>JALMGJ010000005.1:10685000-11220000 GCA_023362775.1 Charina bottae
TCTCTTCAAGAAAATCGGAGATATCAAGCGAACGTTTTGTGCAAAGATGGGCATGATAAAGGACAAAAAAGGCAGGGACCTAACAGAAGCAGAAGAGATTAAGAAGAGGTGGCAAGAATACACAGAAGAACTATACAAGAAAGATCTTAATATCCCTGATAAATACGATGGTGTGGTCACTGACCTTGAGCCGGACATCCTAGAGAGTGAAGTCAAGTGGGCCTTAGGAAGCATTACTAACAACAAAGCTAGCGGAGAAGACAGTATCCCAGCTGAGCTATTTAAAATCCTAAAAGATGATGCTGTTAAAGTGCTGCACTCAATATGCCAACAAATTTGGAAAACTCAACAGTGGCCACAGGATTGGAAAAGGTCAGTTTACGTTCCAATTCCAAAGAAAGGCAATGCCAAAGAATGTTCAAACTACCGTACAATTGCACTCATTTCACATGCCAGCAAGGTTATGCTCAAAATCCTACAAGCTAGGCTTCAGCAGCATGTGAACCGAGAACTACCAGAAGTGCAAGCTGGGTTTCGAAGAGGCAGAGGAACTAGAGATCAGATTGCCAACATTCGCTGGATCATGGAAAAAGCAAGAGAGTTCCAGAAAAACATCTACTTCTGCTTCATTGACTACGCTAAAGCCTTTGATTGTGTGGATCACAACAAACTGTGGCAAATTCTTAAAGAGATGGGAGTACCAGACCACCTTACCTGTCTCCTGAGAAACCTGTATGTGGGTCAAGAAGCAACAGTTAGAACCGGACATGGAACAACCGACTGGTTCAAAATTGGGAAAGGAGTACGACAAGGCTGTATATTATCACCCTGCTTATTTAACTTATATGCAGAGTACATCATGAGAAATGCCGGGCTGGATGAATCACAAGCCGGAGTTAAGATTGCCGGGAGAAATATCAACAACCTCAGATATGCAGACGATACCACCCTAATGGCAGAAAGTGAAGAGGAACTAAAGAGCCTCTTGATGAGGGTGAAAGAGGAGAGAGCAAAAGCTGGCTTGAAACTCAACATTAAAAAAACCCAGATCATGGCATCTGGTCCCATCACTTCCTGGCAAATAGAAGGGGAAGAAATGGAAGCAGTGACAGATTTTATTTTCTTGGGCTCCAAGATCACCGCAGACGGTGACTGCAGCCATGAAATTAAAAGACGCTTGCTCCTTGGAAGGAAAGCTATGGCAAACCTAGACAGCATATTAAAAAGCAGAGACATCACCTTGCCGACAAAGGTCCGTATAGTTAAAGCTATGGTTTTTCCAGTAGCAATGTATGTCTGTGAGAGTTGGACCATAAGGAAGGCTGAGCGCCGAAGAATTGATGCTTTCGAGCTGTGGTGCTGGAGAAGACTCTTGAGAGTCCCTTGGACTGCAAGGAGGTCAAACCAGTCAATCCTGAAGGAAATCAACCCTGACTGCTCATTGGAAGGACAGATCCTGAAGCTGAAGCTCAAATACTTTGGCCACCTAATGAGAAGAGAGGACTCACTGGAAAAGACCCTGATGCTGGGAAAGACTGAGGGCAAAAGGAGAAGGGGATGGCAGAGGATGAGATGGTTAGATAGCATCACCGATGTAATGAACATGAATTTGAGTAAACTCCGAGAGACAGTGGAGGACAGGAAGGCCTGGCGTGCTATGGTCCATGAGGTCACGAAGAGTCGGACACGACTGAACGACTGAACAACAACAACAATTGCTTCCAAGGGATTTTCCAAAATTATCGCCAAATCATCGGCAAATGCCTGTAATTTAGTGCTACTCATTTTAATAGTCAGTGTTACTCTGTGTTGCCTGCAAATATTCCTTGGGAGGGAGATGGGCGGGATATAAGTATGATAAATAAATAAATAAATATATCTCCATTTTCTGCTTGAAAGGATGCCAGAGTCATCTGGTTGGCCACTGTAAGAAACAAAATACTGACTGAAAAGGTACATGGCCTAATCCAGCAGGTCATGTTCTTATCATGGACATTGGATATGTTCAAATGGAGGTTAGATGGCCATTTGTCTGAGATGCTTTAATTTGGATTACCGCACTAAGCAGGAAGTTGAATTCAGTAGCCTAAAAGACTCATTCAAATCATATGGTTGTAGAAATCTTAATGTCTGCCAGGAATACAGTGCTGACTTTAATCTACAAAAATAAGGAATTATGTTTAACACATTAACCCCTAAGTTATTTATAAATAAAGGGGCAAAAAAGAAAGTGAGTTGGAGATAAATCTCATAAATGGGCAGGCAAATTAACTGATCTGGCCTCTGCTGGCTGCTGTATCCCAAAAGGCGTCTGTCCTCTAAAGTGGAGAACAACAAGGTTAGGAATATATTGTAGAAAATAGGTTAACATAGTGAGTGGGAAAATAAATTAAATAGGAAACAACACTTGCATACTTAATAAAGCTCTAGAGCAGTGAAGAAAAATCTAGTTTTATTGCATATTGCTAAAGGACCAGAAACTCTGGTCTGCCAGCTTTGAGTATTTGCTACTGCATTTGTCTGGACAAAATAGTGAAGTGATACTGCTAGTCTACCATCCAGCCTGCTGCACATTCTTTCTTCATGAGCTAGACATCGTTCTATTTAAACATTGCTTTTAACAAACGGAGGTGGGGGGGAAGATAAAAAGATAGCTAAAAATAAACATTTTTAAGGAAAAATAATAATAGATAAATAATCTCAGTTACGTATACATATTAAGATGCATATATTATAAGAAACAGGTAGGGCAAGCCTGCAGAGCATGGCTTCTGGAATTCTTTCCAACCAGTTTCCAATCTGTGGATGGTAAATTTTCTGGGATGTATATTTTCTTCTGTGTAATGAACTATGTTGTGTCTCTGTGCTTGTTTCTGCTCTCCCCTCATGATGGGTCTTTGTGACTGTGTATGTCTGCATGCCCTGGGAAATATAGGATAGGCTGCATATACTACACTCTTGGTCACATGGCCAGGAGAGAAGCAGTGGGGTAAAATGGGTCAGTTGCCAACACTCCAAATCCCTGCCCCACTTCCTCTCCCATACGTATGGGGGGGGGGGTTCAGGAGTTTTTCAGCCCTCAGCCAAATCTGGTACAGATTTGATCTCAACCTTTATTTTTCTGGCTTCTCCCCTATTCCAAATTTGGTATTTTTCTGTTCAGTTTTTGGAGAGTTATCCTGATGATTGGCAAATAGACAGAGTCCTGAGCCCCTTTGCATAATTCATTCCAACATTCCATTGGGTTGAGAAGAACAAAAAGAAATGGCTCAGTTTTTAAAGAAATTAAATCTTCACCACACATAAAAGTATTGATTAGTTTTCCCCTACATCAATATGAGGTCAGTCCATAGTGAAAAATGAACACATATCCATCTAAGATTTAAAATCTGGTGCAGGAGAGGTTTTTTTTCCCAGTGAAGTGAAATAATCTTTTTAGCTGTAGTCTATGATTAATCCAAAATTCTTCATACATTTTTAAATTCCATGCATTTGATTTCCAGCATTATATTAACTCATTTCTCTTCCCAACATCATATTTACAAACTTAACAATATTAAACTAAAATAGGACCAACTTGAACCAAAGTATTTGTCAGTATCACTTATCATTTTGCACTTCCAACATATTGAAACTGATGTTCTGTTCTTACTAAACGTTATCTGAGGTGTCCAATAATCCAAAAAGAATTTTTGTTGTTGGATTATTGGATTGTTATCCAATAATTTTAGGATTGTTAAACACATCCTAAGATCAAATGATACATATTTAACATCTTTCACCAACTGATTTATTAAAACACAGTATTCCAATTCCTCATTCCACTTCTTACAAATAAGAAAAATATTGCACTTTTCAGTAAAATCAACCAAGTTGTCCAGTCTCTGACAATGAAATGAATGTGGAAAGAAAAACTGAGGTGAAATTTAGAAAAGACGGAGGTGCTACTGATAAGGAAAAAGCATTTTCCCAACTATGGCTGGATGCAACCCTTCCTGACCCAGTTGGACCTTGATGGAGGTATGTGTCAGGGAGATAACTGGTGAAGAAGGAGGGGGCTCCCTCCAGGGGGATAAATGCATGCGTAGTACTGAATCGCTTTGCTTTCCTCCCAAGAGGCTAAAGAATGCCCCGCCCTGATTTCTTGGGCGCCTTCTCTGAGCATTACTAGTTCATTTTAGTTTAGCTGGATTCTGTCTAGCAGAGTAGAACAATAAAACACTAGAGCCTGTACACCAAGTCTCAGCGTGTTTTCCTTCACTCAAAGTCAGGACAGTATGCGAGCACTGTTACCAAAGCAATGAGGTGAAAAACATATCTTAAGTCCACAACAGGCAATAAGTGGCTCAGACAGATATCTCCCTAATTAACAAGAGTCTAGGAAATGGGAGGAAGTACAGCACAATCAGATGTGCAAGATTCTGTTATACCAAATCTAAATCAAAGTAGTTTCAGATTTCCTGTGGCATTGATTTCTTGGTCTGGTCTACCTAGTAGAGCTGTCATCAATCTAGAAAATACAAGTATATTATTTTAAATGTTTTCATAATGTTTTCCATGCATGTAAGACACAGCAGTAAGACAAGCCAGGCTTGTCGATCAGAAGATCACAAGTTCGGAGGTTCGAATCCCTAGCCCTGCGTGTGGAGTGAGCTCCCACACTCACCCCAGCTCTTGCCAACCTAGCAATTCGAAAGCATGCAAATACAAGTAGATGAATAGGTGCCACTTCGGTGGGTAGGTAACAGCGTTCCACGCGTGTCATGCGGCCACATGACCGTGGAAGCGTCTTCGGACAACGCTGGCTCTTCGGCTAACAAATGGAGATGAGCACCGGCCCCTAGAGTCGGACATGACTGCACAATTGTGCGGGGGGAACCTTTACCTTTTTAAAGAGACAGCAAGTAAATACGGATGTGTTGTTGTTGTTGTTTTGCACTGAAGATGTTGCCTAGCCTAGCAATGAAATGTCTGCAAGAAAACAACAAGGCTCAGAGAGCACCATGGACTCCACAGTTCAACCCTGAGCTGCAAATATTCTCTTCGAAATACGGATAAAGCAGAAGAGGGAAAATTTCTGAAGATCTAACAGTTATATTGATTTGAATTTTTAGAGGCAAGATCCTGTAGCCTTTGATAAGAAATTTGAAGAAATATCCAGGAATGTGCTCAGTACCAGATATACTTTGCTTCCATATCTGTACACACTGATGTATGACGCCCATGCCCATGGTAGCACAGTTGTGCGCCCTTTACTTCATGAGTAAGTATTGAATGTTCTTCAAGGCTCATTTCAAGTAGAAGCTCTGTAGATAATCCTTCTGTAATCTTGAAATTGTTCTGGTTCTTATTTCAATTTTTAAAAGGAAGAAAAAGAAGTAAATGTATATATACTTACTTACTAATTTTATAATTCCAGTAACCACAGGAATGTTCAGTATCAAATTTTTCTTCCCATGATGGCACAAAGCATTGCAATGTGCAGTGCTATCTGACTAAAGTCATGTATAACCGCCCAGAGTCCCCTATTCGGGGAGATGGGCGGGGATAAATTGAATAAATAAATAAATAAATAAATTTTTCGTTCAGCAGAAGAGGCTACTTTCAGATGAGTTACTTCTTTGACTTGCATTTTTTCTGGGAAGCAAACTTCTGTACATTTTCTACCTTCTCATCTGATCATATGGTGGGGAATAAGGTTATATGCATTCAGTCATAACATGTAGATGCAGGGAGTTATGGCATCCATAGCACTTAATTTGTACATGAGTTAATATGCAAAAGCATGTCCTTGCCTCTACTGGGTCCCTTATCATCTTGGTTGCTCTCCTCTGGACACATGCCAGTTTGTCAATATCCTTCCTAAAATGCAGTCTGACCAACACAGGATATAGGAAAATGATAACTTCTCTTAATCTTGATCCTATACTTCTGTTAGTGCAACCTAGGATTGCAGTTAGGTTTTGTTTTGTTTTGTTTTGTTTTGCAGCTACATCACACTATTGGCTTATGTTCAACTTGTGCTCCACCAACAAACCCAGATCCTTTTCGCATGCACTGCTGTCAGTGTGGTTCCTCCCATCCTATATTCATGCCTTTGAGTTTTCTTACCAAATGTAAAACATTTATCTCTTTTGAACTTCATCTTTCTGGTTTCAGTCTCTTTGCTCTAACCTGTCAATGTTTTCCCCCTATTTTTATGCCATCTGCAAATTCAATAACCACATTTTCTAACCCATCCTCCAAGCAATTTAACAGCTCAAGGCCTAGAATGGAAGCTTGCAGTATTCCACTTGACATTTCTTTCCAATTTGGTGCAGGGCCATTAATGTATACTAATTGGGCAGAAATGTTCAACCAATTCTAAAAGTAGCATGGTCTGGCCTGCATTTTGCCATATTCTCTGTTAGAATCTCATTGGAGGCTTTGTCAAATGTCAAGTTACACTATATATGCTGCATTTCTGTGATTAATTGAACTGGGTGTTCTATCAAAAAAAGCTGAATAAGAAATTATATCTATTCATGAGAATAGTGATCCCAATCAGAAATCCACATTTTGTGATCACATGATAAAAATATGTAACCAGTAAGATATAATTTGACTGATTGATTATGTGCCACATAGCAACCACATAGATTTTCTCCATGACAATCTGTCCCTAACCTGGTCTTTCAGGTCTTCCAATTGTGCACTCATCACCATTATAACTGAGTCCATCCATCTTGCAGCTGATCATCCTCTTCTTCTCTTTCCTTCCACCATTACCAGCATTAATCTTTACATAATATGTCTGAAGTAGGATAATTTCAGCCTGAAGATATGTTTACATGACAACAAAAGGGAGCCCATTGAAAGTGAGGAAAATGTGCTGCCCATTTTAAATGCCCCCCCTATTTTAAATGTAGCTGCCCACAGCTCCTTGGAAAATGAGGATAGAATTAAACACAATTAAATATCTAAACATATGCCATTCAGTGAAGATGAAGTCTTATAATTTATGTTGATTTTTTAAAATAAAAACAAGACCAAGATTTGAATATGATTTTCATTCATGTCATCATCATTACGTGCCACTCAATAAGGAAATTAGTTATTTTATGGTTGGCAAAAACATACAGGATCTTTGAAAATGGATGTTCAAAATGGAAATTTAAGAGGTAAGAAAGAATTAACAATGCAGTATGTGAAGATGAATTAGGCTTTGAGCATGCTGCTTCTTAAAGCCATATCTTCCAGATCAAGAGAAAACTCTTGAAAAATGATATCCAAAATTCTGCTCTATCTTTTAGTAAGCCTCTCCAAAATGAAGAGTCATCAATAGATGTTAATTAATTAATTGTTAGTGAGCTTTCAAAGGTTAGTTTTTGTTTGTATGTCCTTTTTAAAAAGGGAAATATGCCCTTCCCTCTCCTCATAAAAAACTCCACAGGCTGGAAATTTAACCTCAAGAACAGCTATATTCTTCAACATTTAGAGCAGTCTTTTCACACCAAGTATATATACTGTAATAGCATTTCTGGCACACACTCATTGTGTTTGATTTTTAAAGAAACATAATGCTCTTATCGCTCTAGATCAGAAGTTTATTCAGAATGTACTGATAGTTTTTTGGGTGGCTTGAAGTAGATTGGCAAAGGCTTCTGACTAAGTTTCAATAATGAGGAGGAGGAGGAGGAGGAGGATGAATTTTCCTTCTAAATTAGGTTGCAGAAATGAAGAAAACGTTGTGTAGCCAGAACTGGACATTCTGCAAGGAATGTGTGATATTCCGAGTATGTATTTTTTACATGTTTGTTGGTGGATATTAAAGTTTTGTAAATGCAATGTAGATCCAACAATCTTGAAGCCAGCCCAACCTTGCTTTACATCATCATTCATTATATTACTTTTAGATTTACAGATGATAAAGAAACATGGAGTATACAGGAGCAGTTTCTCTGGGGACCTGCATTACTCATTAGCCCTGCACTACATGAAGTAAGTTGAGAAGAAGAAAAAAAGTAAATATGTGTGAGCTCATTTTTTTTTCTTCAAAAAAGAACAATATTTTCTTTAATATTAATACATCTATTTAAATTTCAGAACACCACAGAAGTGGAAGCTTACTTTCCAGATGCCTGCTGGTATGATTATTACACAGTAAGTAAAATCTCTCTCTTTGTTCCTTTTACCTAAGTCTTATTTCTGTGAATTGTTGGATAAACTTTAATAGTGGTAAGTTTCCAAGCATTTTTTTAGCCTTCTTTGAAGTATCTGATTGGCCAATGGCAGAGGTAGAATGTTATTTTTAATCAAGTATTTAATTGAAGAAATAGTAATTAATACTCCTCTGGTCCTGCTAATTTTCCTCTATTTGGGCCAGGCCATACTCAGTTTTTGACTGTATCCTGGAAACTCATGCTACACAAGAATGAATGTGGCTCTTGGACAACAAAGTTTCCTTAGCACTGCATTAATAGAAAATATATTTCTTCACATAAATAGGAGAACAAAGTTTTTATTAGCTGGAAATTCTGAGATCTCCAATTTCAATATATCCAGGGAGCAATGGGTCAGGGAAGATGGGACTATAACAATAAAATGAAGTTTGGAACCAAAATATATGATTACTGCCTTCCTACTTTACAGAGTCATATAATGAAAACCCCAAACACAGACATACTCAGAAGAAACTCATTGCAATCACTGAGTCTTAAGTTAACCTCGAATAACTAAAATCATACAAAGTGCAATCAGTCTTCTCTAAATATGT
Source organism: Charina bottae (assembly GCA_023362775.1). Classification (NCBI taxonomy): domain Eukaryota; kingdom Metazoa; phylum Chordata; class Lepidosauria; order Squamata; family Charinaidae; genus Charina; species Charina bottae. The sequence continues at coordinate 10,693,756 of JALMGJ010000005.1, forward strand.
GTCAGGGAGATAACTGGTGAAGAAGGAGGGGGCTCCCTCCTTCTTCACCAGTTATCTCCCTGACAATATGATTCAGTTTGAGATTTTCAGACTTCGGATCCTACTCAATATGTTTGTAATGTACTCTTATCATATGTCTATGAAGGTTCTCAGTCATCCAGGTGGAATTGTCTGTAGCTTGAATCATGTCAACTGGATTTCTATTTTCTTAGTGGAAACGTTTCGCTCCTTATCCAAGGAGCTTCTTCAGTCTGAGCAAAATTGGTAAGGGAATCCTAATATGTTCCTAGGTAGCTGTGTGACCTTACACCTGGGGCTAGGTCATATTGAGATGTAATTTTTAAGTCCTTTTATCATCTAATGGAGGGTCGTTAAAATCACCATGCTGCTGTTGAGCTTCATGGTGATTTTAACGACCCTCCATTAGATGATAAAAGGACTTAAAAATTACATCTCAATATGACCTAGCCCCAGGTGTAAGGTCACACAGCTACCTAGGAACATATTAGGATTCCCTTACCAATTTTGCTCAGACTGAAGAAGCTCCTTGGATAAGGAGCGAAACGTTTCCACTAAGAAAATAGAAATCCAGTTGACATGATTCAAGCTACTCTTATCATAGCTTTAAGAAAGTTGATTTGGAAAGGATTGAATTAATTAATTAATTAATTAATTAATTCAATTTCTATAGCCACCCATTTCACATTTGTGGCTCTGGGTGGCTTATAATTAAAACATAAACAGTACCACCCCTACCCCCACCCCAAAATAAAGCAACTATACAAATAATACAAACGTTAAAAACAATTACAACAATCAAAAACCATACAGTACAGGTACTGGGACAACATAGTCATTCAAGAACAATACAGCCATTTTATGGGCTCCACACCACTCTCTGATCCTCAGGCCAGATGGCAAAGCCAGGTCTTCAGGCCCTTCCAGAATGCCATCAAGGTCGGGGCCAGCCTGACCTATGGGGGAATGATATTTCATAGGGCAGGTGCAGCAGCAGCAAAGGCCCTCCTCCTGTGTCCTATCAGGTGACACTCTCTAGTGGATGGAACTTGCAACAAGCATCTTCTGTTGGACCTGATGGGATGGGTAGATGTCACTGGGGAGCGGCAGCCCCATGCCAGGTTTTAAATACTAATCAATATTTATCAAAAACACTGGTTACCCCCTTTTTAAAATTCAGTCCTATTGAAATCATTCTGCTAAGATAACTCTAAGTAACTCAACTTCCATTCATTTCCATGGAATTTAAAAGCAATTGACTTTCACTCAACTGAGTTCAAGAATAAGAAGACTATGGTAAGAAAAAAAGGGCACTGACATAAAAACTGATGAGAATTTGAATCAAATGTTGCTGAAATCATTATTCAGTACCCAATTATGCTTGTACAGTAAATAAATGTGGAGGATTCCTTGGCTTTTTGGGAGGTGGGGAGAACAACATGGAAAAATACTGTCTTTTTTACAAATAGGATGAAAACATTGGCACAAGACGACAGTTCAGAAAATTACCAACTCCTCTTGATCACATCAACCTGCATCTCAGAGGTGGCTATATTATCCCATGGCAGCTGCCTGCTTTAAACACCAATGCCAGGTATGAAAAACATGTCACAATATTGGTACCTTCTTCATGGTGGTGGTTCAAAGCAAAATTTGTATTGAGAAGTACTGGAAGCTAAAATAGAATGTAAATATGTCATATCCCTAAGTGTGGGTGGACGATAGAATATTATGAACTAAATATTCTCCAGCTCAATTTAGAACAAAGATGAAAACTAAATCAAGTTTCTTTTTTGAAATGTCCCCCCACTTTCTTTTCTTTTTTTTTAGTCGAAAAAATTTAATGGGGCTTACAGTTGCTTTGGATGATAATGGGACTGCTCAAGGATTTCTTTATTGGGATGATGGAACAACAATTGGTAAGTGTAACCTTGATAGATTTATTGATAGATATAATTGCTTTATATACCACTCCCTGTAGAATGCAAAGACATCTTTAAGATGTACTGAACTGTAACCCAGTTAGGGTGCTTATCTTTGACTGCATAATGCACATTATTGAAAAGAGTACAAAGCCGCTTAGTATAGCATGGATAAATATGTCCTTAACCCAAGGAGAGGTAAATATTTTGTGGCTAAAAGCATCTTTTTAAATGACTTCCAATAACTCTAGAGGGCAATGCCAGAAGGGTAAGGCCTAAATTTTTAGCCCTTAAAACAAACAAACAAACAAACAAACAGTTGCATTTAATCTGTTGGAGGTTTACTCATCTATTTTAGCTTTCTTATAAGGGAAAATGCATGAAAATTGTGCCACCAAAAATTTATTTTGCCTCCAATTCTGGTAATGCAGCTTGTTGCCCAACTATACTTAAAACAAACATGTACAAGTATCTTCATTAGAAATTCATGGTATTGCTTAACTATTTATTTGGTTACTACTCTGTTGCTGTTAGGAAGTTGTTCAGTCTAAACTGGTATTTCTATAACTGAATGACACAGCACATATCATTTCCCATGGATTTTCCTACCCAGCTCCTGGCTTTCTTGGATGAAATTAATTTTCTAGATCCATTTTAAGATGGTTTCAGGCCTGGCTGTGGAACAGAAACTGCCTTGGTCAGCCTATGGGATGACCTGTGCTGGCAAAAAGACAAAGGAGTGCAACCATGTTAGTCATGCAGCATTTGATATTGACCATGGTATCCTCCTGGACAGGCTGATTTGATATGTGGGAGCACTGCACTACAATGATTCTACTCCTACTTGGATGGCCTTTTCCAGAAGGTGTTCCTAGGGGATTACAATTCTGCCTGATGGTGGTTGGGTTATGGAGTGCCTCAGGCCTCCCTTTTATCCTTCATGCTTTTAACATCTACTTGAAACTGTTAGGAGAGATCATCTGGGAGGTACTGTCATTATGCGGATGACACTAAAATCTACATCTCCTTTTTCTCTAATGCAGGCGAGGCAGTTTGCATTCTGAACCACTGTTCGGGCAGGGTAATATGGATGAGGGCTAATAAACTGAGACAAGACAGAAATGCTGTTTGTGGATCATGCATCTGTATGACTGAATGGTGTCCTGTTAGTCCTGGAGGGATCTGTGTTCACCCTAAAGGAGCAAGTTCACAGCTTGAGGGTGGTCCTAAACCCATCATTGTCACTATAGGCCCAGGTGTCTTGGTCGGACAGAGGGCCTTTCATCAGCTTCAGCTGATTTACCACCTGCAACTTTACCTAGTATACTGCTCTGTCCCCAACACAGCAGGGACGGGTCACGGGTTCTTTGGGTTCAGAAGCAATGACCACACAGTATGAGTATGAGTATGAGTATGAGTATGAGCATGAGCATGAGCATGAGCATGAGCATGAGCATGAGCATGAGATGAAGGAAGGAAGGAAGGAAGGAAGGAAGGAAGGAAGGAAGGAAGGAAGGAAGGAAGGAAGGAAGGAAGGAAGGAAACCAGCATACCAGAAACATAGAAAATATAATAATCAGATATTGCTACTCTTTTATTACAGATGCATATGAGAAAGGACTTTACCTCTTACACACATTTAATGTCAGTCAGGTATGTACAGTTTCTAGGCATGTACTTCCCAAATGAATGAACCAACACACAAAGATCAATTATGCTTCAGCTTTTGCACTCTCTACATGTTCTCCTATGAAAATTCTCCAAATCAAAAAATATGGCCAAAATGCTTTCTTTGAAGAAATTACTTGAAAATAATATGTGTATATGTTTGTGTGTATGAGAGAGAGAGAGAGAGAGAGAATATGAGAATTAGGGGGAAAGCCATAAAAATGTGGTGTGTGTGTGTATTTGGATGCAGACTAACTGAAAAAATGTAGAGATCTAACCATGCCCACCTGCCAATGATTTCTAACTTTATAATGTTATTTCTGGTTCTATATGATACTCTTCAGATCATTACTGCTCTATTTATATCTAAACATACACACACACACACACACACACACAAACACACAAATAATAATAGTGCTAAGAAACACCTTTATATCCCATTCATACTGTCCCACTTCTAGATGGAGTAAACTTCACAGTGGGACTTATAAATGATTAATGAAAGTCAGGTATAATGTACAAAGTAATAGCGTTATCCATTAATCTGTGGAACCAGAATTATTTGAATAAGAAAATTACAGGTGAAACAAACTTTGCACTGAGTCCCTGTCAAACATGAAAAAGATTTGCTGATTCAGGTCTTAGCTGCTTTCTGGTCTCCCTTTTCTAAGATATTTAGCATGCAGACGTTGTGTTCAATAAAATCAATCTGTTGGAGTGCCTGTAATAGGTATTGGCATGGCCAAATAGTTTCCGTTTGATCTTGGTAGTAAATATGATTATACTGTTACTATACATGCCCTTGAAACAGTGCCATCAGGATAGAAAGAATAATGGAATTAATTATTTCAAGATATTTTTGAGAGTGCTAGAATATGTTTCTTCATTTAATTTGATCTATCTGTTGTCATAGAACATTGAATTTAAAAAGAGAAATATTTTGCAATCATTTACTATTATAATTCAAAGATAAGTTAATGCCTGCTTCTTCTCATAATAGTGATGGAGAAAGATCTTTATTCTCTGGTGTTCTCCAAAGACAAGGGTCGGAAATGGCGGCTCGCGAGCCAAATGCAGCTCTTTGGCCCCTTGAGTGTGGCTCTTCCGCAGGCAGGCGTGGCGGGCGTGGGGCGGCAGCGAGTGTGGCGGGGCAGGCGCGGCAGCGGGCATGGTGTGCGTTGCTGTGGGCATACCCCTGGCAACCTGGCAGCCGTCTCCGGCAGCCATCTTGACGACGGGCAGGGCTTTCCAAACTGTGTGTCGCGTGACAAGCCGGAAGCGCTGAAGGGAGTGGAAATTCTACGCGCCAATCAGCTGTGCGTCGGGAAGCCTGGCAGCCTGCCCGCGCGATTTTTGCCTCCCTGCCGGAACCGAGGGCATTTTCGGGGTCCCCGGAGCCTGCCCTTTTGAAGGGGCACTGCTGCCCGAGCTGCAGTGCTGCCCCTTCGAAAGGGCAGGCTCCGGGGACCCCGAAAATGCCCTCAGTTTAGGCAGGGAGGCTGCGCGCAAGCTGCCTCAGCTGTTCTGCGGGGAGAATTGCCACCCCAGGGCAGCGTGTGCATGTGGAGAGGGGAGGTTTCTGCCTCCCTGCCGGAACCGAGGGCATTTTCGGGGTCCCCGGAGCCTGCCCTTTCAAAGGGGCACTGCTGCCCGAGCTGCAGTGCTGCCCCTTCGAAAGGGCAGGCTCCGGGGACCCCGAAAATGCCCTCAGTTTAGGCAGGGAGGCTGCGCGCAAGCTGCCTCAGCTGTTCTGCAGGGAGAATTGCCACCCCAGGGCAGCGTGTGCATGTGGAGAGGGGAGGTTTCTGCCTCCCTGCCGAACCGAGGGCATTTTCGGGGTCCCCGGAGCCTGCCCTTTCGAAGGGGCAGCACTGCAGGCGGCAACACAAAACAGCGCGCGGCAGCGCGTGTGGGCATGGCGACGACACAGGAGGGCGTGCGGCGGCGCACGCGCGCACGGTGGCAGCGCGGGGGGGCGTGCGGTGGCGCGGGGGGGCGTGCGGCGGTGCGTGCGTGCACGGCGGCGGCGGCAGCGGCTGCCGCTGCAACCGTGCATGCGTGCGCCGCCGCTTCCAGGTGGTTTGGCGACACACCACGCTGTGTGTGGCGACACACTTTTGTGTCGCGACACACAGTTTCGAAAGCTCTGTTCTAGCTGCTTATTTTCTTTCAAAACTACCCTTCCAGAAAGCAGTCAAAGAAGTACCAAAATAATTGTTTTGCTCAAACTTTCAGGCTAAATTTAGATCTTCCAATATTTGCTGGAACTATCTGTTCATAAATATAATGCCGTGGAATGCTAATCAGTATCCATTGTTTTCATTTATAATAGGGAAAATTATATATTTGCCTTTGTGGATAAGTATTTTAAGTATTAAGTATTTCACATTAAATATTAATAAAATATTTAAGTATTATTTGATAATAATGGAGACCATGAAAGAAGAAGGAAAAAAGCCCTAACCTTATACCCACTTGGTATAAATTAGGGCTTCTAGTCTACATTATCTAAATTTGAATAATACCTATACATTTTAGTCAAAATACTCTTTTACTCTGGATCAACTTTCTTTATTTAACAAGCTCACTCCAATTATATAAAACAAGAAGAATAGCATGTTAGTCCACAGTGAAAGTGGGCCATGTTAAACCAAACACAACAATAAACAGGCAAAGATACATTTGGACTTGTGTTTAGCACAGATTTTGGTGATTGCCACTGGTATATGTACTACAGTTACTGTAATAATGTATTTTATGTAATTTTGTTGCAATTTTTAAAAATTTTTATTAATTATTACAGGTATTTATTGTTGTGCTTTCTGGCCCATAGGCCATAATAAAGGTTTGACTTGACTTACAATGATCAGTAATAATCTGGCCAACAACCCAACACATTGAGCCTTTGTGCGCACACAGATTGTTAGAAGCTAGTATCATTAAGTCATGAGTGTCATAACTCTTTGCCAATATTCCCATTGGTGTTATTTCCATTCTCATCCTACTGCCTCAGTAATAGATTACATGGTAGAACCAAATGTAGATGATGGCAAATTGTTATAAAATAAATTCATAAATAAAAATATTGGGGAACTGTCTTTCAGAATGTCTTGGATATCAGGATCATCCATCAAGGATATTTTGACGCAAATAACTTAAAGTTTGGTGAAGTTAAAATCTTAGGAGCACAGCTCAACACCCCTCCAAGTGTGGTTGTATTTCAGAATGATGCAATAATTCCAGCTACTCACAAAGTAACATATAATTCTTCAAGTAAGGTAAGGAAAAAATAATAATCTTAACATTAAGAAGGGCATAGAAACATTCCTGTTCTATTAGACCAAAACTTTTTGAGATTCAATATCCAGTTTCCCACAGTGACTATGTGGCTGTCTGTGGAAAATCAGCAAGTATTATATGATGGCTACTCCCTTTTGTGGTTTTCCATTACTTGCATTAGGAAATATGATATCTCTGACCCTCAAGACAACATGATGACTAATAGCCATCAATAGATGCATTTTCCATGACCTCATTTAAGCCTCTTCTAAAGCCAGCTATACCAGCCATAACTACTTACTGTGGAAAAACATTCACTAGTATTGTGATGCACTGGAATCTTCTTCAGGTATTGGCTTGAAGAGGTGAGGATGAAACTGTGGAGATCCATCCATCCATCCTCATCACTTGAATTTAGTTTCTTTTTCTTTTCTCCCTCACCAGACTTCAGTCTTAGTTCTTTCCTGGACTGGTTACAATTAGGTGCTGGGCTAGAAACCAGGAGTCTCTGAGTTCCAGTCCCGCCTTAGGCATGAAAGCCACCAGCTGGGTGACCTTGGGCCAGTCACTCTCTCTCTCAGCCCAACTCACCTCACAGGGTTGTTGTTGTGGGGAAAATAGGAGGAGGGAGTATTAGGTATGTTCGCCGCCTTGAGTTATTTATAGAAATAATAAAGGCAGGATAAAAATTAAATAGATAAAAAAATTAATTTAAAAAAATTGTGGTGGATTTCGGCGGTGCCGCTGGTTCTCAGGAAGGAGGGAGCACGTTCCAAGGAGGTGGAAAAGACAAGAGGAGAGACAGTCCGGGAAGCAATGGTGGGAAAATTAAGAGGTTCAGAATAGCCCCACCCTAGAGTTCTCCCAGGTTATTTCCCCTTAGGTTATGTAGAGTAGCTTTAGTCTGGCAAGATTCTGTCTATACGGTGTGAGCAAATAAAGAACTAAAGTTTGACTGGATTGATTCTTCGTCGTTCTTGGGCTGGGCCTGACAGATTTGACTTTCCAAACCACCTTGACTACTGTGCCTTAAGGTCTCCCTTTTTTCTTATATTCTGGCACAGAAATGCCGGTCCTACTATGGCATGTGAGCAGAATGAATGTGTGGTATAGCCAGTCAAAAGGCAGTTAATCACAGTGAAAAGCAAAGTGGTCAGATCTGAGTGGGGATGAAATGCTTCTTACCCCAAATGCCATTGTTTTCTACTCAATTATATATACTTATAAATAAATCTATGATTCAAGAAATCAATTGTACTTCATATAAATGACTTTCTATTTATACACAAGCGCATTCAACTAAGTTTATCATCTCAACTGTTTTGTTTCCAAAGGCAATGCATATTACAGACCTTCACCTTTTCCTGGGACAAGCATATTCCCTGCGATGGAACTAGCATCTCTTTTACAATACAGATAAATATTTTTGTCATCTGTACTTATCACAGATTTATCATTCTTAGACATGATTAAGAGTTCATTTTTGGATGCATCCAGATTCCAACCATTCTGGAGGATTTCAGTAACCCTAGTTTGACTCTATTACAACTAATGAGTAGGTAATATCTGACTTCACATACAGTACTTCAATAATCAAAGGGTAGTCTATATTTCAAGTCCTAGATCCATCCATAGTGTGAAGCATTCAACTCAGTGCTAAGTCAACATCTTTGATAAACTTCACCTCAATGCCAACTTTAATATTTTATAAACGGTTCATTGCAATTCCAGTTCAGCATCTTTAGAACATGTGGAAACCCTTGTGAGTATTAAACAGCTTTCTCAATGAAGACTCCAACAACACGTTATTTTTTTTGGGGGGGGGGAAATGTTTTCTGAATGGAAAACCAATTTGTATTCTATAACTTGTAATGATGCATTAGAATTGCTAATCTTTGCATCACGCATAACTTGGTATTTTTGCTCTTCATAAGGCCTTGTGAATTACTGCTATCAGACTGTGTTATTGTAATGCCTTTGTATTTGAGTAAAAGTCAATATTGGAACCAGAGTTCTTTTCTTTTCCTTTTTTATATTAAATGTATTGTGTGAGTAAGATTTGAAGATTCAATTAAGCCTTAGCAACTTATTCCTAAAGAGATCTATTACCCCTATCATTTGCCCAGCTTATACCTGGACACCAAGAAGTACTACTCAGCTAAATTCTTTGGTCAAATATTTCATTCTGGACCAGCACAAACCACTTTTGAATATTGTGGCTGCATATGGAAGGTAAACATTGGGGAAGTGATAAAAGGATTAAGGGAATTGTTTGTTTTGTCAGTAGATAGTTAAGGATGCCTCCATGCATTTTTGAATTCAATGGAACTTAGTTCCACATAATTAAAATGCAATTCTTCACACACCTATCTGGGAGAAAATTCTGCTAAGCAGAGAACAACCTAACTTTTCAAAAATGCATTTCGCTGGTCTATAAGACACTGTTTTATATCATGAATTTATTTTAACCTGGCTCTTCAATAAAATAATTCCTATCATTTTATGTTTTTGTGTGTGATAGAGCTAAAGTTAAATATCTTTTTGACTTAACTGATTTTGAAAGTAGATGTTGGAATATTTCCTTAAATTATATCATTAAAATCAAATTGGTCTGTATTTTTCCAGATGCAATTAAAGGTAAAGCTATTTCATTTGCTTTTGGAAATTACTTCTATATACGTTTTATTAATGCTTTGTTCTGGTGGGTTGACTGAGTTCTGATATTACTAAGTTCTAATATTATAAGATAGATATTCATAGACTACTTTGGGTAGAGCAATAGCTAAGAATATTTAAGAATTGCTAAATGAATAAATACATATAAAAAAGCAGATTTTGTGGGATTATGCCTGCATTGCCATGAACAAAAGTCCAGGCAGTATATAAGTCAAGATAAACATTCATAAATTATTAGCAAATGAAAATAAGGCTATAATACAAATTAGCATTATGCGCGTGCGCACACACACACATTTAGGGAGTACACTTTGTACCCAAGCTGTAATGAGAAGACTATAAATATGACCCCTGGAAGAATGATTGGTACAGCCTTATTAGTGCAGTGCTGGCACATGGAATGAAAGAACAAGGAGAGGGAACGTCTCAGCAAACACAGAGTTTTAGAACAGTGTAAACAATTCAAGAATAAGATATTGATTTTTATTATTAAAAAGAGTATGGTTACAGTCAATATATCTATGTAGGCATTGATATGACTTAAATCTCCCTAAAAGAGGAGAAGGATTCCTTTCTTTGACAAACTAATTTGACACATTAATAATAGTATTATCTGATACGTCCTTCAGTGGTTTCCAGGCCCAGGATTTTCACTTGATATTTTACATATTCCAGGATCTTATATTGTTCGCTGCTCCAAACAGAAACAACAACTGCAGCCATCAGCTCTGTCTTTCTGCCCCTCCCCAAGGCTCCAGAGTGGGCAAAGCTGAAATCAACCACCCAAGATGTCAACACTGGGCCATTCACACATGCACACACACCCCCAAGTGTTTTGAAAACACACAAATTGAAAAAACACAAATTGAAAAGTAATGGAGCTAATATGCTACCTTGTCTTACACCTCTGTAAGTTGGGACTGCTTTTGATAAATGTCCCCAGGGGGTGTCTATGAAGGTTCTCAGTCATCCAGGTGGAATTGTCTGTAGCTTGAATCATGTCAACTGGATTTCTAAGAAATCCACTAAGAAATCCACTAAGAAAATAGAAATCCAGTTGACATGATTCAAGCTACAGTCCCCAGGGGGTGCATCTAATTTTCAGGGAGGTGTTTGAATAAAGCGACTGAATAAGAGCTAGCAGACTTTTGTCAATCGTGGAATGTCTCAAACTATCCCACAATCTCTCCCTTGGTATTAGACCAAAAGCTGACTTAAAAGCAACAAAGTTTGCAAAAAGGGAACCTCGAGGAGCGGTAGAATATTTTTCTGCCAAATGGTGAAGAACCAAACAATGATCTAGTGTTGACCGTTCCTCTCTAAATCTGGCCTCTTCTTCGGCAATATTATTTTAATTTTGTACCTAATCCACTAACTTTGAATATAAAAATCTGGCATAAAGTTTATTTATTATGTTTAATAAACGGATAGGACTATAATTTGTAGGGTCAAATCTATTTCCTTTATTCTTGAATATCAGTACAACAATGGCCAGATTCCAGTCAGATGGAAATTGTCCTGTGTTATTAATGTGTGTAAATAAGGTGGCCAAAACGGGCCCACCAGTCTTTATTTTCCCTTATTAATTCTGGGGGGATAAAATCACCTCCAGATGCTTTACCTGGTTTTAATTGAACAATAAGATCTTTAAACTCAGCTATGGACGGCAGAGGATGAGATGGTTAGATAGCATCACCGATGCAACGAACATGAATTTGAGTAAACTCCGGGTGACAGTGGAGGACAGGAAGGCCTGGCGTGCTATTGTGCATGAGGTCACGAAGAGTCGGACACGACTAAATGACTGAACAACAACAACAACAAAATGGATACTGGTGGCCAATCCGGGAGGTCATTACAAGATGGAATCACATCTGAGTTTACAACAGATTCCCTTTTAAAGATGTTATTAAAATGATCCTCCCATTGATCTGCAGATACTTGTGTAATAGGGCCAAAACGTCTATCTGTAAGGGACTGATTTATTAAATGCCAGAACCAAGTGGAATTCTTGAGCTTTGCTGCTAAAATTAAATTACTCCAATTCTCTCTTATAGCCTGCCATTTCATTATCTTCAAGAGATCTTTATAATTTTTTTTTAATCTTAAGTAATTTTGAAGCATTTGAAGAATTTTCCTGGCGAAAGGAAGTTACTGCGTTTAAGAGAGCCTTTTTAGCTTTAATGCAATCATTATCATACCAAGATTTAGATATTTTATGTGCATAAACACAATTAGCTGTTGTAAATCTTGTCAGGGGGGCTTGAAGATTAACAATAATCAATTTCTACAGTGATATTACTTGTTCATATGAATCAGATGAGCAAATTTGGGTATGTATTTGAAGCAGGGGCTCTGAGGTAAAAATTCCAGATATAATTTTAGCCAGATCTTGATACCATTTATTTTGTACTTTCCCCTTCATTGTAATGTCAATGGGGCAGTGGGCAACTTCTAATGATTCAAGATTAGTTTTAGAAACAAAAAGACAAATTAGTGGAAAGTGGTCACTATCAGGGAGAGTTCCAATATAAAAGTAAGCTACATGACATACAAAGTTCTGGGAAATCATAAAATAATCAACCACACTGGCCCTGTTTGGACACCAAAATGTAAACTCCCATTTTATGTCACCCCTGACAGTGCCATTAAGTATAACTAGATCTAAACTTTCCACAAATTGAGCCAAACAAAATCCTGCAATATTACATTTTTGGTCTTTAGATTGTCTGGGTAATAAATAGCCCACATCCGTTTTAGGGGGCACTGGCCACTTAAAATAAGTTTGCAGAGAGGCATCAGATAGGCAAATACCTGCGTTAAAATCACCAGCTATTATTATGATAGATTCTGGGTTCTGCCATGATAACAAATTTATGTAGGTATTTATTTATTTATTATTTATTTATTTAATTTATATGACCGCCCATCTCCCCCCATGGGGAACTCTGGGCGGTTCACAATAAATAAGTTAAAATCTAAAATATATAAAACCTCAATATACAATACAGTAAATAATTATGAAATCCAGATGGCGATGGAATAATTAAAAGGACATTATAAAATTAGGGAATTAGCCATCTCCATGAGGAACTATCCCTTCCTCCTTCCCATGCCAGGCGGCAGAACCAGGTCTTCAGCTATTTCCTAAAGGTCGGGAGGGAGGGGATCTGTCTCAACTCTGGGGGCAAGATGTTCCATAGAGTGGGCGCTGCCACCGAGAAGGCCCGCCTCCTAGACCCCATCAGATGTATTCTCTAATTGATGGGGTTCGTAGCAGGCCCTCTCTGAATGACCGGGTGGGGCGGGTCGATAACATGGGGATAAGACGGTCCCTCAGGTATTCTGGCCCCATGCCATGTAGGGCTTTAAAGGTGATAACCAACACCTTGAATTGTACCCGGAAGCAAACCGGCACCCAATGCAGCTCGCGGAGCAATGGTGTTACATGGGCAGATCTTGACACACCCAAAACTGCCCACGCAGCCACATTCTGCACCAGCTGAAGCTTCCGGATAGTCTTCAAGAGTAGCCCCATGTAGAGTGCATTGTAATAATCTATATGAGAGATGAAGATAGCATGAGTGACTGTACAGAGGGCGTCGCGATCCAGGAATGGGCGTAACTGGTGCACTAACTGAAGTTGTGCAAAAGCCCTCCTAGCCATGACTGCCACCTGCTCTTTGAGCAGTAGTTGTGAGTCTAGAAGGACCCCCAGATTACGCACCAGTTCCGAACGGGGCAGTGCTACCCCATCGAGAACCAAAGATGATAATTTCCCAGAAGATGCTAAGCCATCAATCCACAGCCACTCAGTCTTACCAGGGTTCAACTGGAGCCTGTTGTTCCCCATCCAGGCCCTCACAGCCCCCAGGCACTGGGAGAGGGTGGACACTGCATCACTTACCACACCAGGGATGGAGATATACAATTGAGTATCATCCGCATACTGATGATACCTCATCCCATGGTGACAGATGACCTCACCCAGTGGTTTCATGTAGATGTTGAATAGGAGAGGAGAGAGAACCGAACCATGCGGCACTCCACACAGGAGCGGTCGTAGGCTGGATCTCTCCTCCCCTATCACCATCGACTGGGAGTGGCCCCGGAGGAAGGAGGTGAACCAGCGTAAAACTACGCCGCCCACCCCCAACTCCCTAAGCTGCTCCAAAAGGATACCATGGTCGATGGTATCGAAAGCCACTGAGAGATCTAAGAGAGCCAGGATGGATGCACTACCTCCATCCCGCTCCTGCCAGAGATCATCCGTAAGCGTGACCAATGCAGTCTCCGTCCCATATCCTGGCCTGAAACCTGACTGGAACGGGTCTAGATAATCCACTTCATCCAGGGTCCTTTGAAGTTGCAACGCCACCACTTTCTCAACCACCTTTCCCAAAAATGGAAGGTGGGAGACTGGATGATAGTTGTCCAGGATGGTAGGGTCCAGGGATGGCTTCTTGAGGAGGGGGTGCACCAATGCCTCCTTTAAGGCAGTTGGAACCACCCCCTCCAACAAGGATGTATTGATCATAGCCTGGACCCATCCACCTGTCACCTCCCTGGCCGATTTTACTAGCCAGGAAGGGCAGGGATCTAAATAACAAGTGGTGGAATTAACAATTTGAAGGATCCTGTCCACTTCCTTAGGTCCAACAGGATCAAACTGTTCCCAGATAATAGGGCAAAACCACTCTCTCGGCATCTCCCCAGACTGCGTTCCACGTGTGGAGTCCAATTTAGACCGAATCCGAGCGATTTTATCCTGCAGATGCTCAGAAAATTCTTCCGCACGGCCCTGCAGGTGGGTGGTCAATACCACCCTACCTAAGAGAGATCAAGTAATCTTAAACAGGGCCGTCGGACGGCATTCTGCAGATGCAATAAGAGCGGAGAAATATCCACGTTTCGCTGCTCTTACCGCCACAAGGTAGGCCTTAATAGCGGCTCTAGATTGTGTTCGGTTGAATTCCGTCTTCGTCTTTATCAAACTGATCCCACAAATTATCTATTTCCCAATGCCCACGAACGGGGGGGAAAATATACATTAACAAGTAATAAAGAGTAAAATTTAAATCTAAGTAGGAGGGCTAGAGCCACATTTCAGCAAGACTCCAGTATAAATACTGGGACATTGAGTTTAACAGAAGCCATAGAACTGAAGCCACCTGATGGTCTACCCTTTTTTGTACTGGGAATTGCATTCAAGTTAAAGGGAATATATCCAGGTAGTAATAGATCCTCCATAGCCCATGTTTCTTGAAACAAAAGAATATCGAAAGAAGAAATATATTCCATAAATGAAACATCTGACATCTTTACTTTCCAGCCTGCAACATTCCAGGAGAAGATAGAGATGTCCCCTTCTGTAGGATAGAGTCATTCAGAGTCTGAGGTTACTATCAGTGAATTAGCTGTAGATACAGAGTCTTTCTTCTGGAATGGGGCCAGAGTTGGAGTTTCATCTTGTGTTGCATGTTGCAACACCACCTGAGTTTGGGGGATGGTTTTAGAACTTCTAGTAGCAATATCCAGATCTAGATTTTGAGGAAGAAGGCTAGGAAGTTCTAAGGGGTGTAATAAAAGGCCATCATGTGGAAAATGTCTAAGATCCAAGAGAATATTTGTAGGTCAGGGTTGAACTGTGGAGTCCTTGGTGCTCTGAGCCTTGTTGTTTTCTTGCAGACATTTCATTGCCAGACTAGGCAACATCTTCAGAGTTCAATGAAGATGTTGCCTAGTCTGGCAATGAAACGTCTTGAAGAAAACAACAAGGCTCAGAGGGCACCAAGGATTCCACAGGTCTTAGATCCAAAGAGCATTGTTCAGCATCTGTCTGTGGTTTTGGAAATACTTCCTCCTCAATAGTTAACAAGGTCTGGCACCCTCCAGCAGGCTCCCCATTAATCCCATAAAGGCTGGAAAAATTGTTATTTGGGTGGCGATTTCCATCCATTTCATTGTCCACTGAATAATGGGAATTTGTGTCAGTATTTGGAGACACAAGATCAATAACCGCCCAAAGTCCCCTTCGGGGGAGATGGAGCGGTAATAGAAAGTGAATGAATGAATGAATGAATGAATGAATGAATGAATGAATGAATAAATAAATAAATAAATAAATAAATAAATAAATAAATAAATGTGGTTATGCTGTAGCAATAGTGACTAGTAAGGTTTTCTTAAGATTTTCCAGCTTATGTATTATATTATCTTGTTCCTTCGTGGGCAGAGAACCAAAAGCGCTGATAAGACTGGCTTCAGCTGGATCTGACACATCTTAATTTTGTAAGAATCGCTGACTCCCACTGCCTTGCTTTTTCAAGGTCGTATGTGGGAAGGAGGACTTGCTAATCTCTGTTACAGGTTTGGAGTGGGTATGAAGTCTAGATGAATTAAAGCCAGATAAAGAATTCCATTTTACATCCCAAAAAACTCTGATGGGGAAAATTTGAAATGATGTTAAGTATGGTCTCATCTTAAATAGCATTAGTGGAATAGTAAACTGATTAAAAGATAGCAAAATCCGTTTTCGCTTTTGTTCAGTAGGAAGCCATTCAATACCACATAGATCTATCTGTCTGTAGTGACAGTGCAGAAGTTGCCCTAAAGAGGTTTTGATTGCTCTCCCAGAATCCCAACATCCAGTATTGAGACTATTCAGGGAGATACAGAGAGCAACCTGCTGTGTCTGAAGTAAATGGTTTTGCTTGCAGGGAATTTCCTCTTTTGTATCCAGAGTGGCATTAGTCTGTATAAGACCACCACTCTTTACCTTATCAGAGTAGGGATTTATTAGTACAGTCATTTGGTCATTGCACACTTTTGTCAGTTTGTTTTACTTTAATGACTTGCCCTTTATCAAAGCGCATGCCAGGAATGTCTTGCTTTGCTGGAGCTTCTGCATTAGTTTTAATGGAGGTGGCAGGTTCAGCTGGGTATTTTTGAACAAAAGCCTCAAAATCTTTTTTCAGCAGATCTGTCATATTTTATAGCTGACAGCTGCTCAAATAGTGAGATAACAGTTTGAGCTGTAAGAAGTCATTGCTTTGCCATGAACTCCATTGTATTTTCCCATGGGAGCCTCTCCAACTTCTGATTTTATATCTTATTTTTAAACTTATTTTTATTTCTCTTGAAGTTATTAGGTGAGCTAGCAAGTTGTACTGGAGATATACAGTGAGAGACAGAGAGGGAGTCCAAATTTTAATTTAGCTCTTCCCTGACAGAGAGTGAGAGCTCTAAAAACTGTTGTTTTTCCAGTTCTGTTTGAAAGTCCCATTCAAGTGATTCAAGGGCTGCAAATTTGTTGGAAGTGGGAGGAAGATTTGCTTTACTTAGTTTCCTTTTGTGTAAAAAGTTCTTCTATCTTTGGTTGTTTAGCAGACTTTGAAGAGGAGAGAGAGCCTGGACTGATTCCATGTCATTTCTTTCTTTTTCCCATGTTGTTCAAATCCACTCAGACACTTTTGCTTGCACCTTTTACTCCACAATCATCTCGCCATAAAAATTTTTGAATATATTAAGATAGTCTAATAGTAAAAAATCTAATTTAAAATCTACGGTAACCTAATATACTTAATTTAACTAGAACTATCTAAAGAAAACAAAAATAGCTAAAATATACTATTTAAAATTAAAAGGGCAGGAGCAAGGAAAAACGTGTGTTGCTGGGCTGCTATGTTGGCTCCACCCCTCGCCATTCTTGGTAAGATTTGTTAATGTCCCACATCTTCTGTATTTCATATTTCTGGTGATGGATCAGTGAAACCCAGAGTTTTAGAAGTGCTTTGGGGACCATTTTCATACTGATAAGCATCGAGAACCTTTTTTAAATAAATGTGGCATTCAGAAATTGTTTTTGAGTGTTACATGAGGTAACGTTAGAATCTGTGCGGTGAGAACTTAATTGTGATGATGGGAGCTAAAGTCTGTGAGAATTATGTAGGGCAGGGCTGGCCCTCATAATCTCAAATTCTTTAAGAAGGTGCACACATGACTTCCCCTAAGTATCCATTTAATAGAAATGACTGAATTACAAGGATGATCACCTTTTCACACTGGCACTTCACATTTTGGATGTGTTGCATATGAAATAAATGAAACAACCTCAGTACATGGCATTTATTGATCTGACTAAAGCTTTTGATACTGTAAATCGTACTGTTCTCTGGACCATCCTTCTGAAAATCGGATGCCCTGATAAATTTGTGAACATCTTGCGGCTTCTCCATGACGACATGATGGCAACAATCCTGAATAACAATGGCTCTCAAAGCGATCCATTTAAAGTGGAATCCGGCGTTAAACAGGGATGTGTTATTGCTCCAACCTTATTCGCTATCTTCATCGCTATGATTATACACCTTGTTGAAGAGAAACTTCCTACTGGTGTAGAAATTATATATCGAACAGATATGAAGCTTTTTAATCTTAGTAGACTGAAAGCAAAAAATAAGGTAATTACAACTTCTGTTATAGAACTTCAATGTGCTGATGATAACGTAGTCTGTGCACACTCTGAGGAAGATCTTCAAACTATCCTAAACATCTTTGCAGAAGCATATGAAAAGCTGGGCCTCTCGATTAACATTAAAAAAACCAAAGTGCTTTACCAGCAAGTTCAAACCAATCCCTCTGCAGCGCCATCAATCCAGCTTAAAGGTGTGTCACTAGAAAATGTCGACCACTTTTCTTATCTTGGCAGCCATCTATCTACAAAAGCCGACATCGACGCAGAAATTCAACATCGCCTGAGCGCTGCGAGTGTAGCTTTCTCCCGAATGAAGCGTAGACTGTTTGAGGATCGGGACATTCACAGGGAGACCAAAGTGCTTGTTTACAAAGCCATTGTACTACCAACCCTTCTGTATGCCTGTGAAACATGGACCCTCTACAAACGCCACCTCCAACTTCTTGAAAGATTCCATCAATGCTGCCTCCGAAAAATTCTGCAAATTACTTGGGAAGATAGGCGGACTAATGTTAACGTATTAGAAGAAGCAAAAACCACCATCATTGAAACAATGATCATCCAACGTCAACTTCACTGGACCGGTCATGTTGTTCGAATGCCTGACCATCGTCTTCCAAAGCAGCTACTTTACTCCCAACTTAAGAATGGAAAACGGAATATTGGTGGACAGCAAAAGAGATTCAAAGATACTCTCAAAGCTAATTTAAAAAAATATAATATCAGCATTGAGAACTGGGAAGCCCTAACTCATGAGTGTTTCAATTGGAGGTCATCCTTTATTAATGGCGCTATGGACTTTGAAGAAACACAAGTACAGGGCGAAAGGGAGAAAAGAGCTAAAAGGAAGGCACGTCAGGCAAACCCTCATCATGACCATCTCCCACCCGGAAACCTATGCCCTCATTTTGGGAGGTTGTGCGGATCCAGAATTGGCCTTTATAGCCACTTACGGATCCACTGTTTAAATTTTACCTTTGGAAGACAATCTTCCTCGGCTACGAGTGATCGCCAATGATGGTAATGAAATGAAACAACCACCAAATTTGGGTATTGTTTATTCAGATGTCCTTTATATATCAATATGACCCACATGTTCAGTTTATAGATCTAACTCTCAAAGGTATTTTATAGTTAGTACACCTTATACTGTTAATATCTAATATGATAGGGTGCTTTTATGTGATAGAATCATTTCATGCTTTTGTGATTCATTTTGTATTGTTTATCCTATCCTTCATGCTGGTGAAAGACAGAAATAAAATTGATTGATTGAACATTCTATAGCAAAGATATGCAAAACTTCAGAAAAACCAAATTGGGAGAATGCATTTTCACAGAACTGTTATAGATAGATCAAGGGATAAGATGGAAAAGTGGATAAGTGTACAGTAAATTATAAAACTGAACAGTTAATTTACCAGTAAAAAAATAAGCAAAACAGATTATTCTTACTAAAAAAATGAGAGAATCATGCAAATACCCATGGATGTTATTTTTGCAAAACAATTATTTGTATGTATGAGTGTTTTGGTGCTTAATTTCATGAATTTTAAATCCTGAAACCTATTTCAGTTATTTTGATCCAAAGGTTAATCTCATTTGGGCTTTCTTGAATGCAGAAAATACTTAATATATCTGTATGAATTTACAGCTCTCTGAATTGGACAAGATATTATCTTCAGAAATTGTATTTATGGTATATTATTATTGTTGTGGGCATGAAACAAATAATAAAAGGGATTAACTCTTCAGAGCAGTACATTTCCAGAATCATACAATTGTAATACTTATTTTTTGCCCTTCAAATTAAGTGTGAGCAGATTGTCCCAAAATCAAAATAAGCCTCTTCCAGGCTTTCTGTTTGCACATATAATTTCCTTAATAAACTTTATATGTTTCTTTAGACCTTACAAATCTATTTCATACTCTTCAATACTCTTAGGAGGCTTGGCTTTATTACACACAGAGAGATGCTCTGATTAATATTTATATCTGTGATATCCAATCAGAGTTACATCAACTTGTTTTCTACAAAAGGATTACGGGCCTAGGAAATGAGAAAACTGCCCACATAAATTTAAAAGTTGTGTGAGAAAGCAAAGAGTCTTAATTGTAGAGATGGGACAGTAATCTCAGGCAGATGAGAAAGTCTTGAATTCGAGTAATAGTCCTTTAAATAAAAATACTTTTGAAAGGCAAACAACAGCATCTTACAAACTCTGTGGACCAGGAGAACTAGCAGAGAAGTAAAGAATTTAGGATAGAGCTAATGAAAAAGCAACTGGAATTCTTTGCCTGGCAGTGAGCAATTCAATTTTGGTTCACTTAGGGAATAAGAGAAATGCAATGCAGTTGTGGGAAATGCTGAAGGGGCAGAATGAGAAAATGTTCTCCTTCCTAAAGAGTATCGTATTTGAGAGTCTGAAAAGAAAGGTCTTATCTAGTCATGTAAGAAACAGATTTTGGAGCCGACTGTGGCTCAGATCATGAGCTTCTTATCGCAAAATTTAGGCTTAAACTGAAGAACGTAGGGAAAACCACTAGACCACTCAGGTATGACCTAAATCATATCCCTTATGAATATACAGTGGAGGTGAGGAATAGATTTAAAGGATTAGATCTGGTAGACAGAGTGCCTGAAGAACTGTGGATGGAGGTTCGTAACATTGTACAGGAGGCAGCAACTAAAACCATCCCAAAGAAGAAGAAATGCAAGAAAGCAAAGTGGCTGTCTGATGAGGCTTTACAAATAGCTGAGGAAAGAAGAGAAGCAAAAGGCAAGGGAGAAAGGGAAAGATATAAACAACTGAATGCAGATTTCCAGAGAATAGCAAGGGGAGATAAGAAGGCCTTCTTAAATGAACAATGCAAAGAAATCGAGGAAAACAATAGAATGGGGAAGACTAGAGATCTCTTCAAGAAAATCGGAGATATCACGGGAACGTTTTGTCCAAAGATGGGCATGATAAAGGACAAAAAAGGCAGGGACCTAACAGAAGCAGAAGAGATTATGAAGAGGTGGCAAGAATACACAGAAGAACTATACAAGAAATTTCTTAATGTCCCTGATAAATACAATGGTGTGGTCACTGACCTTGAGCCGGACATCTTAGAGAGTGAAGTCAAGTGGGCCATAGGAAGCATTACTAACAAGAAAGCTAGCAGAGAAGACAGTATCCCAGCTGAGCTATTTAAAATCCTAAAAGATGATGCTGTTAAAGTGCTGCACTCAATATGCCAACAAATTTGGAAAACTCAACAGTGGCCACAGGATTGGAAAAGGTCAGTTTACTTTCGAATTCCAAAGAAGGGCAATGCCAAAGAATGTTCACACTACCGTACAATTGCGCTCATTTCACATGCTAGCAAGGTTATGTTCAAAATCCTACAAGCTAGGCTTCAGCAGTATGTGAACCGAGAACTACCAGAAGTGCAAGCTGGGTTTTGAAGAGGCAGCGGAACTAGAGATCAGATTGGCAACATTTGCTGGATCATGGAAAAAGCAAGAGAGTTCCAGAAAAACATCTACTTCTGCTTCATTGACTATGCTAAAGCCTTTGATTGTGTGGATTACAACAAACTGTGGCAAATTCTTAAAGCGATGGGAGTACCAGACCACCTTACCTGTCTCCTGAGAAACCTGTATGTGGGTCAAGAAGCAACAGTTAGAACCAGACATCGAACAACCAACTGGTTCAAAATTGTACGACAAGGCTGTATATTGTTACCCTGCTTATTTAACTTATTTGCAGAGTACATCCTGAGAAATTTTATTTATTTATTTATTTATTTATTTATTTATTTATTTATTTATTTCTCCAACTTATATCACTGCCCATCTCCCCCCATAGAGGGGACTCTAGGCGGTTTACAACAAGTTAGCAATTAAAAGATATAAAAACATATAAAATACAATAAACAATATATATAACCAACCATAAGTTAAGTTAATTAAAAATATATAGAACCCAAGAGGCTCTGATGTCATATTTAAAAGAACTCTATGGCTCAAGCTATCCCCATGAGGAGCTGTCACTCTTCCCATCCCAAGTGAGGTAGCAGAGCCAGGTCTTCAGTTGCCTTCGGAAGGTCATAAGTGTGGGGGCTTGCCTCACCTCCAGGGGCAGAATATTCCAGAGGGCGGGTGCCACTGCCGAGAAGGCCTGTCTCCTGGACCACGTCAGATGGAATTCTCTTGTAGACGGGGTTCGTAGCAAGCCCTCTCTGCATAACCAGGTGGGGCGGGTCGATACTCTGGGGATGAGGCGGTCCCTTTTTTTTTTTTTTAACAAATTTTATTAGATTTTAATTTTACATAGATAAAAGTTGAAACAGAAAAGAAAATGGAAATACAAATCAAGAAAAAAGAAAAGATAAAAAAGTGTAGTAAAGGAAAAAAGAAAAAAAGATAAAGCTGAAACAGAATTTGGTCAACTTCCGATTTGTATCTGGTCATGGTATTTTAAAAATTTTATCTTACATGCTAGGTCTATATATAATATTAAAGAATATTTCTTGTCTATTACATCAATATATATATATTTTAATCTTCAAATCCCCATATAAGCTTTGCCCCTCCCGCATCTTGTAAATAGTCAGTTAATGGTTTCCACTCTTTAAGGAAATAATTATTTGGATTTTCTTTTAATAAACATGTCAGTTTATCATTCTCTGCCATATCCATCAATTTTAACATCCAATCTTGTATTGTAGGCGATATCTGGTTTTTCCAATTTTGTGCAAAAATAAGTCTTGCTGCTGTAATCATGTATTGCATAATCCTTGTAAATTGCTTCCCAGGTTGTCCATCAATTATTCCCAGTAAGAAAAATTCCGGTTTAAATGGAACTCGAATTTGTAATATATTTTGCATCAATGCATGTATTTGAGTCCAAAATTTCTTTGCAGTCTCACATGTCCACCACATATGGTAAAAAGACCCCTCTTTTTTTTTACATTTCCAACATAAGTTGGAGACATTTCCATACATTTTAGAAAGTTTTTGTGGGGTCATATACCATCTGTACATCATCTTATAAAAGTTTTCTTTTAAATTATAACACAAAGTAAATTTTAACCCTTTGGTCCACATATCTTCCCATTGTTGCATTTGAATATTATGGCCAATATTTTTAGCCCATTTAATCATACAGTCTTTAACTTGTTCCTCTACCATTTCACCTTTTAACAATAATTTATACATTTTTGCAATTAGATGATCATCTGTCTCACATAGTTGTATCTCAAATTCCGATTTGGTTTGTTCAAATTCAAGGTCTTTCTTATCTAATTTAAATTTCTCTACGAGCTGCATATATGAAAGCCATTGAAAACTGTATCCCTCTGATACCAATTCTTCTATTGATTTAATTATATATTGTCCTTGTTCTTTCTTTAAAAAGTCTTTGTAGGTTAACCATTTATCTTTATTTCTTACTTCTGTTCTGTAGAATGCTTCTTGTGTAGAAATCCATAAGGGTCTTTTATAACATAAGATTAATTTATATTTATTCCAGATTCTTAACAAGGATCTTCTAATATAATGGTTTTTAAAGTCCACATTAACTTTAACTTTATCGTACCACAAATATCCATGCCATCCATATCTTAATTCATGTCCTTCCAAATTCAATAATTTTTCATTTTTCAAAACTATCCATTCTTTAATCCAAACCAAGCAACAAGCAGCATAATATAATTTCAAATCCGGTAGACCTAGTCCTCCTCTTTCTTTAGAGTCTTGCAATACTTTATATTTTACTCTTGGTTTTTTCCCTTGCCAAATAAACTTAGAAATATCTCGCTGCCATTGTTTAAAAGGTTCTTCTGATGCCAATATAGGTAGTGTTTGAAAAAGATATAAAATTCTTGGCAAAACATTCATTTTAATTGCTGAAATTCTACCTAATAATGATAATTGCAGTTTTTCCCAATGTTCCAAATCTTTTTTAATATCCATCCAAAGTGGAATATAATTATTCTTAAACAACTTAACATTTTTAGTTGTTAAATATACTCCCAAATATTTTACTTTTTCTTCCATTGAATATCCTGTTATTTCTTTCAATTTCTCTTGTTGGTGGTAATCCATATTTTTGGTCAAAACTTTTGTCTTCTGTAAATTCACTTTGAACCCTGCTAGCGACCCAAAGTCTTTTAGTTTCTGTATTAATATTTCAATTCCTTCTAGTGGATTCTCCAAAGTAATGACTAGGTCGTCAGCAAATGCTCTTAGTTTATAAACTTCTTTTTTAACTTTAATACCATGGATACCATCATCTTGTCTAATATCTCTAAGTAAAACCTCTAATACCAATATAAACAAAAGTGGAGATAATGGACAACCTTGTCTAGTACCTTTTTGTATTTCACATGGCTTACTAAATTCTCCATTAACAATTATTTTGGCAAATTGTGGAGTATATATTGATTTAATCCATTTTATAAAATTTCCTCCAAAATTCATATTTTCCAAAACTTTGAACATAAAAGGCCAATTTAAGTTGTCAAAGGCTTTTTCAGCATCAATAAATATCAAGGCAGCTTGTTTATCATAGTGTTGATCCAAATATTCAATTACGTCTACTATGTTTCGGACATTGTCATGAATTTGTCTTTTGGGTAGAAAACCAGTTTGGTCTTGATGAATAAAATCCTTAAGTATATTCTTCATTCTTTCTGCTAATATCGTTGTAAATATCTTATAGTCATTATTCAATAAAGATATTGGTCTGTAATTTTTAGTTAATGTTAAATCCTGTTGTTCTTTGGGTATCAATGTTATATGTGCTTCTTTCCAAGTTTCAGGCATAATTCCTGTTTCCAAAATAGAATTCATAGTCTTCTGCAAAGGTAGACATAAATCCTCTTCAAAACATTTATAGTAGGCTGCTGACAATCCATCCGGTCCAGGAGCTTTTCCACTACTAATTTTCTTAAAAGCTTTTATCAATTCTTCTTTTGTTATAACATTATTTAATATCAATCTTTGTTGGTCATTAAGAACAGTTAGTTTTTGTTTATTCAAATATTCTTCAATCTCATCCAAGTTGACATCTTGTTTTTTATATAATTTAGAATAATAGTCATGAAAGGTTTTTTGAATGTCCATATTATTCACCAGAGTTTTTCCTTCATGTTGAATATTAGTAATCAAATTCTTTTGTCTTTGTTTCCTCAATTTATAAGCCAGCCATCTACCTGGTTTATTTGCATATTCAAAATATTTTTGTTTTGTAAATTTCATTTGAGTCTCTATCTCTTGAGTTAATATCATTGATATTTGCTTTTGTAGAAATTTAATTTGAGTGAGCAAAGTGTCATCCATTGGTTTATCTCTCAAATCTAACTCTTTACTTTTAATTTCATCTAAAATCAATTGAATTCTTTTTTGTTTTTTCTTCCTCATTTGAGCATTGTATTGAATAAAATAACCCCTCATATATGCTTTACTGGCTTCCCATACAGTTTGAATATTAGTCCCTTTGTTCAAATTAAATTGAAAATATTCTCTTAATTTTTTTTTGCATACATCAACTACATCATTATTCCGTAGTAGTGACTCATTCAATCTCCATCTAAATACATTCCGTTTCCCTTTAAGAGTCAACATTACTGGATTATGATCTGATAAAGTCTTAGGTAATATATCAACTTTGTTAATATCCATCATCAAATTTTTAGATATCAAAATCATATCTATTCTAGAATGTGATTTAACTCTCTCTGAATAATATGTAAATTCTCTGGAAGTCCCATTCATACATCTCCAAATGTCTTGTAAATCCAACATCTCTTTCAAGTCGAAAAATGTTTGTGGCAATTTTCCCTGTGTTTGCTTCACTTCTTTTTGTGACTGTCTATCCAATCTGGGGTAAATTACCCCATTCCAATCCCCCATGAAACACCAATTGTCATAAGTTAAGTCCAAAAGTTTATCCATCAGGTTTTTATAAAATACTCCTTTATCCATATTCGGTGCATAAAGTCCAACTATCAGTGTTTTAGTTCCTTGTATGTTAATTTCTACTACAATGTATCGACCCTCTTCATCAGCTAATATCAATTTTGGGTTTAACTTTGGTTGTACATATAAGACTACCCCTTTAGTTTTTTTATATCCAGCCGAAATAAATTCTTCTCCAAGCTGTTTTTGAATCAAATATTTAGTATCTTTTTTACAAATATGAGTCTCTTGTAAACAACTTATGTCCAATTTCTGTTTTTTCAAAAAATGAAATATCTTTCTTCTTTTTTGTGGAGCATTGGCTCCATTAATATTCCATGTCAGATATTTAAGTTCCATTGGTGTTTTATTCTTTAAAATCCCTTTGTTAAGTCCACACCTGTAGCTCCTTTCTCAGATAGATCTTCAGTCTTCTCTTTGTCTTTCGATGTTTCTCCTCCTTTTGTCAATTCTCCTTCTGGTAAACCCATTTCTTTCTTGTATTTCTCTAAAAAAGCTTTTGCTTTTAAAATGGAAGTTATTTTGAATCTCTGTCCTTTAAACTCAAACGATACGCCTTCCAATTTTTCCCATCTGAATGAAATACTATGTTGCCTTAATTTGTCTGTAAGGAAAGAATAGTCTTGTCTTTTCCTAATTATTCTCAAGGGAATTTCTTTTAATACAATTATTTCCTTCCCTTCTATATTTAATCTAGTATTATAATGCTTCCTTAAGATTTGCTCTTTTGTCACTTTTCTTACAAAATATATCAATATGTCTCTAGGGACTTTTCTTTCCTTAGCATAACGTGAGTTTACTCTGAATATCTTGTCTATCTCCAAATCTAAATCTTGTTCTCTTGTCTCCAAAAATTTAGCTAATTCAAAAGTCATCCTTTCTCTCACATTTTCATCTACTTGTTCTGGAATTGCTCTAAATCTCAAGATGTGCTCCTTCTCTCTCATTTCTGCTAAAGCTGTGATATCTAGATTATGTTCAATCTCTTTAATAGCATATTCTGATTTATCTTCTAATTTTTGCATCTGGCTTTGCGTATCTTTAAGTTCTCCTGACAGAGAATTGACCACTTCCTTAACTGTTTGAATTTCTTTTTTAAAATCTTGCTTAATCTCTCGGGTTATTTCTTTCTTCATATCGTCCATTTTTTTGTCTAATGCTGTAATCTGATCTTCCATCTGCTTCGTGGAGTCATCCATTTTCTTATTTATTGCTGTATTCTGGTCATCCATTTTCTTATTTATTGCTGTATTCTGATCATCCATTTTCTTATTTATTGCTGTATTCTGATCATCCATTTTCTTATTTAGTGTTGCAACAGCTTCTAATATCTTTTTCATTTCTGGTAATAAAGCTTCTGAGGCAGATGTAGCAGGTGTAGCAGAATCAATAGGTGGTCCTCCAGTCTCCTTCTTCTTCTCCTTCTCCGCCCGTCTCGTTCCCAAAGACGCCATAGCCCTACAAAAAACAAGAAAAAAGGGAGAAAAGGGGAAAAAGCACCATATAACAATATAACAAAAATTATTTAAAAAAGGGGAAAAAATTAAAAAAAAAATTAAAAATTCTTTTACAAATAATAAAAAGAAAAAAGAAAAGGTGAAAAAACAAATATCCAAAAGGTTAAGGAAAAAGAAAGAGAGAACTAGGCTCCTTTAAAATTTTTCCTCTTAGGTCATTTATAATCCCTTATATATAAAAGTCCACAGTGTTTCAAAGGATAAAAGCCTAGGACTTTTTGTTCTCCTGTAGTCAAAATCAAAGATAAGAATAGTAAATATTCCCAGGGTTTCACCTTCCCACTTGTAATTCTTCAATCCAACCACAAGTCAAAAAGAAAAAATGTTGCTAGAGACATGTAAAAAAGCCTCTACTTTCCATATAATAATCCAATAATCCAAATTAAACGTTAAATAACTTGACTTTTTCAGAAAAATAAATCCAAACAGAGTTCAAAGTTCAAAAAGAAAAAGAGGAACTTGTATATATAAAAGAGTTTTTAATAGGGTTCAGTAATCCCAACATCAAAATCTTAAAAAATAAAGTATTAATCACTCCATTTAAATCCAAGCTTTAATATAGTATTCCAGAGAGCAAAAATAGAAATACCAATAGTTGTCCATAAGTAAAAAACTCAAACCAAACTGAAATAATAGTAAAAGTCACTTTCACTTCTAGCAAAGCCACTTAGCTTCTCTTCCCACCGTTTATTCTTCCATTAACAAGAAAAAAATATAGCACCAGCAAATATAAATCAAGTCCAGATACAAATCTTAGCACTTAATAAAAAAAATAATAATGTTTAAAAGTAAAAAAAAGTGACTAAAAGCCTGGTCGGGCCAGCTACTTATCTGTTAGAATCACGGCTGCTGCAGAGCCCCGTTTTTTTCCCCAGTCTCCTTTCATTGCTCCATCTCCCTCCTCCCGCAGTGGAAATTACAGGAGTCGGGGGAGGGCATTTACTTCAGAGACCCTTTGTGGTTAATCTTCCGATCACACTCTCTTCGAGTGTGATTTTTCCAGCGATTTCTTCTCCCAAATCGCTGCAAACAGCTTAGCCGTGGAATCGAGGCTAAGGAGCCCCAGTTCTTCGCTGTGCTCCGACCAGAACCCGGAAGTGAAAGTCGGGATGAGGCGGTCCCTTAGGTAACCTGGTCCCATGCCATGTAGGGCTTTCAAGGTGACAACCAACACCTTGAATTGGACCCGGAAGCATTAATCATATTTATACCCCACCTATCCCCTCGCTATCGGAGGACTCTAGGCGGCTTACAACAATTGAAATTCATATATTAACAATTCATATATTAACAATGTTATTTAACCGCGCGCTAAGGGAGGGGGTAAAGGAACCGGCTCTTCTTCCGTAGGCATTGGACTACATGTCCCAGGATGCCTCACTTCCGAGTCGGCTGCTGACGTCCTGGATGTTGTCAATCGGGATCTGTCATCCTCCGCCTCCATTCGTGAGGTCTTTCTTAGTTCCGAGGGCGACCCCCTACAGGATGCCAGCAAATTGACCCACTTTAACGTGGTACCCATTTATCTACTCACATTAGCTTTTGAACTGTTGGGTTGACAGAAGCTGGGAAGAATGGTGAGAGCTCACTTCGCCACGTGGGGATTCGAACTGCCAACCATTAGACCAGCAGTCTTTTTTACAGCTCAGCGGTTTAACCCGCTGAGCCACTGCGCCCCAAACGCCCAGAAATGCTGGGCTGGATGAATCACAAGCCGGAGTTAAGATTGCCGCGAGAAATATCAACAACCTCAGATATGCAGACGTTACCATCCTAATGGCAGAAAGTGAAGAGGAACTAAAGAGCCTCTTAATAAGGGTGAAAGAGGAGAGTGCAAAAGCTGGCTTGAAACTCAACATTAAACTAACTAAGATCATGGCATCTGGTCCCATTACTTCCTGGCAAATAGAAGGGGAAAAAATGGAAGCAGTGACAGATTTTATTTTCTTGGGCTCCAAGATCACCGCAGACGGTGACTGCAGCCATGAAATTAAAAGATTCTTGCTCCTTGGGAGGAAAGCTATGGGAAACCTAGACAGCATATTAAAAAGCAGAGACCCTGCCGACAAAAGTCTGTATAATTAAAGCTATGGTTTTCCCAGTAGTAATGTATGGCTGTGAAAGTTGGACCATAAGGAAGGCTGAGCACCGAATAATTGATGCTTTTGAACTGTGGTGCTGGAGAAGACTCTTAAGAGTCCCTTGGACTGCAAGGAGGTCAAATCAGTCAATCCTAAAGGAAATCAACCCTGACTGCTCATTGGAAGGACAGATAGTGAAGCTGAAGCTCAAATACTTTGGCCACCTAATGCAAAGAGAGGACTCACTGGAAAAGACCCTGATGCTGGGAAAGACTGAAGGCAAAAGGAGAAGGGGATGGCAGAGGATGAGATGGTTAGATAGCATCACAAATATAATGAACATGAATTTGAGTAAACTCTGGGAGACAGTGGAGGACAGGAAGGCCTGGCATACTATGGTCCATGGGGTCACAAAGAGTCGGACATGACTTAACAACTGAACAACAACAAGAACAACAAAGGAACAGATTTAGAATGCTTAGCTTATGCAGAAAAGAATCTGAGGAGCTAAGGAATAGATAAGAGACATCATGAAACAGACTTATTGTCTGAAATTATCAGAAAGGAAATTATCTAAGTAGCTTTCTGAACAATCATGAAAGCCCTATGTACCAAGGAAAGTTGTATAATGATCGATATTAAGTAAGAAAGGAGAAAGCAAGCCTCTTCCAAGTATATCACAAAATAGAGGAATATAA
Organism: Charina bottae; assembly: GCA_023362775.1. NCBI lineage: Eukaryota > Metazoa > Chordata > Lepidosauria > Squamata > Charinaidae > Charina > Charina bottae. The sequence continues at coordinate 10,724,063 of JALMGJ010000005.1, forward strand.
CAAGATATTGTCTGGGATAGTCTGAGGCTACAGGAGGATAGAATATATGTGTGTGTGTGCGCGCACACACACACTCTGAAATCATTTAGAAAAGGGGTTATAGAATGACAAAAACAATTATAGAAAAATGATTTATTCAGGAACTGAGTCAACTAAAACATGTGATAACAATCAATACCCCAGCTGTAAAATAGCAAAGTATCAGGAGCAGATGGAATACTCACTGAATTGTTTAAAGCTCATGGACAAGAAGCAGTTAAGGTGCTAATAGCTCTATGTCAACAAATAGGAAAGAAGACTGTGTGGCTTAGACTTCAGGGGGAAAAAATTGCAGTATTTATCTATGCTGAGATGTAGGAGAATGTTCAGATTACCAAACCATTATATTAATTTAAATAGGGAGAGAAAAATACCAGATTGACAGCCAAGTTTCAGAATAGGCAGAGGGACACAAGATTGGTGAGCTAGTATAAGATGAATACTAGAGAGAGAAGGAGAATATGATAAATAATTTCTTTTACTTGAGCCACAAAGGCCTTTGACTGCATAGATTATGCTAGAATGTGAAACATCTTAAGGCTTATGTGTATGCCTGAAAACCTGAGGATTTCTTACCATGAATGAACAAGAAGCTACTGAAAGAACTGAATTTGGAGAAACAGAGTTGTTCAAAACAGCAATACCAAAAACAACTCACTTTTTTGGGTTGTGCATATAATGTCACATCACACATAGAAATGGAGCGCGGCTTGCAGTGCAACACCACAACACACTGCTGACTTTAGTCTGCCCTGCACTGCCCCCTGCAGCAGTTGCCTTTGGTTTAGATTAAGGAAGGGAGTGAGAATCATACTTGCTTATATTTGCTTAACTTGTTCAGTGAATATATTATAAGAATGGCAGGTTTAGAAAAGTTGATAGCTGGAATCAAAACTGGTGGTTGAAATTCTAATAATTTGAAATATGTAAATGACACTAATTTAATAGCTGAAAGTAAAAAAGATTTAGAATTCATAATGAAAGTAAAAATAGGAAATGAAAAATTAGGGTTAATGTCATCTTGCTTGCTTAGTCAATACATAATTGACAGCAAAAAGGCCAAGGAGACCGGTAATTTTGTTTATTGCACTCCTGAGTAGATAAAGATTGATAGTATACTAGAGAAGTAAAGAGGAGATCTAGGGGAAAAGGCAATGATAAACTCAACAACATAATGAAGGATAAGAAATTTTCATCAATAAAAAAGATAAAAATTGTTAAAACATTTTTCCCCCAGTAGTAATCTATGTGATAGCTGGTTACTAAGAATGTGGAAGAGAACAAAGATATACATTTCAAATGATGGATTTGAAGATGGCTGTTTAAAGTACCATGGATTAAAGAAAGAACAGTTAGGGTAACCTGGACCAAATAAAGGGTAACTATTCACTTGTTCAAGAAGGGAAAATGCGTATACATTGGGCAGGTAATGTGAGCATGTCTAGGGGGAACTAGGAGGAAAAAAGCTTATTCTTGACAAGATTGAGGAAAATAGAAGAAGGGGAAGGTGACAGAGAAGGTGGATGGAAGGGATCAAAATGATTGGAAAATGTTTTTAACATCCTTGGAAAAGTAGTGATTTAGATCAGTGTTTCTCAACCTAAGGGGCGTGGTTTAAGGGGCGTGGTGTAAGGGGCGTGGTGGTAAGACGCCAGGCTTGTCGATTGGAAGATCGCAAGTTCAGAGGTTCGAATCCCTAGCCTCACATGACGGAGTGAGCTCCCGCACTAGCTCCAGCTCTTGCCAACCTAGCAATTCGAAAGCATGCAAATGCAAGTAGATGAATAGGTACCACTTCGGTGGGTAGGTAACAGCGTTCCATGCACATCATGTGGCCACATGACCATGGAAGCGTCTTCGGACAATGCTGGCTCTTCGGCTAACAAACGGAGATGAGCACCGGCCCCTAGAGTCGGACACGGCTGCACAAATGTGCAGGGGGAACCTTTACCTTTACCTTTACCTTCTCAACCTTGGCAATTTTTAAGATGTGTGAACTTCAACACCATGAATTCCCCAGACAGCATAAATTCTGGGAGTTGAAGTCCACACATGTACACATGAAGTCCACACGTGTACAGAATTCTGGGAGTTGAAGTCCACACATCTTGCTAAGGTTGAGAAACACTAATTTAGAGAATGGGACAGGCCAAGATAACAAGCTTTTTTTTTTTCATGTAGGCATTAACCAACTGGAGATACTATATCAATTTAAATTCAATTAATATTAAATAGTCTCCCAGACTGTTTTAAAATGTTGTGAATATTCTAGAAATGAGGGAAGATGCAAACTTTCAATTTGTGTTAAACCATTTACAAGATTTTAATATATACAGAGGTGCTGCAAGGAACTAAGAAGTTTTATTTAAAACCAAGCGGAAAGAAAGTTTATACCTGTTCAGCAGCCCTAAGGAATGCAAATTAAGTACCTGAAAGAAAAGGAACCACTGGTGAGAAACAAGTCAAGTCAATTCAGATATTAGAAGATTCCATCAAGGCTACCACACTTTTTTTCTGTAGAAGTAATACCTCAAAATGGTGGCAAAGGCAAATGGAAGACCATCATTCCAAATTTTGAAATTTGGTTTCATGAATTATGCTTTTGTTTCTTACGTAGGGAGTTTCCCTTTTAAATTTGATTTTTTTAGTCTGTTCAATACCAAGCTCTCCTTCCTACCTTCCTTCCCTCCCTCCCTCCCTTCTCCAATTTATAAAATCCCAGATTAAGTCCCTCTCTCAGATTATACTCTCTTCTTCCAAGAAAAGGGCTATTTTGTCATCTAACTGTGAGAAACCTTACAAAGGAGATCCACCAAGAATGATTGAATGTTCTAGGTCATTGGATAAATTAAATGTTTTGAGGCCCTGATTAATTTTGGTTTGTTTAGTTCTTGCTAAATCTTAATGTTGTTAAGTTAGCATTCTAGATTAAGATACATTGTTTGCATAAATATAAATAAATAAAGCATCAAGAGGAATCAAAGTACTTAGAAAAAAATAAGGTCTCTGCAGCTCATGTAAGATTCTTGGAAATGATCAAAACAAACTAGAAAAAAATTATTTCAGCCAATGCAAGATTCAATGAATGATCTTTTTCTATATATCAGATGTACCTCTTGCTCCTACCACATTTTACTGTATCAGACTACTTTCTTGATCCACATGTTGGCGCAACAGTGAAAAATGGGAGGAGATCTGTTTCATTCCATCCTTTTCAACTGCCTGCACACATGCTAGCATCATGGCAATAGCCTTTGGGAGAAAACCAATGATGCTTTAGTAAGTGGCAGTACCAGTGGGGTGCAGCAGGAAGAACTATGCCAGTTTCTCTCTGGCTTACACTGTGGCTTTTCTCAGTTTGGTGAAGCTCACAAAAACCCTAAATCTTTCTCTCAAATGTAAAAGTGTTCCTATTTGATCAGCAAAGCAAAATAATCTGTTGGTCATGAGTTATAGTCAGGACTGAACTGCATCAGTGGAGGGTTTAATCTCTCCTTCCCAGTTTATTCCCAGCCTGCTGAATAGTTATTCATGGGGTAGGAGGAGGACAATCCATCCTGCTTAAGATGGAGGCATCTACCCTTTACCTTCCTAGCGTGAAGAGTCTGTGCATAATACTATATTTGTTGGTATATTTATGTGCTGTATATGCCAACTTCCCAAGCCAACGTTTGACATATTATGTGGCACTCATGGCCAATATATTGGTACTGTTTTGATTCTCAACTTACTCTAAAATTACTGATATATCCGCTGCAGTTGTGGATCCATGAAGCATAATATTAATACCCAATTAAAAGAGCATGAAAGGCATTGCTGACTAGAACAGGAACCATCTTTCTCAGGCTCCCATGAAATGATCCAATTAGAGAGTAGTTTGAATGAAAGATCAAACAGCAGCCAGAAATGCCAAGAATTATTCTATGGAGTGATTCACTTTGCCTCTGAAAATGCTGGCCATTGCTGCCAGCGAAAAGTCAGGACACCAGAAAATTAGTTGATAGCCATTTAGCTCAAAACCTTATCACCATTTAATTGACACCAGCCATGAAAGCCTACACGTGAAAGCCAACCGCTACTTTAAAGGGGTTCTTTGCTTTGATGAAAGATCATGTGAAACAGCCTTTTGAATTTGCTTTATGAAGCAATGCATCCCCTTCCCTAAAAGCAAAACTAATCAACCGTCTTACTTTGCCTCACCTTACTCCAAACTCTTCTCTCGCAGTTGTAGTAGTGGGAGGAACATGGCTACCAGATCTGGACTGCAAAAATCCAGAAGACCACTGGTTGGCTTCAAAAAGGGGTTGGACCAATTGATGGAAGTAATGGGAATCAATAACTATTAGCCTTAATGGCAGTATGACTGCCTCTGAAGGCCATCTGCTGGAATCTTGGATCTGTGGCTAATTTCAAGGTGAATAAATAGTAATAGTGTGACATTGCTATATAAAACAAATTTAGAGTGTTTGAAACACTTACCTATGCCTCCCTTCAAATGTTTACATTTCAGTTCTGGCAACTTGCCTCTGTTCACTGCCTCTCTTAGTTTGCTTTATCATTTCTCATAAAAAGGTGATGGGAAAAAAGCATTTCACATGCTTTTCATTTCACTGGATCAGGAACTGTGGCTTAAAATAAAAATAAATGGGTATTTGAAGGAGCAAGTAGTTCTACATCAGCCCAGCAAATTAGATGCATTTCTATATCCACTTCTAGAATTCTCAGCTAGAATGAATGATCCTGGGAATTGTAATCTCAGTATATCTGTGGGGAGAATGGGAAATACAGTATATGAAAGGAAAGCTGTTGTGCATCCGTCCTTGTACATACAGTCAAGCATTCAGCTTTATATCCAGTATGTTTGAAAGATTTTAAGCGATACTTGAATAGTAGTTTTACTTCAGCTATTAAAGGTGTGCTATTTCATAATGCTTGAACTCCATGTCTGAAATACCATTATGCTCATTGACATTATATCTGTGTTGAACAATTATTTATGCTTGTAGAATTTGGCCAAATCTAAAGAAAATATTGTAAGCTACTTGGAAGGCAAAGCTTTGTGACATTGGCATTTTTTGTTTTGGAGAAGGAAAAATAAATTGAAATTGATAGACATGCCTTGAGAGGGTTTGCAAAATCCAACTGGTTCAGAATAGAGCATCCAGATTATTGATTACAGCAAGTTTATGAAGAATGTGTTCTAGGTTGCTTCATGGGCTACTGACCTTTTACTGACATTATTCATAGTGTTTTTATGACCTATCAAGTTGTGTGCAACCTGGAACCAGATGATTTGAAAGACTGTGCTTTCTCATATAAGTTTGCCATGATTTTATAATCTTCTGGGGAGGCCCTTCTTCTGGTACTTCCTCTGACTGAGGCCTATTTAGTGGGCATGTGAGAAAAAAAAAACTTTCAGACTCTGGAACCCTCTTTCTAATGAGTTATCTGGAGACTATAGTTCCAACACAATTAGATGGTGCAAAGTAGGGGGAGCCTTCTTTATCTGTTAGCAAAGCCAGAAGCCAGAAGTGTTATAGGATGAACTGGCAACATTTTTTTGACTAAGTGCCACAATTTATCAGCCTCCCTGGCTCAAAGTGATAAGAAGCTTCCCAGATACAAAGCTGAGTATGGTTTTACTAGGCTCTTAGGCTCAAACTTAACTGAAGACTCTCATAATAAAAGATAAGAATAAAGATAAGAATCTTTACTGCATACTAGTATGAGGACATTTTAAACAATTGATTGCCTCTGTCAACATGAGGTGGAGACCTTTCTTATACCTGTGGCATTTAATTATGTTGCTTCTTTTTTCCACCTTTGCTATGGTTGTATATTTCATCTTCTGCTTTTCAGTTTTGGAGCTAGATGAGTGTTGGTTGTTAAGACAACAAATATTTTTGCCTAGATGCTGTAACACCCAACAAGGTCCCTCCTTGTGAGGGAGATGGGCGGGATATAAATGTGATAAATAAATAAATAAACAAACAAACAAACACTGTTCATTTTTCTGTCTGACTTTTGCAAAAACTTTTTTTTTTGTTTTAGGGAAAATGGGAATACTTTTAATACAAAATGACATACCTGCTTTTCAGATACTCAGATATCATGATGTGCCTATACCTACAAAGAGCAGAATAGTTCAAGGAAAGGCATTCCACACTTTATGGAAGTGAAAGTTGGACTGTGAAGAAATAGGATAGCAAAATATTGATGCTTTTGAACTCTGGTCTTGGTGAAGACTTCTGAGAATACAATGGAGAGCCAAGAAAACAAACAAATGGCTCATTGAACTAATCAATCCAGAGTTCTTAATAGAGAAACAAGTGACCAGGCTCAAATTATCATACTTTGGAAACATTATGCAAAAACCTAGCTCTTTAAGAGAAGTCTCTAATGGTGGGAAAGTTGGAAGGAAAAAGAAGAGGACAACCGGCAGCAAGGTGGATTGATTCAATTACAGTGGCAATGGATGCACCGTTGAAAGACCTGAAAGACCAAGTTAGGGACAGATTGTCATGGAGAAAATCTATGTGATTGCAAAGAATTGACACTAACTTGATAGCACATAATCAATATGTATAACACTTCCTTCTTGTAGGAGTCATGGTAGGGTGTTTTGTTCAAAAACACATATACAAGTAACCTTATAAATAAACCTAATAAAGAAACTTACTCAAGGCCTAGGAAAGCTGATGCCGAATTTGAGGGCAGGGAAGCTGAGAATATTATGACTTATGAACTTAATGTAATGGAAAAGTACATGTTCTGGCTAAGATCTTATATCATGCTTTACTTGTTGGAACCTCTCTCTTAATCAAAACTGGAAGTAGAATCTGTTACTAAATATTCTGGGTTATATGTAGTACATATGCAAATAAATGTTTATTTAGATGTATATCCTCTCCTATAGAGTGCATAGTAAGGGTGGTGGTGGAGGGAACTTGCCTTGAACATGTTGAACTACATCTCTCAGCAGCCCCAGTCAACATGACTACTGATGAAAGATGCTGGGATTTATATATATCTGATTTACATATTTTGCTGGTCAATGACCAATGTAAATAGACTTGACCTGATATGATTGTGCATAAATACCCTTATCCACTGAGTGAAGGCCTTGAAGAAGAGTTCTGGTCAACTTCCAGGTGAGGCAATGGTGAGCTAAGACATCTCTAGAGGAGTAGAGACAATGATGCGGCCAAGGCTGATGGACCAGTGACAAATCTGGTCCAAAGGAAGCTCTCCGGACAAGGAGAGGATGAGAGATCACCCACTTGTGCTTCAGATGGCTGCTCCTCATGATGAGGGAAGCCATCAAGCTCTTAACCATGATGGAGTCCCAAACTTCATCCCAAAATAGAGGAAAAACTAACAAACAGCTTAAAGAATTTAAAGAATATAAAATAAATGGCAAAAAGCTAAATAAGAATTTAATTCAAGAAAGTTTGAAACAAATTAAGGGACCAGACAAGTCTGGAATATTAGGACTTCTGCTAAGACTTTGAAATAACTAAATAAACAAAAGAATATCTTTGTGGGGACATAATATACATGTGTAGTCTATTAGGAAAGAGATGATTAGTTGAAATTTTTTAAAAAAGCAAGAAATTTAAGACTTTGTGATTATAGAAATGGGACACTAGAGGGGACTAAAGTTCCAGGCAGAAAAAGGGGAAGAGAGAGGGAGGGAGGGGGGAACCTGTCTTTTATTCTTGAACTAAAAGAGAAGGAGTGAAATTTATAAAATGACAGATAAAGGTATAACACTGAGACATTTCAAAGGATTTTTGAAGAATTGGGAGAGAAAATTATAGCTAAATTGACAGCAATAATTCCTGTACCTGCTAATGCATTTTTTGAAGAAGACTCTAAGGAAGAAATGGAAGATGGGAAAGAGAAAAATGTGGAAGAAGTTATAGACTGACAAGACGAAGAGATGAAACAAATTCCAGCTGATATAGAAATATTGGAAAATAAGGAAATTGTGGATTATAAATCAGAGATGACAGACAGAATGGAAATACAAATGATAAGCCAACAGATGAAAAATGACCTGGGCAATGATCTATCACTGGATTTACAAAAAAGGGTTTCTAAAGCCTTGAAGAAATCTCTGAGATGGGAGAAAGTAAGTTTGAATAGAAATTCAATCTATGACAGCAACTTGATGAATTAAAGATCAAGATTCTCAGAATCAAAAGGAAGGAATTTAAAGTTGACTTGTTTGATCAGGGTTAAAATAAGATTCTATAAAATTCTGGAAACCCTTTATGGACCTGTGAGGTTTCCTGCACTTACCTGGCAACCAGCCGACATGCTGGACTCTGAACCGGAAGAGGAGCCAATCACAGGAGGCAGCAGTCTCGGCGCGAAATTACCTGGGGACCCGGAAACGCTGATTGGCCAAGGCTCTGAAAGAAATACGCCTCCGCCAATCAGCGCACGCCGAAGGAGAGCAGAAAGGCGCGCTGAGCAACGTGAAGCCCGATTGGCCCCTGCTCTCCCAAGGCATGAAAAATGGAATAAAAAGCTGGTGCGACTTACCTCAGGTGCCGGAGACAATTATCTAAGATGCTTCAATTTAGATTCCTGTAGTGAAAAAGTGGTAGGACTCAGTGGTATCAATGGGCCCTTTCAGCTTCATAAATCTGTGAATATTAGTAGGATGTTGGCTCTGTTTTCAGAAATAAAGGATTAGTTTTTCCATTCCCCCCTAGATCATGTATAATGCAATTATCATAATCTCCCTTCCATTTTAGATACTAAAAAGTTGAGCTCAGTACCCAAAATTACCTCACTGCTAAATGAAATCCAGTCAAAGAGGTGATGACAACTACTTAACTATATATGAAAAGCAAGCAACATGACGATGTCTCCAAAGCTAATGAATTCACTTTTTTCCCGAGAAGTGTTTTATGGAGATACGGCATTGATAGGCAAATGAAAGGATGGATTTGTCTTCCCTATAGGTGATATTTGTCATAATGCCTTCATTTTTTCCTTGAAAAAGGTAGTTATTATATTATATATGACAAATCTGGAACACGGCTTTGGCTGTTAAATTAGACAAAAATGGAAAAAGCATGCTTATTTTACTAAAGCAGAAAAAAAGATAATAGCTTTGCAAAATAGTGAATAAAATGCATTTTAAAATAATTTTGAAAGGGCAATGTGTATGAGATTGTCAGAGTCAGATTTTTTTTTCTTTTGCCTGTTTTGCAGTGGAATTAAAATGTCAGTATAATGGCTAAGTGCCTAGCATGATGGACTATTTAATTTTTTCCTTTTGATGAAGTTTATAAATCTCTGTGCAAGGATGTCTCATGAAATACAGCAGAGCACTTTCTCTCTTGTTTTTTTTCTTCTGTCTCTCAAATTTATACTAATATGTCAATAAAACTATACTGAGACTGCATGTGGGCATTTGTATGTTTGTCCTGTGTCTCTCTCTGTGTTTGTTTGTGTGCTTATTAGTAAATAAACCACTGCAATCAACCAACTCTAAGCTGTGTACAAAAGCACAGGCATATTGGCCAGTGCAACAGTAACAACAATAGCTGTCCTGTGTAGGTGCAGAAATAACACGCCGAGGCTTGGAATCTAGTCTCTAGTGTTTATTGCTTCCTACATACAGAATCCTGCTAAACTGATAGGGCTCGAAGAATCCCAGAGACATGAGTCCAATCTAGGGCGGAGCTTTCCGGAGGCGTTTGGGAAATAAGGCCAGGCCCTCCGAGCTTTGTGCTCGCTTCCCTCCCGTGAGTAAGCTCCCCCCACTGCTCTCCTGTGTCTCCCTGACAATAGCATACAATAATATAGTGTATATAACAAATATAGTAATATAATTAGTTAATAATTGCATAAGAACTTTAGCACTCCTGATAACAGAGGAGATCTCCAACACACAAATCCCAAATATTCAAGTTTTTTACAAGTTTCCAGGAAGCTATGGGACTGAGAGCTTCCTTTGCCTAAAGCAGAGGGAGCTCCCACAGAGAATGCCTGCTTCTGGACCCCATCTCCCATCACATCTCTTGATATGTAGGGGCCTTCCTCAAGACTTCTCCTTGTCCTCATATCTGGTGGGCAGAATCTCAGTGTGATGGATAGTCTAGAACAGGGTTTCTCAACCAGGGTTCCGTGGCACCCTAGGGTTCCGCGAGAGGTCACTAGGGGTTCCCTGGGAGATCACGATTTATTTCAAAAATTATTTCAAATTTGGGCAACTTCTCATTAAAGAGGGAAGTTCAATTCTTTACTTTTGGTTTAAGAACACTGTTAATGCATATATACAGGCCTACACATGAAACCAATGTAATAATTTTGTAACTTCTGGCCTATATTTGAGCCTGAATATGCAGGGGTTCCCTGAGGCCAAAAAATATATCAAGTTTTCTTCCAGGGTCAAAACATTGAGAAAGGCTGGTCTAGAAGTAACCCAGGGCCTGAGCCATAGAGGCTATATAGCGTGTTACTGATACCATGAAATGGGAGGGGGAGGAGTCATAATTCTCATCTCAAATATAAACCTCAAATTATTGGATTTTAAACTGAACTACACAGGGTTTATTCTACCCAATCTACCATGTAGTCTGTCATTCATCTACTTCCTTTCCTGCACATACCATTACTATGACCTCACTCCTCTTTCCTTTGCAATCTGCTTCCTGGGATGGTGTAGTGCTCTGACAACAAAAGGGGAAAAGGATAGTGGGAAGATTTATCATACTGACAAGAAGCAAAACATGTTAGGGAAGAGAAAGGAATTAGCTCAAGCCGACAGGATGGATCCTTTAAGACTTTGTAAAAAGTAGTGCACACTTTTTTATTTTTGCATATTCTGGTCAACATTATGAAGGGTAGAGAGGATAATTTTTATGCACAGTTCCTGATCTGAGATACAATCAAGCTAGAGCAAACCTGCTCTAGGATGGAACATCTTTTCTGAAGTGGGCAACGGATTCACCCCTGATACTGGATCTTGACTGAGTCATGTGTAGAATTAATATTAGTAAGATGCATTGACACCATAAACTTTGGGCACCAGGTGGCTTCAGCAATTCTTTCTGAGATGTATTTTTGTCTCTGAAACATGATCATATTGGTAACTGCAGGCCTAATAGAATAAAGGGCATACCTAGAATTAAAAAAACCCCTCATTATCATAAAGGCAAAAAAAATAAAAAAGGCAATTTGAAGTCCTATTCAATTGCTCCAAATGCATTGATATACCTCAGTGGGGGATATATGTAGGTGAAACTACATGCAGACCAACTCCATCCATAGAAATGAGTGACTGTGCCATTTGAGAGTCTGTATTTTTATTACTGAACTATTTCTACTAGATGCATGATTTTATATCAATATAAGAGTTCACAAAGCATGGAATTAAAAAAAAAGATTCACTTTTGAAATTATGTGGTGGTTGAAGCTCTATGCCTTTTTATTTCTTTCCATGGAAAAATGCCTTGGGCATTCACAGCAAAAATTGCTCCTCCTTTGCAGCATTTTTGGAATAACCATGCTCCAAATGCCCTTTCATGCTCAATCAGTGGGCCTTGGCATCAGCAGCCTTCTATCTCTGGAATACCTTAGCATGCCTTATATCTGGCACATTTGATACATCGGTATCAAATGTAAATTTTGGGGATGGGGGGAAACAGGTGGTGACATTTTTATTGTCCCATGAATTTTAATCAATTAATGTATTGGTTTTAAAACAATATTTGGGTACTGCATCTATTGTTTTGTGGTTTTATTATCATGTATTTTAAGTATCCTGTTTTATTGTATATTTTAATTGTTTTAAAATGCTATTGTGTGGTTATAATCTGTTATGACGTGTTATGATTATTAGCAGCACATGCAGACAGGGCAAAAGGCAATGACACTTTTATTTTATATTCCACAATTGGGAGAAGCTGAATACAAAAATAGATCTCTTGCCTTATTATACCCCTTCTCCCTCTACTGCATTTTGATATAAGCTTTGATACATTTCTTGTACACAAATAAGCTTAAGATCAATAGTAGAAACAATGGCAGAGAGAACATCCAGATGGGCATCATTGGTCAGGAGATTAAGTCATCAACAGTCTTGAAGACAGTGCTAGTCACAATAATCCATAGTACTCATTGAATCATAGGGACTTAACAAACCTTAAATAGTGTAAGTAGGAAGAAATTCAAGCAATGTATGTTTGTGTTTAAGTAAAGGTCAATCTTAATCACTAGCGCTTAAGTGGTGAGGGAAACATCCAGTAAAGTTAAGTGTGCATTGGAAAAGCAATGGAAAAGCAGGAGGTTGGGTTGTCCTTTTGTAAAACCCAGAGTGGTCATGACTAAAGCAAAGGAAAAGGGGATTTTCTTCTTAAAGCTACAGTAGCATAAGGTGGTAGCATAAATTGTTGTTTATTCATTCAGTCGCTTCCGACTCTTCGTGACTTCATGGACCAGCCCACACCAGAGCTTCCTGTCGGCCGTCACCACCCCCAGCTCCCCCAAGGTCGAGTCCGTCACCTCCTGTGGGAAGTGGAAGTGTGAACATTCTTAGGTTATCTGGAAGGGGGGTAATAAGTTGAACAGGAGATGGCTTTGTCTAAATTGAAGGGAGTAAAAGGTGCGAAGATTCTCAGGCTATCTGAGAATAAGGGGGTGTTTAGGCAGGAAGAAGATAAAGATAAGAAAGCAGCAAACTGAACTTCTGAACTCGTGTATTCAACTAGGCTTGCTCAATAGGGTCATGAATAGTATCTGACACACCTTGCATAGACAATTAGCTAATTATAATGCACATGTGATGTATGTAGAAGGAGTGACCAACAGGTATGAAGGAGGCGGACGGAAAGAATGTGACTCCATGGTACCTCAGCCAATGGGGAACTGGAGAGGGCCGGCGAACAGGAAAAGCGTTGTATAAAGATGTGTTGTTTTGTTGTGTAGCTTTGAGGAGGACTAGGAGGAATCACTCAGGAGAGAGATACCTGGTGTGATCGTCTTACCTCCCGCTTATTGCAATAAACGTAATCCAAAGCCACTCACCGGGTTTCCACTTTGCCTTATTGGTTTTGGGGACTGTTGTCTCTCTGACGAAGGAAAGTCAGAGCCGAGCCATGCACAACACCTCCAGAATACCATCCATCCATCTTGCCCTTGGTCGGCCCCTCTTCCTTTTGCCTTCCACTTTCCCTAGCATCAGCATCTTCTCCAGGGTATCCTGTCTTCTCATTCTGTGGCCAAAGTATTTCAGTTTTGCCTTTAATATCATAAAGGTAGCATAAATAGAACAGATTAAAATACAGAAATATAAAATGTCCATAACAAAACTCCCTGATTTTAAATGGTTGCATACAAATTTTTAAAATTTTAAAAAATGCATACATGGGAATGCATAACATTGTATGGTCACATTCTGTGGTGATTCCAGAATGTGCTGCAAAGAAGCTTCTTCAAAAGCCATGAAAGCACAGGAAGCTTTCTTCCTGTGCAAAGAAAGAAAAAGTCAAAACTTCTGGTCACCTGATATATGTATTTTCAAAAATAAGTACAATCCCCTCTGCTCTTAAAAATCTGCTTTGATCTAGGCATTTTATTAAAAATCTGGACATAAATTTACTGGAACAGAATTGTCTCTTCTGAAGTGGGCAGTAAAAGAGAGCAGATTTTCAGCTCATCCCTAATTAGAAGACAAATTGCTACTTTGCCTGTATCTTTCCTGTTCATTATACCATGCAGAAAGAATGTTTCTCTTGAAAATTTAGTAAGTCTTAGAAACTGAAAAAAAAAACATTTTAACTCCAAAGAAATTCTATACAGTGAGCAATTAGTTCAGACAGAAAAGACAGTAAAGGAGATATTTCCAAAAGATTTCACTTGAGATATAAATATCAAAGAGCAATGGGCCATAATTGAGATGTTATGTTATCATTAAAGGCATTTCTCAAAGAGATTATTATTAATGTCCAAACAACTGCACTGTCAGATTTCAGAGTTGAGAAGATTATTTCAAAAGACAATGTAGCTTATAAAATATGAGCAACTGAGGTTAGCCAGACAATTGTATTGAAAGAGATTAATCAAGAGATTTCTCTAAGACTTTTAGTGGTATCCAAGATAAAGGTTTCTGCAACAGTGAAAGAGATAAAAATACTTGCACTAAGAGATTGTGGAATATAAAAGAAAGTGGAATTTAAAGGCCCTCAGCCTCAATACAATCTTAAATTCTACCTGTTTATGATTCAGCAAAGACTATATTTCTGTCTGTTATAATCTAAAAGAAATGTCTTTGATTCCTGCCTTTTTTCTTGAAGCCTTCATCTCTATATATTTTTTAAAAAATACAGAAACAAACCAAAACAATAACTAGCTACTCAAATCCCATTCACATATTTTCAAAGTTAAATTAGGTGCAGAGTTATCATGGGATAATTTAAAGTTTTAAACAATTCTGCACAAGAAACCAAGAGGTTATTCAGAATGGAAATATGTTTTAGAGATTCAGGAAAAATGATCTTCTTAAGAAGTTCAGACTGGTATGATCTGTGAATGCAAAAATCAGTGTCAAGTGTCATTCTCAGGTCAATGGAATGCAGACTTTGGGGAAGGCTGGGATCCTGCCAAGCCAACAATTCACAAGCAATGTTTAGTAAGCCACGATGTGTTTGATAAACCTCCTAGATTTAATGTCTTTTTGAACACAAGAAAAGCAGGGAAATAATGCCTGGCAAGCCACAATTCAATCTGGTTCTGTAGGGGCAGGTGGGTGTCACAAAAGGTCAGCCCAAATGGTTACTGCCATTTGGCACCTCTATTCCCAGAACGTCTTCTATTTTATAGCCACTTAGCCTGCCTGCACCAGAGGGAGTGATGAGAAAGGAGGATCTTTTCATTGGCTTAGCTGGGACCACAGTGCAGTGGTAGAACACCTGCTATGCATACAATGGGTACCAGGTTTAATTCCTAGTAAGGATTCCTTCCTGAAACTTAAGATAGTCACAGCTTGATGGAACAATGGCATCAATTGTCTATGAAGGTTCTCAGTCATCCAGGTGGAATTGTCTGTAGCTTGAATCATGTCAACTGGATTTCTATTTTCTCAGTGGAAACGTTTCGCTCCTTATCCAAGGAGCTTCTTCAGTCTGAGCAAAGTTGGCAAGGGAATCCTAAATATGTTTCATATATGTGTTACAGCTACCTAGAAACATATTTAGGATTCCCTTACCAACTTTGCTCAGACTGAAGAAGCTCCTTGGATAAGGAGCGAAACGTTTCCACTGAGAAAATAGAAATCCAGTTGACATGATTCAAGCTACAGACAATGGCATCAATTAGTATACAATCACTTCCTATGTTCTTTTTCCAGAACCATTTTCTGCAAATGGTTCTGGAAAAAAAAGATCATTTCATCTTGCCTTAGTTGTGATAGAAAGGCAACATATAAATAGAACAGAGTTGGGATGACTGATGTTCTTTGAACCCTAGGTGAGATGACAGTGAATTTTTTTTGCTGTATCTACCTGAAAAGAACATGACCTTAACTTTCCTTCACCCTCATTAAAAGAAGGTGGGATGGGAGGAAAAAAAAACTCCTTCTCTACTATTCTTCTCAAATTCTCAGCTAATCCATATTCTCAGCCATCCTTCTATAAAAGACAATTATTTGAGAAATATATTTGCCTTTCTTTAAGGTAAATACAGTATCTAAGTGCTAGCATAGTGTCTATTTCAACCACATATTGCTTCTATGTGAATGCTAAATAGTCCAAGGAGAAAGGGTAAGTGCCTTTTAAATATTAAGCAGAAAGGCCAAGTGCCTCTCATATTCTAGCATTGGGAAGTATTACTGAAAAACCTGTCTTGGAGATAATCATCCCTAACAGGTTCTACTCACTTTACCATGCAACATGTTTGGAAGTCTCATATCCAAAGCTGAATGTTATAATAATCACTTCCAACAGAAATAACACTACAAAACACTTCTCCCTCCATGAAATGAAATATTTCACAACCGTCTGTAATAATGTGACCACAAAACTTGGCAAGGTCTGTGCTGTAGAAAACTGGGTGGGTAATTGTAATGCATTGGACAGTGTCTGCATGGATGAACTCTTCCTAAAGCCATGTAGATGATTCTGACATATTACAATGACCTTCAAAAGGATAGTGCAGAAACTAGCATGGAAGGAGAGTTGTCCTTCAAAGTAGTGTGGAGTAATCCTGGAGGTTTTTCTGATCATTTATTAGCTTTTAAAGTGTTTTATAGATATTGTTTTTGATGTGAAATGGTCAGATTCACCAGAATTGAGAATTCATCATAACACAAACATAATTTGTGGAGTCTGCTAGCATTCATCTCAAAATATCCTAGGCTTAAACATCATATAGAACATTTTGAGTATTTGGGAAAGTTGCTTAGAATATAAAAACCAACATATTTAGAAAAGTTGCATACAAGATCTATGCATTTGTAGAAACTAGATGCAAATATAGATTTATTAGAGGAAGATAATACAATGATGTTTCCATTAAGTAAAGATGAGTCCAGGGCAGATACTAATAGCATACATAAATGTGCTTTTTTCTTACTTTTTATTTGCAGAATTATGAAATACTTTAATGTACTTTGCTATTGAATATGTGTATAGTAACAAAAATCATGTTCTTATTTACAGGAGAAACAGTCTATGTGCTACATGAATCCATGTATGTATGCATCCTCCTCTAAATTCTATCATCTGTCTGTCCATCTGTCTGTCTATCATCTATCTATCATCACATTTGTGACCTATCCATTACTTGTGAATTTCAGAATGACTTACAAGGTATTAATCCATTTTCTTCTAACTCTTTCCTTGTGGGTTGACCACAAAATGTATCTGGCTCCTGCTGAGTGGGTATTTGAACTAAGTCCAGCTCTGCCCCTCAGTCTATTAAACCATAGTTGCTGACATTTCCTCCAATCAAAAGTTGAGATATCTGCTTTAAAAACTCAAGTGTCAGGCACTCTAAGCGAAACTGTATACACCAGGAACATCTGTGCTCCTAAGCTCCTGTTTTAATTCAGTCACCAATTTTTTTTCCTAGCATTTTCCCGTGGGTGCAGGGCCCGCTTTTTCTTTTGTTTTCTTTTTTTCCCAGCAACCGAATGTTGATCCATTGGTTGTGACAGGAATTGACCAACCAGCTTGTCACCTGAGCCTGATGTTGTGGTCTGAGAGAGAATGACTGGCCCAAAGTCACCCAGACGGCTTTCATTCCTAAGGCAGAACTAGAACTCAAAGTCTCCTCTTTCCTCCCACTTTAAATATATTTCAACACTATGGCAAAAGGCTTTCACAACTGCTGTTTCAGGGTTTGGTTTTGTTTGCCTCTGTATTTTCCCAAGCTAAACAGCCATAAGCCAGACAAATTGTACTCACATTACCTCTTGCAAGACAACCACATTTCAGAAAGAAATCACTTTTACGCAGTGTGAGAGTGATGTAGTGAGAGGACCATTCATCAAAATTATCTGGAGTAATCTCTGGAGAGACTGGGTATACTTTCCCTTTTAGATATAATGCAACTTCTCTTCAATATCCTTTCACTTTTGCTTTGTTGAAATGTTTCTTCTGAAAAGGGAATAGTTCCTAGCAGGATAAGAAATAAACTAAAATAACAAGACTCATCTATTGACTGACCGCAGACTCAGAATATTAAGCCTTTTTTCTTTTTTTCTATTTTCCTTGGAGAACTATTTTAATAAAAAATCATTCAGCCCTACCATTAAGAAAAGTAAGGAAGAAGCCTCACTGATAAGATGGTGAGGAAAAGGAATGGGAGTGAGATACTGAACAAGAGTGGCCCAAGAAGACCATTGTTTAAGGTGAGAAGAGAACCTACTTCTTTGTTGCTGCCATGGTCTCCCTTTCCTTCTTCACTGAAGACTTATTTCCATTCACCCTTTACCACATGGTAGCAGCTCAACTTCTCATCTTCCAGCTGGGAATCAACTGGCCACAGTAGATATGCCGTTCTTAAGGCTCATCTAAGGCTGATAGAAGAGTAAAATATTTCAAAGAGTGTGTAACATAGGTACCATGTTGTGGCTCAGGAAGGCAGTGATGGTGGCAAGAGGCTTGGTTCTTAATTCCAAGTTGATGACCATGTTAGTCAGTTGCCTGAAGTAGCTCCTCAAATCCAGCAGTCTACCATTGTGGATGCTTTGCTTTCCCGCCATCAAAATTTAACTGCTCTGATGCTCCATTTCTGATGGAATGGAGAAGGGTTGTCATCTCATGAAGTCCCATTCATGTTTATGTATACAGTAAGCACAGTTAGTCCCACTGTAAGATAAGGAGAGAAAGGCAAAACCTTTGAGCAAATAGGCCCATTTGGACTTTTCAGAGCATGGCAGGATGGTCTATCTCTTCATAAAATCCCAAAACACCCATATGCCACAAGGCAAAATGGAGTGGTTCTTCCCTTTCATCAATTTTAGCCCTTTACAAAGCCCTTTATAATTAATACCAGTTTTTAATTGTTTACCCTTTTATATTTCTAAGTATGCCTCAGGGATTTGTGGGACCAGCCTTTGGAGGTTTTGGGATCAGTAGGCATTCTCAAAAATAAAGCTGGTATTAGAAACTTTATTTTGCTTTGTTGCATGCCAGATTCATTTTATTAAATTAAAATAATATAAAATATATAAATATTGGTAGGGCAAAGAAAGATAATCTCATTACGTACATCTAATGCACAAGATCTTAGTTTTGGAACTCTGATTTTTTTTCCTGAGGGTTGAAATCATAGGAGTTTACCTTCAATTCAAAAGAAGGCAAAATTGCAAAACTGGTAGGACAGTATTAATGTGCCTAATTATTGTCATTCTCATTTTTCTCAAACTCTGAACAAGAAAAGGATTTATGTGTCTGTGTTGTATATTAAAATGTGGGTGAAAATGGCAAATCCAGTTGTTTACAAAAAGGACTTCCAGTGTACATGTAAATCTAATATATTCACCATGCATTAATAATTACCGTCATTAAATACTGGGAATGCCATACAAAATTAAACAGTTGAGACTTATTGTACAGGAGGTGGCTCTGATGCAATGTTCAGGGCTCCCTTGGCAAAGATAAAAGAAAATGTGTTATATAATAATAGAAAATGTTTTTTAAAAGTAGATTCCTTATTCCCTGAACCAGCAGGCTTACCCTGTGTGAGTGAATAGTTTCTGTTTTGCTCTGATTTTTTTTATTTGTCTAATACAGTCCTAATAGCTTACAATGTCAACATCTGTAGAACTAGCTAACCTTTTGCCTTTCACTGGCTATATAATGGAGTATAGCTGAGCCTGGCTATCTAGCACAATTACATTTATTCCCCTGTTAAAAATATATCCTTTCTCTGAGGCTTGATTCAAGTAAATGAAGTAAAATATCAAACAGCAAGAGGGCACATAAGAAAGGTGGAAGGTACCAAAATCTCTCCCTCTCCCTCTCCCTCTCCCTCTCCCTCTCCCTCTCCCTCTCCCTCTCCCTCTCCCTCCCTCTCCCTCCCCCCCCTCTCTCTCTCTCTCTCTCTGTCTATATATATATATATATATATATATATATATATATATAATGCCCAACTATATGATTTTTCTTTTTAAAACAAAAAGTTTACAAGAACAAGAGTTCAGTGATAACAAAAACAGGTATCATCTAGCCCCAGCCAATTTAAGAATATAACAACATTACTTCAAAGTTCTCACTTTAAAGCAACAGAAAAGTATTGAAGTTAACAACATCTTTTAGGAATATTTCTGATACAAAGGAAGAGGATATTCACACTCTCCACAGATGACATGTTGACAAGAAATGCAAGACAAAAGAGGTGGTCATCAAAATAAAGATGCTGAAGGGGAATAAACATAGAATACTGTCTCTTCAGCTGATGACAACTTGGAAGACAACACATCAAAGCAAGGAGACTATTCTATTAAACTGTGACTCTCATCTTGTCAAGAACGCAGCTTATGATTTAGTTTGATCCCAGATATAACAGTGGCATCTTTTTGTGAACAAACATCTCCTTAAGGCATCAGTACATTTAAAATATGCATATTTGGGATATGTTTATGTCTTGGTCTTAGAAATGGCTCTACTCTAAAACAGCTTTTTGTGGTGGTGGATTAGGAAAAGTGGTGAATTGGAGCCAAGTCCTCACGTGGTCACCCTAATTAGTGCTCAGAAGAGCAAATTCTTCTGAATATTTTTTTAAGATGGTGCCGAGTTGGCAGGTGTGTCCAGAACAGGTATGGATTGTTGGAGGGTTTTAGTATGTCGTGGAGGGTTACAGAATCGGGTTTTTGGTTTCTACGGTGGAGGAGTCTTTTGGACTGGCTTCCCATCTGGCCCATGCGGTTTCTAATTCTTGCTGGGCTGTTTGGCAGCTTGGAACGGGATTGTGTGTGGCAGCCAGGGCCCATTCCCTTACCTGGATCCGCAGCTAGATTGTGGCTTGGAGAACTGGCCTTGGGGGTTTGGGGCCAGCGGCAGGGGCTGGATTGTAGAGCCGCCAAGAACGTGGATTGGCAGCCTCGTACGGGAAGTGCTTTGTGCAATTTACATCAATTGATGGCGCAACAGTGGGAAGGAAGCCAGCACCAACAATGGAGGAAGCCCCTAAAGGCCTGCAGAAGGGACTGTGCCGAGGAGCGAGGAGACGAGGAGACGAGGAAGACAATTCTGCTGGATTGCAGATGAGGACTACCTTTTTCTAGTTGTGGGAAGGTGAGGGAAGTTGCTGTGGCAGAAGCAGGGCTGGACCAGGCTGGTTGCAATTGCTGGGGCCCTGTATCTGTAGTTCCCTCCCCCACGCGGGTGGGTAACCATTTTACTTCCTCCTTGGCAGAGAGCTGGAAGGCGCCAATAGCTATCCACATAAACTTTTTCTAATCAGCACTTATTGGGACCCAAGAAGACTGATTGAAGGACTGTAATAGAATGGGTGGTAATGTTAGAATTAGCTTGTTCCCTGAGATTCTGTCCCCCTGCCCATGGGTGAGAGCCAGGGAGGGGTTTGAATCACTGGGATTGTGTAACTGGGGCCTAAGTGGTCTGGTGAGAGGGGACTGGCTTTTGGCATGGTGTGGTTGGTGGATGGGAGATTAGGAGAAGTGACCCTTGATTAGCCAGCGGCGCTGAGTGCTAATACTGCAGAAGCGCCTCAGGCATTAAGGAGTTTTTGTTGGTGAATTGTATGTTGTGTGTTAGGTGGGGTGTGTGGGCCTGAGCATGGACCTCGATATGGGAGGGGGGAGGGCTCTGAAGGGATGAGGGCAGTCTACAACATCCCAGTAGTGACAGATAGAGGGAGAAATGGCGGGAGACAAGGGGCGAGGCATTTATGGGGAATGGGCCACAGGTATATTGTTCCTGTGGCACATTCCAGCCCCTAGAACTCACTCCTGGGCCCCGGTTGGTACACTTTCAAGGCCATGGGCTTTCAGCTCCTGCTACTGAATGCCAGGTCGGTTTGTAATAAGGCCACCCTCATCCATGATCTGATCATGGATGAGAAAGCTGACTTGGTATGTATTACAGAGACCTGGCTGGGTGAGGAAGAGGGTGTCGCATTTTCTGAAATGTGCCCAGTTGGTTTATGGGTGTGGCACCAGCCGAGACCCCAGGGTAGGGGTGGTGGGGTATTGGTGGTCATCCAAGATACTTGGGAGGCATCCAGGGGTGCTGCTCCTCAGATTGCCGGGTGCGAGACCCTGTTTGTTATGTTGGGCTCTAAGAGAGACCAGTTGGGACTGTTGCTATTGTACCAGCCTCCCTGCTGCATAGCAACCTCCCTGCCTGAGCTCCTTGACACCATAGCCAGGTTGTTGGTGGAGGCTTATGGTCTTGGAGGATTTCAATCTGCCTTCCTTAGGGATGGGGTCAGAGGTAGCTTGGGAGTTCATGGTTACCATGACAGCCATGGGCCTGTCCCAAGTCATCCAGGGCCCGACGGATAATAGTGGTCATTTGCCTGACCTGGTTTTTCTGTCGGAGGAGTGGCAGAGTGTTCTGAAATTGGGGGAGGTATTGGTTTCTCCCCTGTCATGGTGAGACCACTTCCTGGTGAGCCTCCAATTCTCTGGCGCTACCCCCCTCTGCAGGGAGGCTGGGCCTATAAGATTGGCCCACCCCAGGTTGAAACAGTTGTGTTTCAGAGGGAGCTTGGGGTTGTTTTGGGAAGTCTACTTCACAGTCTGGCTGAGGCCTTGGTGGCCGTGTAGAATGAGAGAGCTGCCATGGCTTTGGATTGGATTGCGCCTAAGCAGCCTCTCCATGCCCATGGCTCACGTGGCTCCCCGGGGTTTACAGAGGAGCTGAGGAGGCTCAAGAGGGCTAAGAGACACCTGGAGCGCTGCTGGCAGATGATGAGGAGTGAAGACGATTGAACACAAGCTAGAGCCGCTATTAGGGCCTACCTCGTGGCGGTAAGGGCGGTGAAATGTGGTTATTTCTCCACTATTATTGTGTCCGCAGATTGTTGCCTGGTGGCCCTATTTCAGGTGACCCGGTCCCTCCTTGGAGGGAGTAATACCAGTTCTCACCTACAGGGTCACTGTGAGGAATATGCCACGCATCTAGCAGATAAAGTCACTCACATTTGCTCTACGTTGGACTCCAGCTTTAAGGCAGCACCAGTGGAGACTACGGGGGCCAAGTCTGGCATGGTTATCTGGGGGAAGTTTGATCTGGTTGCACCTGAGGAAGTGGACAGGGCCCTTGCAGCTGCTAGTTTGGCCACTTCTGTATTTGATCCGTGCCCCTCCTAGTTGGTCAAGGCTACCTTGTGAGGAGGCACGTGATTGGGTTTGGGCGGTAGTTAATAATTCCTTGAGAGAGGGGGTGGTTCCATAGGCTCTTAAGGAGGCAGTAGTGCGTCCTCAAGAGGCCATCACTCGACCCAACCAGCCTGGATAGTTTTTGTCCAGTCTCCAACTTCCCCTTTTCAGGGAAGGTTGTGGAGAGAGTGGTCGTGTGGCAGCTGCAGAGGACCCTGGATGAAGCGGATTATCTGGACCCTTTTCAGTCAGGGTTCAGGCCGGGTTACGGGACTGAAATGGCATTTATTTATTTATTAATCAAAATTATATCACCGCCCATTTCCCTCCACCGGAGGGACTCTGGGCAGTTTACAACAAGATAACAAAAAACAAGAGACATAAAATACACATACAATATAATGCATTGATCACACTCTTAGATGATATCTGGTGGGAGCGGGATGGGGGCAGTGTGACCATCCTCTCTCTTCTTGACCTCTCAGTGGCCTTCAATACCATCGATCATGGTATCCTTCTGGACTGGCTTCAGGAGTTGGGGGTGGGCGGCACAGTGTTGTGCTGGTTCTCCTTCTTCCAGGGTTGGTTCCAGTCAGTGTTGATGGAGGGTAGAGGTCCCACCCACGTCCCCTATGTTTTGGGGTGCCTCAGGGCTCAGTTCTCTCCCCTCTCCTATTTAACATCTACATGAGGCCATTGGGAGAGGTGATACGATGGTTTGGGGTGAGATATCATCAATATGCTGATGATAACCACCTTTATATCTCCACCCCAGGCCGCCTGACTGATACCGTGGATGTCCTGTCCCAGTACCTGGAGGCTATAAGGGCCTGGATGGGGTGCAATTGTCTTTGACTCTACCCAAGCTAGACTAAGTGGCTTTGAGTTGGTGGGCCTTCCGGTCATATCTTTCCATCGTTGGTCCTAGATGGAGTTGCACTGCCCCAGGCGGACCCAGTGACAATCTGGGGGTCCTTGTAGACTCACGGCTCCTGCTGGAAGAGGAGGTGGCAGCCGTGGCTAGGAGGGCCTTTGCACACCTTCGGGTTGTGCACCAGCTGTGGCCATTCCTGGACCGAGAGGCCTTGCTCACAGTCACTCATGCCCTCGTGACCTCCCGTCTCGATTACTGCAATGCGCTCTACATGGGGCTGCCCTTGAAGAGCATCTGGAAGCTTCAACTGGTGCAGAATGCAGCTGCATTGGTAATAAATGGGGTTGGATATTCAATGCATGTAACACCATAGCTACGTGAGCTGCATTGGTTGCCGGTGTGCTTACAGGTGCAATTAAAGGTGCTGGTTGTCACCTTTAAAGCCCTTCATGTCTTGGGACAAACTTACCTAAGGGACCGTCTTCTCCCAGTTGTTTCTATCCATCCAATTTGATCTGGTAGGCTGGGAATGCTACGGGTCCTGTCAGCCAAGGAATGTCAGTTGGTGGGGACTAGAAGGCATGCCTTGTCTGCTGTAGCCCCTGCCCTCTGGAATATTCTCCCTTCAGAGATCAGGATGTCCCTGACGCTGTTGGCGTTTCGCAAGGCCGTGACTACCTGGGCCCCAAACATGGGAAGGGTCCTATTTCTTGGCTATATTAACATCCATACATTGCTTACTGGGCAGTCATGTATATTTATTTTGTATTTTAATTGTTTTAAGTGTAATTGCTTTAACTATTTTATGGTTTTTATTGTTGTAAGCTGCCCAGAGTCACTTGCTGAGATGGGTGGCTATAGAAATTGAATAAATAAATAAATTCATTACAACTAAACACAATGATTCTTTGCTACTCCAAGTGGCTGTTTTATACATGGTATTCTGAGGGTCCTCTCAGAGTGAGCCATTGTGAACTGATTGAGGTGTATGCCTGTGTAGGGAGCCATTTCAGCAGCCTTACAATATTTCATTCTGAGAAATTCCTCAAAATGATGCCTACAGGACGGTTTCTTAGCCAGCTAGACAACCATGACATGTAGACAGAGTGGCAGAAGAGAGGCATAATACTTGCCTTTCTGAAGTGATGGGTCATCTTTGGCTGTTCCAGCTGTATGTTCATTGAACTACCCATGAATCTGTAAATGTACATATTCATTTTCCTACTTTTTCAATATGTCAACATGCCTCCATATGTCATAGCATATTCTAAACTCCCTTCTTGTTGAACAGTCCAAACAGCCCCTGGCCTGTTTCTGATAGATTTAAACAATAATTATTTTACTATTGTTTAATACTGTTGTCTTAAGCAACTGAGGCTGGGACATCACCATTTCCAAGCCGCGCTGTAGTGTTAAAGAGACACTAAGACTGGCCACCCCATTTCTAAATCACCAATTTGAATTTTTTTTAAGTATATGTACCCCAAGAGAGGCTTTCTACAGCGAGAAGAAGCTGGTTCTCTTGGTGCTTAGCATTACTTTTAGGATTACTTTTTTTTTTAAAAAAATTTTTTTTTAAGTTTTGGATTTCGTTTTCCTTCCAAAGGAAATTCCAAAGATTGAAAGTAAACAACTGTCTTCCTGTTATTATTTTTGTATTCAATTTGAAGATATTAGCATTTTCCTACATGTTGGATTGGCTGATTTGAACCTTCAGCTTTCTGTTTTCACTTTCCCTTGAGAACAGTCGTTATCTCACTCTCACTTTATGTAAACACCCTTTTGATCTCTTCCATATCTTCAACTTTCACTGGTTAAGCTCCTAGGGGGTGCCATAATTTACTGCATGAGACATGGAGATTTCAAACAGATTTTTTTCTTACCTTCACCAGGGTTTTAAACAGTTTTGTCCTGATTTTTATCAAACTTTTATGCAAGATATCTAGGACATTGTGGAAAATATGAGATCTAAAATGTGCCATCAGATTGGGGATGTGGTGGATGAAATTGAGGAATTTAAGAGTGATAGAAAGGTTTATTTTAAGACTGAGATTGGGATTTTTATCAAGATGCTGGATGAAGATTGGATAATGGAATTGGAGAAATCTAAGGGAGAGAGTGATCTGCAAGCCATAAGTAACATCGATCTCCTGGTGGGATGCCATGAAAAGAACCTGGAATCTTTGAGAGGGCAGTTGGGCTGTTTGATTCTTTCAAGAGGAAAGTTCTGTGCCCATTGTGGGGATATGTAATTGCTTTGGTTTATTTTGAAGTGGGATAAGGGTTGAAGAATGTTCATCTGATTTGCTTTAAGGATTTGATTGATACTATTTGCCTTTAACTCCAGCAAAGGAGATCATTACCTTGTCGTGGTGCTGGAGCTTGAGCACCTCAATGAAACCATGAGCTAAACCGTGAAGGGACACCCAAGACGGGAAGGTCGTGGCAGAGAGGTCAGACTAAATACGATCCCTGGGGAAGGTAATGGCAACCCACCCCAGTATTCTTGCCGTGAAAACTAAATGGATCAGTACAACCAGAGATATGTCGGTATACCATCGGAAGATGGGACTCCCAGGTCGGAAGATGGTCAAAATGCTACTGGGGAGGAACAGAGGATACGTTCAACTAGCCCCAGACGTGATGACACAGCTAGCTCAAAGCCGAAAGGACGGCTAGCGGCCGACGGTGCTGGTGGTGAACGACGAATCCGATGTTCTAAAGATCAACACACCATAGGAACCTGGAATGTAAGATCTATGAGCCAGGGCAAATTGGATGTGGTTATTGGTGAGATGTCAAGATTAAATATAGACATTTTGGGTGTCAGTGAACTGAAATGGACTGGAATGGGCCACTTCGCATCAGATGACCACCAGATCTACTACTGTGGACAAGAGAACCACAGAAGAAATGGAGTAGCCTTCATAATTAATAATAAAGTGGCTAAAGCAGTGCTTGGATACCATCCAAAAAAACGATAGAATGATCTCAATTCAAATTCAGGGTAAGCCATTTAACATCACAGTGATCCAAATATACGCCCCAACCACAGATGCTGAAGAAGCAGAAGTAGATCAGTTCTATGAGGATCTGCAGCACCTACTGGATAATTCACCAAAAAGAGATGTTATTTTCATTACAGGAGACTGGAATGCTAAGGTGGGTAGTCAAACGACACCTGGAATTACAGGCAAGCATGGTCTGGGAGAACAAAATGAAGCAGGACATAGGCTGATAGAATTTTGCCAAGACAACTCACTGTGCATAAAAAACACTCTCTTCCAACAACATAAAAGACGACTTTATACATGGACTTCACCAGATGGTCGACACCGAAATCAGATTGACTACATCCTTTGCAGCCAAAGGTGGCGGACATCTATACAGTCGGTAAAAACAAGACCTGGAGCTGACTGTAGTTCAGATCACGAACTTCTTATTGCAAAATTTAGAATCAGACTAAAGAGAATAGGGAAGACCCACAGATCAGTTAGATATGAGCTCACTAATATTCCTAAATAATATGCAGTGGAGGTAAAGAATAGATTTAAGGGACTAAATTTAGTAGATAGGGTCCCGGAAGAACTATGGACAGAAGTTCGCAACATTGTTCAGGAGGCGGCAACAAAAAACATCCCAAAGAAAAAGAAAACCAAGAAGGCAAGATGGCTGTCTGCTGAGACACTGGAAGTAGCCCAAGAAAGAAGGAAAGAAAAGGCAACAGTGATAGGGGGAGATATGCCCAATTAAATGCAAAATTCCAGAGGTTAGCCAGAAAAGATAAGGAATTATTTTTAAACAAGCAATGTGCAGAAGTGGAAGAAGACAATAGAATAGGAAGGACAAGAGACCTCTTCCAGAAAATTAGAAACATTGGAGGTAAATTCCAGGCAAAAATGGGTATGATCAAAAACAAAGATGGTAACAGAAGCAGAAGAGATCAAGAAAAGGTGGCAAGAATACACGGAAGATCTGTATAGGAAGGATAATAATATTGGAGATAGCTTTGACGGTGTGGTCAGTGAGTTAGAGCCAGACATCCTGGAGAGTGAGGTTGAATGGGCCTTAAGAAGCATTGCTAATAACAAGGCAGCAGGAGACGACGGTATCCCAGCTGAACTGTTTAAAATCTTGCAAGATGATGCTGTCAAGGTGATGCATGCCATATGCCAGCAAATTTGGAAAACACAAGAATGGCCATCAGATTGGAAAAAATCGACTTACATCCCCATACCAAAAAAGGGAAGCACTAAAGAATGTTCAAACTATTGAACAGTGGCACTTATTTCACATGCCAGTAAGGTAATGCTCAAGATCTTGCAAGGTAGACTCCAGCAATTCATGGAGCGAGAATTGCCAGATGTACAAGCTGGGTTTAGAAAAGGCAGAGGAACTAGAGACCAAATTGCCAATATCCGCTGGATAATGGAGAAAGCCAGGGAGTTTCAGAAAAACATCTATTTATGTTTTATTGACTATTCTAAAGCCTTTGACTGTGTGGATCATAACAAATTATGACAAGTTCTTGGTGGTATGGGGATACCAAGTCATCTTGTCTGCCTCCTGAGGAATCTGTATAACAACCAAGTAGCAACGGTAAGAACAGAGCACGGAACAACGGACAGGTTTAAGATTGGGAAAGGAGTACGGCAGGGCTGTATACTCTCACCCTACCTATTCAACCTGTACGCAGAACACATCATGCGACGTGCTGGGCTTGAGGAATCCAAGGCTGGAGTTAAAATTGCTGGAAGAAACATTAACAATCTTAGATATGCAGATGATACCACTTTGATGGCTGAAAGTGAGGAAGAGTTGAGGAGCCTTATGACGAAGGTGAAAGAAGAAAGTGCAAAAGCTGGGTTGCAGTTAAACCTCAAAAAAACCAAGATTATGGCAACCAGCTTGATTGATAACTGGCAAATAGAGGGAGAAAACGTGGAGGCAGTGACAGACTTTGTATTTCTAGGCGCAACAATTACTGCAGACGCTGACTGCAGCCAGGAAATCAGAAGACGTCTACTTCTTGGGAGGAGAGCAATGGCAAATCTTGATAAAATAGTTAAGAGCAGAGACATCACACTGACAACAAAGGTCCGCATAGTTAAAGCAATGGTATTCCCTGTAGTAACCTATGGCTGTGAGAGCTGGACCATAAGGAAGGCTGAACGAAGGAAGATAGATGCTTTTGAACTGTGGTGTTGGAGGAAAATTCTGAGAGTGCCTTGGACTGCAAGAAGATCAAACCAGTCCATACTCCAGGAAATAAAGCCGGACTGCTCACTTGAGGGAATGATATTAAAGGCGAAACTGAAGTACTTTGGCCACATAATGAGAAGACAGGATACCCTGGAGAAGAAGCTGATGCTAGGGAAAGTGGAAGGCAAAAGGAAGAGGGGCCGACCAAGGGCAAGATGGATGGATGATATTCTGGAGGTGACGGACTCAACCGTGGTGCAGCTGGGGATGGCGACGGCCGACAGGAAGCTCTGGCGTGGGCTGGTCCATGAAGTCACGAAGAGTCGGAAGCAACTAAACGAATAAACAACAAAATTTGCCTTTAAAGATTTGGATTTACTGTTTTGAATTGGCTTTGTTTTTTGGGTTTATTAAAATTGGGATTATTAAAATTGTTGTAGTATTAGGTATAATAGCAGACAACTTATGTGCTTTTTAATTTGATTCTTATTATAGTAGACAGAAATGTATAGAATAGTGGTAGGAAGGGAATAATTAAATATGTTTTATCTTGGAGGGGAGAAAGATGTTTAGGAGGTTTATGAGTTTTGGTTTAATATAGAGTAAGAGATTGATTATAGAAATTTTGTATATCCTTGCTTTTAAAAGTCAGATGCCACATCTTTTGTAAATTAAAAAAAATTACCTTGTGTTTCTGCTCTTTTTTAGTTTTTTTCTTTCTTTGTAGTTTTTTGTTTTTGTAGTTTTTATTCTTTTCTTGAAACCTAATAAAATTTACTATAAAAAAAAGAATTCCACATTGTTTATTCCCCCAATAAAGATAAAAAGATACCTTGATGTTTTCCTCATTTGGCAAGATGTCAGTTTTTTGAAGTAAGCTTCCCTACTTCTAATAGTTCTTTGATTCTGCTCTTAAAAGCAGAGTGCCCTCTTAGAATTTGATACCAACTCTCTTGGTGTTTGGTATACTTTCTGGATTAAGTTTTATTAATTTAATTTTGAATAACCTGTTAAGAATTCTAAAGAAAACTGACCCTCTTTATTTTCTCTTTCATCTCCTTTATCACAAAACTTTCCTTTTTAAAAATACGTTTTCTCTTTCAAAGGTGAATAGAAATCTTTCTGACTTCTTTGACGATTGCTCATTTACACATACACTGAATTTGATAACATGATGATTGGTCTTTCTACAGTAATTTCTAATTATAGCAGAATGACACTGACATTTAACACCAGTTCTTGGGTACCTTTTAGAACCAAGCTGAAGAATCTTATCCCCTCTGGCCAGCTCAGTGGCTATCAGTTAACTAGAAATTTTGATACTCTTTGTATACATACATGCATTCATACTAGGAATATGCAAACCATTCACATACACTATTGGGGGATTGTGCACATGCTTCATCCATGGACAAATCTAGAGCATGTGTTTTTGATCTGTGCATGGATTTGGAGTATGTGTGATCCAGAATAAGTATTCCAGGATGGGAAACAGAAGTGAAAAGGAAAGCCAGCCATGGGTATCAATGGAGAGATAGAGAGAATCTTCCAGCTGTATGTAGGGCAATAGCAATAGAAAGGAAGCTGCAAAGTGAGAATATGTTGGTGTCCATTGGGTGAGTGCAGGGGAGGGATGATAGAGAGGGAGGGATGGAGTGAGTGAGGAAGGGATGCATATTGACAGAGAGGTAGGGCAAGTATCTCAAATGGATGCAAGGTGGTAGTGGCAGAGACAGGGTAGGTAGGCAGGCAAAGGTAGGAATGGTCCATTGGGTAGGTGTGGGATAGGACGAGGAAAGAAGTGAGGGAAAAGATGTACTAGCCCTGCAGTATTTGTTCCTAATTTTGCTCCAGATTTGCCTCAGGTGAAATCACGATAAAGCAAAATGATTCTGATTTTGCGTCAGTGGGAGCATGGCCTGTCTGGAGCAGTCCAGCTAAACATCTGACATATAAGTAGGGGGGAATAAAAGCTTGTACATAACCCCTCATTTACACCTAATGTGCTATTCTCTTTCAAGGCAGGCAATAGAATGCAGAAAAGGAATAAGCAATAGTAAACCAAGGAAAGTAAAGATAAGAACAAGAAAAGAACTACCAACACTATCTATTCTGGACTCATCCTCATGTTCCGCAGCACAAAATGGCCTCACTATCCATTGTTATAGGAAATATCTTTATGATGTCATCCACAACCCACTGTGAAGGTGATTTAAATTCATCTTCAACTGTTCCAATTCTAAACAAGTCCTTTTCCACCTCTTCTGACACAAGTGTTGCTGTATAATTTATCTCCAGTGCCTCGTTCAGAATGTTGGCAATTTTGTGGTTAGGAGTTCTGTTCTGCTCAGCTCCCATGGGCTACTTCAGGCTGCTGCAGGCACATCCCCTCCCTTCCAATCACTGAGCATTGCCCTCCATGGCCATTTTGTCTTGGACTTCTACACAGGCCAGACACCTGATTTCTGTAGATGTTGTTACATAACAAAAGTAACTGGGAATAAAACTTAAAAACAATGAGTGGACAATCTGCATGAGTTTCTAGGGGTGGGGGTGAACATCATGATGTACAGCTTACATACATATCCACCCATTCCCTTTCAGGTAAGCAAAGTTATGCAAAACACAGATAAGGGGTAAAAAAAAAGGAAGCTAAGAAATTAAAGGCAAGACAAAAACTGAGAAGGAATATCCCAAGTGTCAGTAAAAATATTTTGTTGCCCCACATATTTTGATAAAGTCCTGTATCAAGAACAATAAGAGAATAATTGACAACTATATCCCTGTGCCACCAGTTCTTCTCTTGATTTTATTTTACATTCCCCTTGACAAAATTCTATTATCTCATGATAAGTTAGCCATTTGTGTTTGGCTATTATTTCTCATCTATAAAATGCTTCTTGTGCTGAAAGCCACAAAGGTGTATTTGGGCACAACCTGGGTTTGTATCAATATGCTCAGTATGGCACGTCTAACATAATGATTTTTAAAATCCATATTAACCTTGACTTTAACGTACCACAAATATCCATGCCACCCAAATCTCAGGTTGTGTCCTTCTAACTCCAAAAGCCTTCTATTTCTCAGCAGCACTCACTTTTTCATCCAAACCAAACAGCAAGCTGTAAAATACAATGTTAAATCAGGTAAATCCAATCCTCCTCTTTCCTTTGCATCTTGGAACACCTTATATTTAACTTGTGTTTTCTTCCCCTGCCACACAAATTTAGATATATCATTCTGCCATTGTTTAAGTGGTGCATCAGTTGTCAAAACAGGCATTGTCTGAAACAAAAACATCATTTTAATATTATGCCTTTTCCTGACAAACGTATCCTAACTTACTGTCAGGAGCTGAGGGCAAGATAACTATAGGAGATCAATTCATTTGTCTTTTCTTTGAATGTACAGGCCAGGTACATAAGACAGCCATAACTGTTCATATTTCTATAGATGAAAGATAGGAACCAGTGAGGGAATGAATAATTAAACTAAAGGCTGTCCTCCATTTTTGTCCCATCCTCAAGATGGTGTGGGTGTGGTGGCTCAGCGGGTAAGATGCCAGGCTTGTCAATCGGAAGATCGCAAGTTCAGAGGTTTGAATCCCTAGCCCCGCGTGACGGAGTGAGCTCCCGCACTAGCCCCAGCTCTTGCCAACCTAGCAATTTGAAAGCATGCAAATGCAAGTAGATTAATAGGTACCACTTTGGTGGGTAGGTAACAGCATTCCGTGTGCATCATGCCAGCCACATGACCGTGGCAGTGTCTTCGGACAACACTGGCTCTTCGGCTAACAAATGGAGATGAGCACCGGCCCCTAGAGTCGGACACGACTGCACAAATGTGCGGGGGGAGCCTTTACCTTTTACAAGATCGTGTATTCCCCTTTCCTTTCCTTTCCTTTCCTTTCCTTTCCTTTCCTTTCCTTTCCTTTCCTTCCCTTCCCTTCCCTTCCCTTCCCTTCCCTTCCCTTCCCTTCTTTCCTTTCCTAGATAACTGGAGTTTTATTTTGTTGAGTTTCAACAGAGATGGGAATCAATTGCAAAGATATTAAAGAGTGATAACTTGGTTTTGTGAAGCAAAAAAAATGTATTATCTGTAGGCAGCATCCCTTACCATTAATGTTTCACTGATGTTTGTTTCATTATTTTTTTTATTTAAAAAGAGTTATATTTCCAAGCGTATACTGTAAACTGTTAGTTTCACCATTGCTGCATATGTTTAAATTCACAATCAGATATTGTTGGTACTATGTCTTTTTTCCAGTGCTGTGCAAAGTTTGTCCTTGCAGCTGTAAGCACGTATCTTAATAAATTATGGTATTTTGTGTTGATAAGTTTTGGAATTATACCTAGTAAAAAAGAACACTGTGGTTTCATTTTAAATTTGATCCTTAAGGTTCTCTGAATAGTGCTGAAGATGCTGCACTGATAACCAATAGTAGCTTGATTACAAAGGCCATTCTGTTCTGAGGGTGACCTGAATCCTTTACTTTCCCAATCTTCAAACCCTATGAAGATGCATTATGATAGCAAGCAACAAAAGTACTTATCTTTTTAATCTTTTTTGATGTGTGGCAAAGCTTCTGAACTACCAAAGATGAAGCTGTCTAGAGGATTATGAATTGAGATCAGAGCAAATTAGAACCCTCCATTCTATCATCTATCTATCTATCTATCTATCTATCTATCTATCTATCTATCTATCTATCATCTTCTTCATCATCTATCTCTATATTTTTTATTAAAGATTTTTTTTTAAAAAGGAGATAAAAGCTAATACAAATTAATATAATGTAAGAAAAAGAAAGAAAGAAATCAAAGAGAAAGCTAAAAGTGCAAGAAAGGTCAGAGCAAATTAGAACCCTCTATAGAATATTGACTGAGTTAAAAATTACCCTAACTTGCCTGCATCTGCTTTGGGTTCAGGGTTCATGCTGAATCTGAGCACAGAGTTCCTCTCTAATGTGTTTCACAGCTGAAACTGAAGGCCAGGTGACAACTGGTAAATTCAAAGTGGAATCATTATGCTGAGTCTGTGCAACATTATGCTTGCAAATATCAAAAATAGCTGTGCTAGCATACAGCAGAAATAGAAGTAGATGACTTACTGCAGATCAGGATCTATGCTTAAGAAATCATGTTGCTGACAGGCTGTAAATTGTGGCAACCAAGGTAGCATGCAAAACTGGAAAATATGGAGATTTAAAAGAAAACATGTCTGTGTACTGCATGTGGGAAAGACATTTAGAATGTGATGGGGAAATGGGTTAGCAAAATTATTCTTTTTGTCCTTTGCTATATGGAGGACATTCACTTTCATATAAACACTTAATAACATATTCCACACATATTGTACTTACGTAGCCAATCAAACTAGCATATGACCTAGACGTTACACCAATGTACAATGTAATAATAAGTAAAATTGATTTAAAAAAATAGAAACATTTTATTATGGAAAGAGGAATATGTAAACTTTGCAAAGAGCCAAATGGAACATAAACTAGAGTAATTTTACAGAATCAACTCTAATTGTATTAAGAACCTCAAGACTTTCATTGATACCCTCTAAAACTTATCAAGGTAGCTAGTTTACATACAACATATAGATAAGCAATATCATTCCTTAAATCAACATATTGGCTGTAGGAATGGATCTTTTAATCAATACAAGTTAAATGTCAAAATAAGACAAAGAAAAGAAGAAAAGAAATAAATAAGGAATGGTTGGCTATTCAAACCTTTTTGTTTTTACAACAATATAATTTAAAAAACAAGTAATTTAGTTATTGTATAGTCAAAGGCTTTCACGGCCAGAATCCGATGGTTGTTGTGGGTTTTCCGGGCTGTGTGGCCGTGTTCTGGCAGTTCTGGTTCCTAACGTTTTGCCAGTCGCTGTGGCAGGCATCTTCAGAGGATAGGAGCACAGCTAGAAGATTCTGTCACAGAATCTTCTAGCTGTGCTCCTGTCCTCTGAAGATGCCAGCCACAGCGACTGGCAAAACGTTAGGAACCAGAACTGCCAGAACACGGCCACACAGCCCGGAAAACCCACAACAACCATCAATTTAGTTATTCTTGATGTTATTTAGAAATAATAATAATAATAATAATAATAATAATAATAATAATATCTCAGCACTTCTGTTGGGTCTATATTGCATTTAGAATGAGACAGAAGCATATGCCATACCTGAGAAAGGAGAAAAAGTGTCTGAAGCAGCCATCATGGAAGTTCTATCTTATATTACTGCCAAATGTACCTCTTTTAGTGCTCGGTTACAAATATAGCTGGTTCTTAAAAGCTGTGCAGGCTTCTGAAAGGAAAACCCTGTTATTTATATAGCCTGGTCTCAAGTTTATAAGCAAACTTTGACTTGAATTTAAAAATAATAGAGCTGGAGTACTGCTCAGGATGGTAGTTTCATGCTCCTTATACGTATCCTAATCTGATTGCAGTTTCCAAGCTGATATGGCCAAGCACTTTTGAAAGGCAGTTGTGCATAGAATACCTTATAGTACAGGTAGTCCTCGCTTAACAACCACAATTGGGACAAGAATTTTGGTTGCTAAGCAAGGTGGTCATTAAATGAAGCTGACCTGATTTTACAAACTTTTTTGCAGTGGTTGTTAAGTGAATCACTGCGGGCGTTAAGTGAACCAAGTGGTTCTTAAGTGAAACACACGGTTCCCTATTGATTTTGCTTGCCCAAAGCCACCCAGGAACATTGAAAATGGCGATCACGTGACCATGGGATGCTCCAATGGTCATAAATGCAAACTGGTTGCCAAGTGCCCAAATCATGATCACATGACCACAGGGATGCTGTGATGGTTGTAAGTGTGAGGACTGCTCATAAGTTGTTTTTTCAGCACCGTCGTATGTCCGAACCATCACTAAACAAATGGTTAAGTGAGGACTCTCTGTAGTCCAAACAGGATGCAACCACAGCATATTTCAGCATGGCAAGGTTTGATGCCTCTAGGAATAGGCATAGCTGGTGAACCTGTGTATACACATGCAATCCAGGCAACCAAAAAACCCTGGATATTCAGATTCAGGGCTGAATCCAGAAATAGATCCAAGCTATAAATCAGGATTTTCAATGGAGGTGTAACTTTAGCAAAGGTAGATGGAATACCTACTTCCTCATCTGCTTTTAAACTTATGTATTCTCTGATTTAAGCTTCAGTTTTTTCCCCTCATCCAGTCTATAAATGACATTAGATGCTGATTTAGAAGTTATAAACTGTCTGAGCAATTTATGAGTAAATTAGAAACATACCATAAAAAACAGAACAGTAATAAAAACAACACATAAACTAAGATGAAACCAGTAGCAAAACAAAACAGAGAAAGGACCTAAGAACCTGAAAATAGTAGGCTATGCAGTGCTTTGGATTCCAACAGAGAAAAGTGATTTGGAGCATCATGGGCTTGCACGTGGCACCTGTCAGAAACACCTTAAACCAAACATGTCTTTTTCTGAGATTGTGCTTTCACCTGCCGGAGCTCAGGAAAAGAAACAGCTCCCTGTGACAGGTTTACACCCCTGAATGTACCACATCACATGTCTCCCTTTGATTCTGAACTGCTACATGGCCCTAGAAAATCTTCCTTAAAATACCTATGATTGAGCATCCAAAAGACTACAGTTATTAGCAGAGGCATTAGAAACATTGGGTACCACCACTAAAAATGTTCTGACTCATGTAACCACACATATTGCTGTTTTTTTTCCCCCAGGGAGAAAGCATTCAGTTGATTGCTTCAGTTCTGTGTAGGTAGATCTAAAAAATCACTAAGTATATACTGTCACTTTGAATTATGCTTGGAAGTAAACAGGAAGGAAGTGCAGCTATGTTACCATTACACAGTTGTATCATGCTGCTACAGTTCACTTCAGAGCTATATAGATTTGGGTTAAGTGAAGTGTACAGACTGTTTATAAAGATAGGCTCATGGATGAGGCCTTCAAACAACAACAACAACCTACTAGAGAGTAAATAGAAATCAAGGCCATCAGGGTATTAGGATAAGCTGGAGAGCTAATTCTGCCTATGTATCTTTTGCGGAAGTTTTCCTGACATCAAACTATTATACAGGCATATCTCTTGAAGATGGCAGAGTTTATGTACCTCATCCTCATTCTGCTGTTGCAATCTCAGTGACTTCAGAAGATGAATCCTCCCAGTGGCAAAGTTGTTTTACCTGGAGAGGTCTACTCTAGGAACAGGAGTTGTCATAAACTGAATCAGACCTATGGTCCATCTCATGCCACATCTGTGGAAGCCTGGGGCTCAGCAAAAAGAATAGAGAAAATGAGCTGGTCTTTTTCCTACAGTGGTAATACACGGGGATGTGGATAAAAGGATGAGGCTTATATTTTATACATAAAAAGATTTGCAAAGCCTATATTTCAACAATTGTTGCTTCCTCCAGTGGCATATATTTTGTCCCAGAAAGAGGTGGAGAGATACATTCTCCCCACCAGGTAACTGACTGTGCAATTACTGCCTTCTAGTTCAAGTTTAAAAAGATTTCAAGTTAAAAGATGCAAAATCAGTGAGTGAAAATTAGCCAGCAGTTACTAAACAGCAGGACATACCATCAAGGAGGACAATGCCCTATGTGTTGGTTGCTTCCTGCAGAATAAAGTTCTGAACCCTTTCACTTGATGGCATTAATTTAAAGAACAGCGTGGCAGGCCCCCTCCTGCATTCACTCCATGGGGAGTAACCAGCCTCACACTGGAAATAATTTTCAAAATAATAGTCTTTTATTGAGTAAGTGTTGGATGTTGTGGGTGGGTGGAGGGAATAAAAAATTAGTTCACGAAGGAGTTTGAACAAAGAGATTTTTTTTAAAGAAAATCTCATGTAGGTTTCCAATCCACTTATCTTTCCCTAGCTTAGCTGATTTGTAAATCAAGTGTTTAAAAGGACTTGAAGATGCCTTAATATTTCAATTCTGAATTCCCTTTATAGCCATTTTTCCAAACTTAAGTTAAATTTATCCTTGTTTCTACCTAACAGTTTTGCTTCTTTTTTTTCTCTGCACAAAATTCAGAAAAGTGTGAATATTGACATATAACTGTATATTGTTTTGGGAAGTGTGCCTTACATAGTTTTGCATTAAAATGAAGATTTCTGTCTCATACATATTTTTTATGATAAAACAAAAGTAACCATGGCCTTTTTCAAGGTCTTCTGTTTGCACTTTTAGAGGGCAAAAGATGTTTAGGTTTATCTCCTAATTTTGCCAGTTTTCCTTTCTTATTCTTCAATTCATGGTAGAGAAGACAAAGCTGTGAAGTATTTAAGGTCCTAGTATGTATCCAGTTACATGAACTTTTGATTGGAGGAACAGAAATTGTGCTTGACAATTTTCTGGCTTACTCATAAAATGAGGTGCATATTCCCCACATAGAAAGATCAAGGCAAATTGGCTATGATTAACTTTGGACAAGACTTGGAAGGATAGGTAACAAAAACTTTCCTTCCTCCCTCCCTCTCTCCCTCCCTCCCTTTAACACAGAGCTTTCCAAACTGTGTGTCGCGACACAAAAGTGTGTCGCCACACACAGCGTGGTGTGTCGCCACACCACCTGGAAGCAGCGGCGCGTGCACGGCAGCCGCCTTGCACGCGTGTGCCGCCGCACGCCCCCCGCACCGTCGCACGCCCCCCCGTGCCGCTGCACACCCCCCGCGCCACCACCGTGCGCGCATGCTGCCGCATGCCCCCCGCGCCATCGCCGTGCGTGCGCCGCCGCCACTGCCGCTGCCACTGGTGTGTCGCCAGCGGCAGCACTTTGGAAAGCCCTGCTTTAACAACTTACTTGAAATTCTACAGTGTTGATGGAGATGAAATTTAAATTTCTGCATCATTCTTCTTTAGTCCTTTGCTTTCAGTGTTATTATTGTCCATATTAACAGGATTCAAAGTGTGAGGAATGGGAATGGGGACAGAATACCATGAACCTGAAATACAGCTGATTCTTAACTTCCCATTTTAAGGAGAACCTTCTTGATATTACAAAGAGTTCACATTGAGAAATACTGTATTTTCTCAAAGGGAAAATGAAACCTTATGAGTTAGAACTAATAAAACATACTTCTCTTACATGACTGGAGAAGCTTTCAGTGACAGAATTGGGGCTTAGAGATATAATGGTATATCCACTTTATAGAAACAACTTCAAATAAGTTCAAAGGAGTAAACAAATTAGGACTCCATTCTCAAAATGTCTCCTTTCCCCACAGCTACATTAGTGGCAATGCATCAAGAAGAATTTGGAAAAATATTTACTCAAAGAGTTATTAAACTGCTATCTGTCTGTCTGTCTGTCTGTCTGTCTGTCTGTCTGTCTGTCTGTCATCTATCTATCTATCTATATCTATCTATCATCTATCTATCTATCTATCTATCTATCTATCTATCTATCTATCTATCTATCTATCTATCATCTATCACTCTAGTATTCTTTGCTGTTCTTCCACCCAAATACTAGTTAGTTCTGATCTTGCTTAGCACAGATAACCAAGATCATCTAGGTATGTGACAAGTGCTACATTTATATAGGATTTACACTGTAGGTATGTCTTCTAATTTAACTAATGCAATAGTTTCCAAACTGTTGAAGAAATACAAGTGAACTAGACAGAAATCCCCCCCTCTCTCTTTTAAGTTGGAAGTATGAGAAAATCAAAGAAAAGTTCTTTTACAAGTAGGATGTGACCTAAAATCTACATTCACCAAAAATTTAATTGGAGGTAAAACAGATTATTTTAACTCATATTTTATGCTTATATCAGAAGGGAAAACCCTGGTTGGCTATCACTGTACCAGAAGAAGAAGGAAACTGCGGTCAGGACATATAAAAAAAAATCAATTCAAGTCTTCGAGGGGTGAATTACACTCTAGGATATTGAAGGAACAAGAGGAGATATTTGCTGAACTGCTAAGTATAATTTTTGAGAAATCATGGAAAACTGATGAGCTTCAAAAGTCCCAGGGAAGACCTGTCCACTTATACTGGACAAGGTCTTCTGTCAGATTATTAAACAGGATATTTGTGAACACCTACTGTATATAAGGATGCAAGTTTGACATGAGCCAGCATGGGTTTGTCACAACTAGACTATTTTTATATCCTTTTTTCACAGTGATCTTTTAAAATAAATCAGGGGAATGGCATGGACATAATGTACTTTCACTGTAGCAAAGTATTTGGCAAAGTCTCTCATTATATCCTTATTAATTACATACAAAATATAAGCTTGAGGAGTAGTGTCAAATGGATTGCCATCAGGGGCTCCATGTTAGGATGGAGGGATTGAGTGATTGATTATCAAAGTTGCACAAATTTGGTAACACTTTAAGTGGGGGGGGGGGAAGAGAGAAGTTTCAGAAAGGTCTAGACAGACTTGAACAGTGGGCCAAAAATGTTAATATGTTAAGTCCTGCATCTTGGAAGAAGAAGAAAAAAGGCACAAGTATAGAATGGGAAAGATTTGGCTTGACAATAGTATATGTGAAAAAGATCTGGGTGTTCTGATAGATCACCAGCTGAACATGAACCAAAAAGGCAAATGCTATTTGAGGATGTATTAACAGGAATATAGAATCTAGATCATGGGAAGTAATCATCCCATTCTACTCTGTTTGGTCAAGCCTCAGTTAGAATGCTATATCCACTTCTGAGCACTGCAGTTTAAAAAGGACATTACCAAACTGGAGCAGGTTCACAGGACCATTACCAAGAAGATGAGGGGACTAGAAACCAAGTCCCATGAGGAATGAATAAAGGAATTGGGCATGTATAGCCTGCAGAGGGAGGGAGGGAGGGACTGGAAAGAGATATGATAGCAGTCTTCAGCTATGTAAAGGGTTGTCACATAGAGGAGGAAGTGGACTTGTTTGTTGTTGCCCTGGAGGGCAGGATCAAACCAATGGGTTAAAACTAGAGGGGAGTGGATTCAGGTTAGATATTAGGAAAAGTTAATAGTCAGTACTGTCAATACTGTCAGCCAATGGAATACATTGTGTCATTAAATTATATATTTCCCTTCACTGCTGGTCTTCAAAGAAAGGCTAGGGTGACCAAAATGCATTAGCAAATCTTTCACTGAACAGGGAATTGGATTAGATGCCCTCTGAGATAAATGATTGAGTAATTCATTGAGCATGTTGGGATGGCTCCTGAGTAAACATACATAGGATTGTTCACTGCTTTGTAAATGGTTGGAATGAACAGACTGTTTTATGAGAGATAATCTCAGATAAAACCTGGGGGGGGGTGGAATACCTGCTTTCTTGCTCTTTTGAAATTAGAGAAACATTCATCAGAACTAGACAGATGAAAGAACTTTGAACCTGATGCACAACTGATACATCAAGCATTCATCAAAATATGATGACTGGAAAATCAGCCAGACATGTCAGCAGGTATGGTGGTATCCTTTTTCATTTCCTGGAGGCATAGTATAGGTTCACTCTTCAAATGATTTTCCAATCCAGCTCTCAGGCTAGAAAGCAGAGTGATGAAAAGCTCCAGCTCAAAAAATAAAATAAAACATAAAAGTGTTCTGTGTGCAATGAAGGGGGGAAAATTTCAAATATATGGACTCAACATTCTGTTTCACTGAACTGGATTACAATCCAATACCTATTCTCTTCTTAATCAACAGAAAAACCACTAGGATTCTGTTGAAAGCTTTAAAGCCAAAGTACCATGCTGGGGAACTTGTTTCGTGGGTATTATAAATCTTGGGCGATAAAGGTTGTTATCAGAAATGCTGACATCTTTCCATGCTTGCATTCTCTATAAATGATTATAAAAGATAAAGTAGATTTGACAGTTTTGCCCAAGGAGATAGAAAATGGATTCAAAAAATGAGTCTTGAGTTTCTGGGGAAAGCTGGCTGGATATTTATAAGCATAATTTGTACTTCTATTAAAACAAAGCAGATCCTTTAAAATCTATATAAAATATAGATTACAGATATCTGCATAGATCCATCTATCATTCTCATCATTGTCAACATAATTATCTATCTATCTACCTATCTATCATATATATTACATTTTTGTGCACAGGGCGAGACCCAATGAAGCACTACAGTAACTAAAAATTTCTTTAGTGATGATGACATAGTTTCCTGATATAATTTAATTAGTTCAGTTGTGGATATTATAAAAACCAACATGTGTAAATTATTTCAAGGGGGGAACATTGCTGTCGTTGTAGATGGCAAAACATGAATAATTTTTTTATGGGATTCATGAGGTTGGAACAATATGCTCCAAAATGTGTCATTGGAGACTGAAAAGCAACAGCGCAACAGATCCTATGGGTGCCAAAAAAAAAAAAAAGCTATTACAAAGGGAACTCAGATAATTAGCAAATATAATTATATCTCAATGTGCTTTCCAAAGAGGAAAAAAAGAAAAGTAAAGAACAATCACAAAATTACTATGTTAGCATCTATTTATTGTTAACCAAATGCACAGTAAAGGTGGACAAATAAAAATGATTCTAGTCAAAGAGTGGTTTTTGCCAAATCTGGAGCACTAGGAGCAGCAGCATCAAAGGTATTTGCACATTAAATTGAGAAAAAAAGGTTGTAATGCAGGAGTAGCTGCTATAATAATCAAAGCAGGAACGAAACTGGGACCTGGGACTCATGCCTTTAAAGGTGGCAGTGTAGAGCAGGGAGCAACCAATTCACCAGTGTGCAGGCATGTAGATGTCCATTCATCACTTGCCCCTGTTGGTATCTGCAGAACAATAGCCCTCCACTCCAGTGGCTTATTGACTGTTGCATCAGTCCAAATGGGAAAAGATTCTAGCCTTCAGGTTCTTACGGAACAACTAAAACATGAAGCAAATTCTGTTAAAAGCTAAATTCAAAAATTGATATAGTTTCATTTTTTTATTGCTTATATTGTATTTGCATAGGAAAAGTTGGCCCAGCCCAATTCTACATCTGAAGGGTTCTAAAACGGATCCAATAATCCATTCCACTAGATCTGGATTGTGGCAGGCCTGAAGAATAATTTGTCAGGGTTTTACCCTGAAGTAGGAATTTTATCAGTGTGAATATGGAGAGGACAGAGCACAGCTGAGCTGTATTTTTTTTTAAAATATATTTTATTAAGTTAAAAGTTGGAAACAGAAAAAGAAATAGAAATACAAATCAAAGAAAGAAGAAAAAAAGTGTAGCAAAGCAAAGAAAAAAAAGAAAAAGATGAAACATAGAAAATAGTCAACTTCCGACTTATCTCTGGTCATAATAGTTTAAAGAATTTATCTTACTTGCTAGGTCTATATATAATATTAAGAAACATTTCTTGTCTAATATATCAATTTATATATACAGTATTTTAATCTTCACATCCCCATATAAGCTTTGCCCCTCCTGCATTTTACAAATAGTCCTTCAATGGTTTCCACTCTTTAAAAAATAATAATATGTATTTTAATCTTCAAAACCCCATAAAGGCTTTACCCCCCTGTATATTTCAGATAGTCCTCAATAGTTTCCACTCCTTAATAAAATAATAATTTGAATTTTCTTCTAATAAACATGTCAATTTATCGTTTTCTGCTAATCCATCAATTTTAACATTCAATCTTATATCATTGGTAGAATCTAATTTACCCCAATTTTTAAGAACTCCTTATAAGTCATTTATCTCTATTTCTTACTTCTTTCTATGAAATGTTTCTTATGTTCTCCTGGTGCATCCCTCATATCTGTCTTGTATTTCTCTAAAAATGTTTTTGCTTTTAAAGTAGAGGCTATCCTTAACTTTTGCCCTTTAAGCACTTTCTTTTCTCTAGCGTACCATGAATTAGCTCTAAAAGTTTTATCTATTTCCAAATCCAAATCTTGTTCTCTCATTTCTAAAAAATTAACTAATTCAAAAACAATCCTTTCTCTTGCTCTTTCATTTAGTTGTTCTGGGGATGCACTCAATCTCCAAATATGTTCTTTTTCTATCATTTCTGCTAAGGCAATAATATCTAAGTTATATTCAACTTCTTTAATGAAACTTTCTGGGTTAATCTCTAATTTCTGCATCTGGCC
Organism: Charina bottae; assembly: GCA_023362775.1. NCBI lineage: Eukaryota > Metazoa > Chordata > Lepidosauria > Squamata > Charinaidae > Charina > Charina bottae. The sequence goes on from JALMGJ010000005.1 coordinate 10,768,086, forward strand.
TTGCATCTCTTTGAATTCCCTTGATAAGGTATTAACCAATTCCTTGAATATCTGGTCTTCTTTTTTAAATTCTTGTTCCATTTCCTGGAATGGTTCTTCTTTCGCCTCTTCCATCTTCTTAACTACTTGTTGTCCCGATAAATCCATCTTTTTATCCATCTTTTTTTCTAAAGTAAATAATTTTTCCATCTGCTTGTTGATTTGTTGACCCAAGTTAATAATTGCATCCATTTTTTTATTTGATAAAGTAATTGCTTCCAGAATTGCATCCAGAATTTTTTTTTCTTCTGCCGGTGGAACTTCCATAGATGCACTTCCAATTTCTTTTTCTCTTTCTTTGTCTCTCTTCATCCTCAAAGCCATATTCATCATAATGTAGATAATATTCCTGTAAAAGAAAAAGGAAAGAGGGAAGAGGGAAAAATAAAAAAAAAGGAGAGAGATAATAATTGTTGCAATAGTTGTTTGCAAAAAGGAGGGAGTAAAAAAGTACCAAAAGTAAAAACAATCCTTTAAAAAATAATTGTCATAACACCGGGATTGTAGTCCATACAAAAGGCAAAAACAGTCCTTTAAAAATAATTCTCATCATAATTCATTTGTAATCCATTAGATATATAAGTCCATGTAATTTCAAGAATAAGAGATAAAAAGGCAAATGGAAATTTGACTGTAGTCAAAATAATAATGGAAACGATAAACAATTCCAAGGTTTCACATGGCCACTTGTAACACTTCAATCCAACCAAAAGTAACTGAGGAAAAAAAATTATATAAAATATATAAAAAGGCTGTAGTAATCCAAATAGCTTTTTCACCCAAAGTACACATTAAACAATCAGATTTCTATAAAAAAAGAGTCCAAACAAAGCATAAACATTTAAAAGAGGGCTAATAAAAAGAAAAAGAGGAAGGTTCTTTTCCTGGCAATAATCACCAAAAAAAAACATAAAAAGCAAAATGTTATTTAGTCCATATTTATTCCATATAAAATCAAAATCCAAATAAAATAATTCCAAAATAAAAATGCATTCAATTACCAATAGATAGGGAACTTAAGTCAAAGTAAAAGTAAAAAGAAAATCACTTTCATTTGTGGCAAAGTCAATTACATCAGTTACTGTACATAGTCAGTTACATCTTTCCCCATTGTCATGGTCAGACCACGCCCTGGTGACCCTGAGACTCTCTTGTGCTGCCCCACTCCGCAGGGAGGCGGGACCCATTCGATTGGTCCGCCCCCGGCGACTGATGGACCCAGTGAGGTTTCAGAAGGAGCTGGGGGTTATTCCTGAGGACTTGCTTCACGGTCCAGTGGAGGTCCTGGCCACAGCCTGGAATAAGGCAGCGGCCGGAGCCCTGGACAAGATCGGGCCTATGCGACCTCTCCGGCCCTGCTCGGCCTGCTGCTCTCCGTGGTTCACGGAAGAGTTAAGGGCTCTGAAGAGGGTTAAGAGACGTCTAGAGCGCCGCTGGAGAAAGACGAAGACTGAATCTGACCGAACACAATCTAGAGCCGCAGTCAAGGCCTACCTTGTGGCGGTAAGAGCGGCGAAACGTGAATATTTCTCCGCTCTTATTGCGTCCGCAGAATGCCGCCCAACGGCCCTTTTCAAGATTACAAGATCACTTTTGGGTCGGGAGCAGGGGGAGACCCATTTACAGGGCCGTTCGGAAGAGTTTTCTGAGCATCTGCAGGACAAAATCGCTCAGATTCATTCCAAGTTGGACTCCAAGCATGAGACAAGATCTGGGGAGATGCCAGAGGCTCGTTCTTACCACGTTATCTGGGAACAGTTTGATCCTGTTGCGCCTGATGAAGTAGACAGGATCCTCTGGATTGTAAACACCACCACATGCCAGCTTGACCCATGTCCCTCCTGGCTGGTGAAATCAGCTAGTGAGGTGACATGTGGTTGGGTCCAGGCGATGATTAATTCGTCCTTGAGTGAGGGGGTGTTCCCGGCTGCCTTTAAGGAGGCGCTGGTGCACCCCTCCTCAAGAAGCCGTCCCTGGACCCTACAATCCTGGGCAATTTTCGCCCAGTCTCCCACCTTCCCTTTTGAGGAAAGGTGGTTGAGAAGGTGGTGGCATTGCAACTCCAGAGGATTCTGGAGGAAACGGATTATCTGGACCCCTTCCAGTCAGGTTTCAGGCCAGGATATGGGACAGAGACCGCATTGGTCGCGCTTATGGATGATCTCTGGCAAGAGCGGGATGGAGGGAGTGCGTCCATCCTTGCTCTCTTAGACCTCTCAGCGGCTTTCGATACCGTCGACCACGGTATACTTTTGGGGCGGCTCGAAGAGTTGGGGGCGGGCTTTTTTTTACTTTAAAAAAAAGTTAAGAAACAAAAAAAAAACAAAACAGGATTCTGGCATGCTGCAAAGGAAAACACGTGTTTCCAAAATTACTTTGGAATGCTTCTGGGCCCCAAAATTTTCTTCAGAAATGAAAGTGAAGAACAAATATGTTCTGCTGTTATTTTTTAGCTGTTTCTCATTTTTAGCTGTTTCTCATTTTTCTATGATCCTACCATGCTTGGTTTGTGGATTGAGATATTTTTGTCCATATTCAGGTATTTTTATTTTATTTTTTATTTTTAATCTAATATACATGGTTTCTGCAAACAAATTCTCTTAATATAATGCATTTGTACATTATTTTCATCAATATTATGCTTTTGTACATGCTTTGTTTATGAATATCAATGTTTTTGAGTTGTTTTCCTTACTGACAAACTGTATTATGAGTTCAGGAAAACATTAACTTTAAAAGATATTTAGGTTTGTGTTGTTATATGAAATTAGAAATCATATGAGGTTAGAAAAGTGTGCATTTAAAACTTTTTAACTATTTTTCTCCATTCCTAGTAGAAACTTAATAAATACACATGTTTTAGACAATTATTGGCCTATCTACAGTCTTCTTTTTCTGAGGGACGTTGTTGAGAGGAGTTGAGAGGAGGTTGGGCTGCAGTTGTAGACTGCTCTGGAGAAAATGGATTATCTAGATCCTTTTCAGTCAGGGATCAGATTCAGATTTGGAACACAAAATACACATTGATCTCGCTTGTGGATGACCTTTGGTGGGACTGGGATTGTTGGCCTTTGACACCATCAATCATAGCACCCTTCTGGACCATCTACAAAGGTTAGGAGTAGAAGGCACTGTTCTGCAATATTTCTCCTAATTCCTTAGTGGCCAAAACAGTGAACAGTGAGAGGTTAACCCCAAGACACTTTCCACCCTCTTATTTAACATCTACATTAAACCATTGGACATAGTCAAACAGCAGCACAAAATCAGATATCACCAATATACAGATGATATTTATTTATTTATTATTATTTATTTACTATTTAAATTTGTAGTACTGCCCATCTCATCTACACCAGGGAACTCTGGGTGGTTTACAAAAACTAGTTAAAAATATAAAAATTAGAACAACAATAAGTTACATATAAAATCCAAATAAAAGATGTTAATAATAAGGCGGGTTTCATGGCACCAGCCACTCCCAAGAGGAACTATTGGCATTCCCATCCCAAGCAAGACAGCAGAACCAGGTCTTCAGATCTTTCCGGAAGGTCAGGAGCAAGGAAACCCACCTCAGCTCCAGGGGCAAGGTATTCCAAAGGGCGGGTGCTACTGCAGAGAAGGCACACCTCCTGGATCCTGCTAGATGAAATTCTCTTGCCGATGGGATCCGTAGAATGCCCTCTCTGCATGACAGAGTGGGGCTGTTCGATGTTCTGGGGATGAGATGGTCCCTCAGGTAACCTGGTCCCATGCCATGTAGGGCTTTAAAGGTGATAACCAACACCTTGAATTGGACCCGGAAGCACACTGGCACCTAATGCAGCTCACGCAGCAGAGGTGTCACATGGGCTGATCTTACAGCACCCATAACTGTCCACGCGGCCACATTCTGGACCAGCTGAAGCTTCTGGATACTCTTCAAGAGTAGCCCCATGTAGAGCACATTGCAGTAGTCTATATGGGAGATGACAAGGGCATGAGTGACTGTTCGGAGGGCGTCTTGGTCCAGAAATGGGTGCAACTGGCGCAGAACCCGAAGTTGCGCAAACGCCCTCCTGGCCACGGCTGCCACCTGCTCTTCAAGCAGGAGACATGAGTCCAGGAGGACCCCCAAGTTCCGCACTGGCTCCGAATGGGGCAATGCTACCCCATCCAGAACCAAGGATGACAACTTCTTGGAACCTGAGAGGCCATCTATCCACAGCCACTCCATCTTACCAGGGTTCAGCTGAAGCCTGTTGTTCCCCATCCAGACCCCCAAAGCCCCCAGGCACTGAAACAGGGCATCGACCACATCACTTATATATTCAGTTGTATATCTTGACTTTGGACTGAACAAGACATATGGATGAAGCTCTAATCTGATGTCTGGAGGCTGTGAAGGTCAGGATGGGAACAAACAGCCCTAGATTCAAGATGGGGATGAATAGGCCTAGGTTCAAGCAAGAGGGAATGGTTTTGAGTGTGGAAGCCCTCCAGTTCCAGAAATATTCCACATTTGGCTCTGAATGAGGTTAAGTTTCCCTATGCAGAACAGGTTCATTTTTTTTGGGGGGAGGGGGGTCTTCTGGACCCACAGCTCCTCTTTGAAGACCTGATGGCAGCTGTAGCTGATAGGGTATTCACATAGATCTATCTTGTGTGATAGATATGGCCTTTCCTGGATTGGGAGGTTTTGCTCAATGTCACTTAGGCATATCCTATTTTGATTACTGCAATGAACTTGGGGTTCCACTTGAAGACTCCCAAGAAACTATAGCTAAGCCAGAATGCAGATCCTCAGACAATTATGTGTGTTTGTTGATTTGTCCATGTAGTATTTTTTCTTCAAGAGCTGAACTAGTTGCCAGATTGTTTCTAGATGCAGTTCAAGCTGCTGGTTTGTCATCTTCAAAGCTCTTCATGGCTTTGGACCAGGATATATATATGTGGGATCACCTTCTCCCAATGGTCTCTGTCTATTGAGACATGGAAGAGAAGATACTCTCTAGGTTCTGTTTCTTATGCAATGTCATATACAGGGATCCTGGGGTTGGGCTTAGTCACTGCCCTCTTTCTCTGGCACAACATCCCCCCTGATATCAAGTGGGACACAACCCTGTCAGGTTTTCATAAAACCTTTACAATTTCATTGTTTCAGTCAGCCTTTTGGAGCTTATACACTTATATTTAGTTTATTACTGTTTGGGAAGGCTGTAAGTTAATCAGAGTCAGACATGACTAGAGCAACATATAAGATAAACAAACAAACAAACAAAACATATTTGAGGCCTTTCCAATCTGTCATTCTTGTCAGGAAAAAAAACCTACTACACTGCAAAATATAACATGATGCTGCTTTTCAGAGAAGGACAGTAAAGAACATGTATTCTCAAGGAGTGATATGGATCCCTTTGTTTTGGGGAGTGGTTGGAGCAGGGGTTGGAGGTTGGTGTGTCAGGGATGTAGGGGAAGACAACATCAGGAGGATGTTGGGCAGGAGAAGGTATGGCAAGAGACATGGAACTGCATGGGGTTATAGATAGCTTGGGAGTTCATGGCCACCATGACAACAATGGACCTTATTTGTTATTATGCGCCTGACTCAAAGTGGTGGTCACATATTAGACATGCTTTTTGTTTTAGGTGTTATCTATAATTGTGGAATATGGCATTGGAGAATGTTACCACTAGGTTGTTGTCATGGTCAGATCACTGTCTTTCAGCCTTGGAGTTCTTTGAAATTGCTCCATGCCATAGGAGGAAGGGCTGATTAAATTGGTCCACCACAGGCACCTGATAGATCCTGTTGGGTTTCAGAGAGAAGTTGACTTGGTTCCAAAGCCTGGATGCACAATGAAGGCATTAGTCACAGCTTGGTCAAGATGGGCCAAGGGGACAGCAACAGCCTTGGATCTAGTTGTGCAAGTGCAGATTCTTTCTGCTCGTGGATCTTGGAGAATGTCTTGATTTTCAAAAGGACTCCAGGAGATGATGCAACAGAAGAGACACCTACAGCACCATTAGAGGAAAACAAAGAATGACACTAATGGTGGCTCAGCGGGTAAGACGCCAGGCTTGTCGATCGGAAGATTGCAAGTTTGGAGGTTCGAATCCCTAGCCCTGCGTGTGGAGTGAGCTCCCACACTAGCTCCAGCTCTTGCCAACCTAGCAATTTGAAAGCATGCAAATGCAAGTAGATTAATAGGTACCACTTCGGTGGGTAGGTAACAGCGTTCCGCATGGGTCATGCCGGCCACATGACCTTGGAAGCGTCTTCGGACAACGCTGGCTCTTCAGCTAACAAACGGAGATGAGCACCGGCCCCTAGAGTCGGACACGACTGCACAAACGTGCGGGGGGAACCTTTACCTTTTTAAGACCCTTTATTAAGGCTTGTGGTAATAAGAGGGGCAAAACATAATTTATTTTTATGCTCTTATTATATTTGCAGAGAGCTTGCTGGCAGCCCTCTATAAGGTGACCCAGTCCTTCCTGGGTAGGGAGAGACCAGAGGAACATTTTCAGGGCTCCTGTGAAAGCTATTTGAGGCCCCTGTCAGATAAAACAGGGGCGCGGTGGCTCAGCGGGTTAAACCGCTGAGCCGTTAGTCTGCCGACCATAAGGTCAGCAGTTCGAATCCGCATGGCGGGGTGAGCTCCCATCACTAGCCCCAGCTCCAGCCCACCCAGCTGATCGAAATCCACCGGCAAGTAGATGAATGGGGACCACTCACGTGAGCCAATTTGCTGGCATCCTTCTCGGAGGGTCGCCCTCAGACCAAGCAGAAAGCTGGTCCCCGTGGATGGCGGTGGAGGACGGCAGAGGACGGCGGATCCCGAAAAAATGACAACTTCCTGGACGTCAACAGCTGGCTCAGAAGCAAAGGTTCCTGGGACATGTAGTCCGACCTGCGGTTGAAGAGCCGGTTCCCTCACCCCCTCCCTAATCACGCAGGTAATATAATATGATTGTATAAATGAATTTACATGATTGTAAGCCGCCTAGAGCCCTCCATTAGATAAAATATAGATAAAATAAATAAAATAAAAATAAAAACCATTTGGATCTGTTTGAGTTGGACTCCAGCTGGGCAGGTCCTTTGGAGCTCTCTGAGGCACAGTTTAGTGGTTATCTGGAAAGAATTTGAATCTGCTGGACCTGAGGAAGAGGACAGGGTCCTTGGACAGGCTTCTTCAGAGAGTTAAGCCAACTGTGTATTATATTCATGCCCCTCCTGGTTGGTCAAGGCCTCCTGGAAGATGATGTATGGTTGGATCCAGGGACATGCCATCCCTATTAGAACTTACTGGATGAGCAGAGATAATTGGAAACAGGTGGTCTCACAAACAGCCAGGGCAGATGTGTTTTGCCCATTTCTCTTCTGATGAATAAAAATTTTGCAGCCTAGGAACAAAGTTCTTTAGCCCTGCATTCAGTTTCTGTTTCTAGCCCAGCATTTTGTTTTTTGCCAAGTGCCTTAGGAACTTGACAAAAACAGGAGGAAAGCTTTTTATTGTTGCCTGCCCTGGATATTTACTATCTGGAGCTATGCTGTCTTTAAATTTGGTAGTTCCAGTGCCACCACTACTAATCTCCATTTAGTGAACTTGTTCAATATTTTTTAAAGAGCTCATCAGGACATACTACAGAAATTGATTATACACACATTATCTGTGCTGCAGCTACTGTACTATTATGGTATTCTTTTTTACTCTCCTGATGATAAAAAGTACTCAAACTTTTTGAAGCAATTGCAATCACATAATGAGAAAGGACTGTTTACTCTGTTCTTATTATTGCTATCTACCAGCCATATGGGGAGGTAGATAACACTTGCAGAAACGAGTATGTTCCATTTATTTAGATCCTCTGCTTGAAATGTAGAATTGTTCATACAAACTTCACATAATGACGCTCTTTTTCTTCCCAAACCAATAGGGATAGTACAAATGAGCATGCAATCGTGGACACACTCTATTCTTATTTTATTTGCAATCACATTGAGAGGAACATTCAAACAGGGATCAGGATTGGGAGTTTTTTTCTCTCTGTGTGTGTGAAGTATGCAATATTAGGTGGGATAACCTGTTCAGTTTCTTCTGGAAGATATCCACAAATGTACCATGAAGAGCTGGTTAAAATAGTGAAATAGTTGACACTAAGAATATAGGTATATAATAGATATATATATAGGTATATAATGAGAAGACAGGATACACTGGAGAAGATGCTGATGCTAGGGAAAGTGGAAGGCAAAAGGAAGAGGGGCCGACCAAGGGCAAGATGGATGGATGATATTCTGGAGGTGACGGACTCAACAGTAGGGGAGCTGGGGAAGCTCTGGCGTGGGCTGGTCCATGAAGTCACGAAGAGTCGGAAGCGACTGAACGAATAAACAACAACAAGAATGTGTTTGTAAAACTGAAGCACATGGAATATTTGTAACAAACCTGAAACAAAGTGTGCCTCATTTTCCTGCTGTGATATTTGGTACAGTTTTAAACAGAGGGAACAATTCCTAGTTGAACAAAATATATCCAAGCCTTCCTGAAAGCATTCATCCCAAAGGAAATCAAAAAGGAAGACGGAAAAGGCAGCAATTTTGTTTAGTTGCTCTGAATCCACTTGTCCTTTCTTCAAAACAGGTTCCATGAAATGACTCCCCATTTGCTGCCATTGAGATCTGTATCAATTTTGGTTCCTAGGTCTAAAATTAAGAGAAGATGGGGAGTACTTTGTGTGTTTTTAGAATACAGAAGTGCTTTAGCAGTAAGAAAGTAAGAAGAGTTTTTTTCCCCTAACTCCCAGCATTCTGTAAGTTTCTGCACTACTTTTCTTGCAGAGGAACTCCAAAAAGTCTGTCAGTGAAACCCAGATGTTTCAAGGAGTTCTAAGTCATGCCTTGAACTAGTTGTTCGCTGAATTGTTGTAGTGGGACAACTTGCTTCTATATCTTGCTGAGCTATTCATTAAGCAGTTTCTCTTGCAAATCTTTGCTTAAAGACTAATTTCCTTGGACTCTTTAATACTTCTCTCTTGTTCCTCCACTGCCTACTGATTATCTCATTCCCCATCTGAAATACTCAAGTTAAAAAAACCCAGCTTGAATATTTTCCTACCACTCTGGACAAAATTCTAGGTGAAGAAGCTCTTCATGATGCCCCAAAATTACATTTGATAAAAGCAAGATATTTTCTAGAATGAGCCAATAGAAATTACTTTTTTCCTCTCTCTTTTTTAAAAATAAAATTAATTCTTTATTTTATAGTAATACATAAATAACAAAACCTGACATAACATAAAACATAACATAACATAACATAACATAACATAACAACATAACATAACATAACATAAATAACATTTTAAAAGTAAATACAATCATAACTTTCTTACAAAACAACCTTTCTTTTCTCCTCCCATAACTTGACTTCCCTTCCTTCTTCTCTTTTCTCCATCTTCTTTATCTCCTCTTCCACCTCATTCCTTCTCCACTTCCTTTCCCCATCTACTCTACCTTACTCTTCACCTGTTCATCTATCAACCCAAAAAAAAAAGACAAAAACAGAAGAAAAACAGGACTTCCTACTTTCAGAACACCAGAAAAAGGAAACAGACCACTTATATAGCATCTTCCAGCAAAATGGATACCCACACAACTTTATCAAAAAGTGCCTGACCACTCAACCCACCACAGCAAAACCAACAGAAGCTACGAAAAGGATTACACTGCCATACATCAGAAACATCTCAGAAACTACTAATAGACTGTTACATCCACACGGCATCACTGTAGCACATAAACCAACCAAAACCTTTCAGAACATTGTAAGTAAACCAAAAGACCCAGTAGCCCAAGAAGAAAAAACAGGAGTTATCTACAATATACAGTGTAAGGACTGTAACAGCCACTATGTAGGACAGACTGGTAGAAGACTAGCAGAACGCATCCATGAACACCAACTAGCAGTCAGAAGACATGATGAAAACTCCTTAATCTCACAACACATGGACAGACTTAACCATACTTTCAACTGGGAAACTGTGAGCATCTTAAACCAAGCCAAATCCAAAAATGCTAGAGAATTCCTGGAAGCTTGGCACTCTGACAAAGCAGAAATCAACAGACACATAGAGGTAAACAACATTTATATACCATTCATAAGAGACAATAGAAAAGCCAGAAGACCAGAAGACCTCTTTGCCAGCAATCAACAACAAGATAGGCAAATATTAACAGCAAGATTAGCAGCAGAGGAGCAATCAAACAACACAATAAACCCTAATCAAAGAACTATTAACTCAGTCAATCAACCAAGCAGCAAACAACAACCCAATCAAGGTACTACCAAAGAGAGTACAGCACCCCCACCAACACAGGCAGGACAAGCCAGGGTATATAAACAGAGAGCAAATTCCACTCCCTTTTTGCACTGAAGATGTTGCCTAGCCTGGCAATGAAACGTCTGCAAGAAAACAACAAGGCTCAGAGAGCACCATGGACTCCGCAGTAATGAAAAAGCCATCAAATAAATGCATGCTCTGCTTTGATACATATTGTATCCTAGATTTCATCACATTTGTTTTTAATACTTGTTATTGAGCTGCAGAAATAATTTATCTGTTTCCTTCTTAATGGTGCCAGCCTTTAACCATTTCTAATTCAGGTCTTGTGCAGTTTATTTGCAGTTTCTTTTAAGTATTGGCCATGTAATGGTTTACTTCTCCAATTTTCTAAATGGTTTTTCAATAATACACTTTTGTAGTAATTTTTGCTTCTGCTACTTTCAGGATGTTTTCGTTGCAAACTGTAATGAGCATTTCATCTCTGCTTGCCTTGATGTAACCATTTAATTCACTTTTTTCTTCTTCAACAGCTGTGTTACCTGCAGTAAACCATGACCTCTATTTTCCATACTAAATATAGTCGATAAGTATCACTTCAGGGATGCAGTGCATGATGCATTGTCATTAATTTTCAGATTTTCCAATCTAAATTGTCCAAGTCAAGTTTAATATCCCAGCCAAGCATTTATTGTATTTATTGCAGAGATTGTAATGCAACGTATAGAAAGGATAGCACTCCCACACATACAACCCAAAGTATGGATCCAGAATGTAGATGACACCTTCATCATAATAAAAAAGGAACAACTGGAGGAAACACATGAAGCCATCAACAACATCTTCAAAGGAATAAAATTCAAAAGGGAAGAAGAAAACAACAACACACTACCCTTCTTGGACATCCTCATCAGTAGAGGAAAAGATAGCATTCTAGAAACACAAGTCTACCGGAAATCTACCCAGACTAACCAAGTGCTCCACTACCAAAGCAATAAGCCAACCTCCCACAAGAGGAGCTGTGTAAGAACACTATTCAGACAAGCACAAATGCACTGCAGCAACCCAGAACACCAGAAAAGGAAACAGACCACTTATATAGCATCTTCCAGCAAAATGGATACCCACCCAACTTTATCAAAAAGTGCCTGACCACTCAACCCACCACAGCAAAACCAACAGAAGCTATGAAAAGGATTACACTGCCATACATCAGAAACATCTCAGAAACTACTAATAGACTGTTACAACCACATGGCATCACTATAGCACAAAAACCAACCAAAACCCTTCAGAACATCGTAAGTAAACCAAAAGACCCAAGAAAAAAAAAACAGGAGTTATCTACAACATACAGTGTAAGGACTGTAGCAGCCACTATGTAGGACAGATGGGCAGAAGACTAGCAGAGCTCATCCACGAACACCAACTAGAAGTCAGAAGTCATGATGAAAACTCCTTAATCTCACAACACATGGACAGACTCAACCATACTTTCAACTGGGAAACTGTCAGCATCCTAAACCAAGCCAAATCCAAAAATGCTAGAGAATTCCTGGAATCTTGGCACTCAGACAAAGCAGCCATCAACAGACACATAGAGGTAAAAAAACATTTACATACCATTCATAAGAGAAAATAGAAAAGCCAGAAGACCAGAACACCTCCTTGCCAGCAATCATCACCCAGATATGCAAAGATTAACACCAGGATTAGCACCAGAGGAACAATCAAACAGCACAATATACCCTAAACAAGGAATTATTAACTCAGTCAATCAATCAAGCAGCAAACAACAGCCCAATGAAGGAACTCCTAAGGGGAGAACAAAACCTCCACTAACACAAGCAGGGACAAGCCATGGTATATAAACAGAGAGCAAGTCCCACTCCTTTTCGCACTGAAGATCTTGCCTAGCCTGGCAATGAAACATCTGCAAGAAAACAGCAAGGCTCAGGGAGCACCAAGGACTCCACAATTTATGGCTTTGACTGATTTATGGCATTTAGTTTTGAATTTAGAATGTTTTGTACTCTTTTTAAATATAAACTGGTTTTCTTTTGAACTTCATCATGCAATATGTTATCTGGTTCAAATATTTCTAGATATTTGTACCCTTCCTCTATGGATGAAGATTTTATGAGATACCCATTTTCAAACTGGAAATTGAATTTTGTTCATTTTTTTTTCACAAGGAACAACAAACTCACACATTTTTAAATCCAAATTCCACTTTGATATCATCATTATATCTCCTCACAGTATGAAGTATAAATTATAGTTTTTGGTTTTCCATCTAGCTTCAATTCATCAATGTATAACAGGTGGCATTTTTTTTCACTTTGTTTCAGCAGTTCATATCCAAGTTTTATTTTATTCAGGATATGAGTAAAGGTATCACTTCTAATACCTTAACATTAGTCCGCCTATCTTCCCAAGTAATTTGCAGAATTTTTTGGAGGCAGCGTTGATGGAAACTTTCAAGAAGTTGGAGGTGGCGTTTGTAGAGGGTCCATGTTTCACAGGCATACAGAAGGGTTGGTAGTACAATGGCTTTGTAAACAAGCATTTTGGTCTCCCTGCGAATGTCCCAATCCTCAAATACTCTACGCTTCATTCGGGAGAAAGCTACATTCGCAGAGCTCAGGCGATGCTGAATTTCAGCATTGATGTCAGCTTTTGTAGATAGATGGCTGCCGAGATAAGAAAAGTGGTCGACATTTTGTAGTGACACACCTTTAAACTGGATTGATGACACTGCGGAGGGATTGGTTTGAACTTGCTGGTAAAGCACTTTGGTTTTTTTAATGTTAGTCGAGGGGCCGAGCTTTTCATATGCTTCTGCAAAGATGTTTAGGATAGTTTGAAGATCTAATGTTAGCGTATTAGAAGAAGTGAAAACCACCAGCATTGAAACAATGATCATCCAACATCAACTTCGCTGGACCAGCCATGTTGTTCGAATGCCTGACCATCGTCTTCCAAAGCAGCTACTTTACTCCCAACTTAAGAATGGAAAACGGAATATTGGTGGACAGCAAAAGAGATTCAAAGACACTCTCAAAGCTAATTTTAAAAAAATGTAATATCAGCATTGAGAACTGGGAAGCCCTAACTCATGAGCATTTCAATTGGAGGTCAGCCTTTATTAAAGGTGCTATGGACTTTGAAGAAGCACGAGTACAGGGCGAAAGGGAGAAAAGAGCTAAAAGGAAGGCACGTCAAGCAAACCCTCATCATGACCGTCTCCCACCCGGAAACCTATGCCCTCATGGTGGGAGGTTGTGCGGATCCAAAATTGGCCTTTACAGCCACTTACGGATCCACTGTTAAAATTTTACCCTTGGAAGACAATCTTACTCAGCTACGAGTGATCGCCAATGAAAGGTATCACTGAGATGATAAAAAGCAATGGAGACGTGAATACCTTTGAATGTTTCATTCCACATGTTTATATTTCTTTTCTTTTTGCCATTTGCCAACAAAGTTGTTTTCCATATTTCAAAGCTACTTCTGCGTGTTTGCAGTAATGTCAAATTTCCAAACATTTCTACATCCAACTATGTGGAGGAGAATCAAGCATCTTTGCAAGTTCGATTTTCTTTGCCTGGAGTTTTTTTTAATACCATTTTATCCACCAGAAATTGATCTTTTGTTCCTCCATAATTTCAGCAGGAGCTTTTTGTTCAGATGAATTTTGAATATGTAATTCAAAATTGCTGTTGCTAATATAGCAGTTAGAAACTTCAACATAGGGGCGTGGTGGTTCAGGGGGTAAGACACTAGGCTTGTTGATCAGAAGATCTTAAGTTCGGAGGTTCGAATCCCTAGCCCTGCGTGCGGAGTGAGCTCCCACACTAGCTCCAGCTCTTGCCAACCTAGCAATTTGAAAGCATGCAAATGCAAGTAGATTAATAGGTACCACTTCGGTGGGTAGGTAACAGCGTTCCGCGCATGTCATGCAGCCAAATGACCGTGGAAGTGTCTTCGGAGAACGCTGGCTCTTCGGCTAACAAACGGAGATGAGCACTGGCCCCTAGAGTCGGACACGACTGCACAAATGTGCGGGGGGAACCTTTACCTTTTTAACTTCAACATAGTTGGCAAACAAGTAATTGGTCTGTAGCAGCTTGTGATCGCACTCTTGTCTCTGTGTTTTATTACTGAAAATGTTCTACCAGTTGTCATCCATTCTTCAACTTTTACGATTTGTAATAATTTATAATTATAAGCTAGCCAATCTTTGTCAGTGATCAGATGCTGAAGCAAAATCCAACTACTTCATATTTTCCTGGTGTACTCTAGTTCTTAACCTTCTTTCTTCCTTTTAATCATTTCCAATATTCTCAGCCTCTTTTGTCCATGATGAATCTTTATTATGTTGTTTTGGGTTATCCCAGATATCATTCCAAAATTTTAATGTTTCAACTTTAAAAGGCAAGCATTTATGTTTGTAGTATTTCTAAGCAATGTTTTATAAAACAAAAGCTGGTTTGTTTGAAACTGCTGATTTTGTCAAAATGTATTTACACTATCTTCATATTTTCTTTGAAATGACTTGCTTTAATTTTCTGAGACTTCTTTAATTGTCTTAATGCCAAATTATATATTTTGTAAAGTTTTCTTGATTTTATTATTTTTCCATTGTCTTTCTTCCAAATTCTTCAGATTGATGATACAAGCTTGGAATTTATTGATCTTTCTTTCCAATTTTCCATTCTGGTGATTGATTTTGTGGCTTTTATTTTACAGCATTGTATCCCAACTCTCATAATATTAGTGCTGCTGTCCTATAAGTTAGTTGACCAGCTTTACCCAAATAAAATGTTTGTTTCAACATTTTCTACTATCAAACTTTTGTATTTCAGAACTATTCATAATTGTTTCCCCCCCCCCCCTACTCATCTTTTTCAAGGCTGGAAGCCTTTCTGTTTAGTTTGAGTTTTTCATACGTTCAATATTTTTTTCCCTTCAGTTCCTTCTGTCTGCCAGAGAGTTGATGTTCAATATTCTTTCCTCAGTGCTTTCATGCCTTTCATCATCATTGTTTTCTTAGTAGTTAATAAAATGTTATAGTGTTCTTCAAAAATTTCATTTATTTGATGATCCTCAGTTACTTTTGTATTGTTGCTATCAATATTATTAACATTCTCAACTAGTTTTTCCCATACTTAAAATTTGATATCCATAAACATTTTTCTTCGTATAATAATCAATGATGCTTTGCAAATTTCACCATAGAAACGTATGATGAGTCATGTGTTCTACAGTTTGGAGTGATCATAGATTTGAAGGGCTGGATTGAATCAGGAAATAAATTAAATAATATAAAACTAAGCTGTTGAGTCTCTTGATGGACAAGAAAAAGAAAGAAGCATACAATTTACAAGGTCACAATAGAGAAAGGTTTGAATGACTATTGTTATGAAAACATCCCCCCCCCCAAAAAAAAAAATCCAAGACACTCAAAAAGCTGGAAAATATTTGATTTTAAGGCTGTGCCTGCCAGACAGAGGACATGAAAACAAAAAGGAGTACATTTGCTGGATGTTCTGCTCTACTTACTGCTTTTGTTTTCATGAGGGTTTATAATGAAGCTGCTTTGAATCAAAGTGTTAGTTTGAAGTTGTGTACACCCCAACTCAACTGTTTTCAATACACACAGACAATAGCAATAATAAGGACAAAATGAAGCCAGCTTAGATCCATGTACATACCACTAAGGAAATGTTTGACTTGATGGTTTGTCACAATAGTTATTCTATCAATTGTGCTGAATGAATGCAAGAAACCAAACTTTACATAATGCTATAAGTTGTAACATGGCTTTGTTTAATTTTGGCCTAATGTGTTGAGTGAACTCAACTGTTCTGGTTTGTAAACTATAAATTTATGTCTTGGTATGTTGTATTAATCCAACCCAAGTGAAGTCACTTTGTTTTAAGAAAAGCTAGCTGATGCCTTTGGAAGAGGAGATGGAAATGGCTTTATGGATATTAAAAGAGGACGTATTCTGATATACATGCATTTAAACCAATGATACGAAAGTAATACTGCTGTCAAAAACGTGTGTATCTAACACTAGCTAAATGACTGAAATTAACAGATGATAATTTCCATAAATAAAATTCTCCTTACATACTTAAGCCAGTCTTATCGGGTGTGTTTGCAGTCAATAATAATAATAACAACAACAACAACAACAACAACAACAACAAACAATGGCATGACAAAGTAGCGACAATGGTGCATTGGAATATCTGCAAGAAATACCACTTGCCTGCAAATAAGAACTGGTGGGACCACAAAATAGACAAAGTAATAGAAAATGAAGAAGCTAAAGTGCTCTGGGACTTTAGAATTCAAACAGATGAGCATCTGCCACACAACGCCGCAGACTTAACCATTGTTGATAAGAAAGACTAAAGTCTGGATAGTGCATAGCAGAACAGAAGAGAAAGAACTGGAGAAATTTGCATAATATAAATACCTGCAAATAGAAGTAGAGCAACTATGGCAAAAGAAAGCAAAGATAGTACCAATAGTAATAGGTGCCTTGGGTGCAATTCCAAAACATCTGGAGCACCACTTGAACACCATCAGCATTGACAAAATCACCATCAATCAATTGCAAAAGGGAGGCTTACTTGGAACAGCTTACATCCTGCAATGATACCTTTAACACTATTAAACAACAACATCTGCCTATCCCAGATCCTTGGGAAGGACTTGATAGGTGGACAAAAATGCCAAATCCAGTCTAAACATCTGGCTGACTGTGAGACCAATCATCATCATCGTCATGCCGCCCAACTCCCAGTGACTCTGTGTGGTTTACAAATGATTTAAAACATGAGAACAAGAAATTAAAACAACAAGAAACAAAAAAGGGTAGACATGGCAGAATTACAAGCCAGGTGGAAACAAAAGACAATAACCTAGGTTAGAAGGATGCTTCAGTCATCCTCACTAAAGACCTGGGTGAAGAGGCAGGTCTTCAGGCCCCTTCAAAACCAGCAGGGTGGGGGCCGTTTGGGTCTCAGGGGGAACCTCATTCCATAGGACAGGCACTGTGACAGAAAAGGCACAGTTCTGGGGTCTCAAGAGATGGCATTGCTTAATTGAAGAAACTCAGAGAATGAAAACACTGCAGGATCAAATCAGCCAGGCAGATACTATGGGAGATAGGCTCTTCCTCAAGTAACCAGGCCCTGTGCCATGTAGGGCTTTATAGATAACAACTAGTACCTTGAATCACATCAAGAAACAAACTGGCAATCAGTGCAGCTCAAGAAGCAGAGGTGTTACATGGGTATACAGAGGCATGCCCATCACTGCTGAAGTCACTGCATTCTAGATCAGTTGAAGCTTCTGGGTGGTCTTCAAGGGCAGGGAGATGACATGTCAGTCTGTGTAAGCTTTCTTGGTTATGAATGAATAACCTCAGCAGCTTTTTAATGAAAATAATCCTTTTGATGATACTGTAACTCAGCCTATTTTTCTATCCTCCTTACCTCTCACTACTGTCATGAAATGAAACAATATATGTGGGTGTATGCATGTGTGTGTGTTCTTTCATGAACACTCTCTGCCAAATACTGCCCATTATTGCTCTTTCCATTTTTTTAAAATTATGTTTTCAAAAGAAGCAACATATAAATATTTAAATGATACAAATACTACCATAATTGTACAATGTGTGCTCCAAACCACAATTGGCACTGTACCACTAATAGCTGAACACCCACAAAGATAAATAGCTCCCTAAAGAAGATCTGGTTATACCAATGCTGTATTTTACTCTGAATCATTTGCATAGACATAATTGCTTTTTCATTGGCCTGAGCATTAGAAAATGATAGAGAAAAAATAGATTTTGAAGAGTTTAAGCGGAGAAACATCTATAATAATATGCTAGCCATAAGAAATATGGCTTTTGAACAAGAATTAAATGAATTAAATGAATTGCTTTTAATTTTTAAATTCTAGATAAATTAGAAAGGAACATAGTGCTTCATTGTACTCACCAGAACAACTCACCCTGTTTGGCTGTTGCCACCAAACTTGTGGGGTGTTGCTGGCTATTGGGGTTCCAGGAGCAGAGTAATCCAAACAACGTGTTTTAAGGCTAACAATATCTTTATTGATAGCATAAGGCAATAATGGATGTATGGTGCATTATTGCAAAAAGGAAAAAACAAAGCATACGCAGAGTTCCATCAACAGAAGTGAGGAAAGAAAAAATCATGGTCTGTGCAAAGACCAGGCGTAATTACAGTTCAGATACAAAGTACATGTAGATAGCAGTCAAAAGAAGCATAGAAAATGCATGAGTGAGATGATGTCGTGTGTAGATGCAGAAATAACACGCTGAGGCCAGGAATCTAGTCTCTAGTGTTTATTGCATACCTACAAGCAGAAAACCTGCTAAACTAACAGTGCCTGAAGATTCCCAAGTATATCAGCTCAACCTAGGGCGGAGCTTTCTTCTGATGTTTGGGGAAATAGGCTAGGCTCTCTGAGCTGCGTGCTCGCTTCTTATCCAGCGCTCCGCCCTCTTCTCTGCTTCCCCTGACACCACCCCCCTCTCCATCCAAAAACTCCATAGCAACTCCCTCCCCCCGTTCGTCCTTGGTGTCGGGCAGGATCCCGTGTGAAAATGTGTCCATCTGCTCCTCGTCCTGGGAGCTGGGCAGTGAAGGGAGGTCATCCAGGAAAGGAATGTCGGGGGAAGTCTCGTGTCTCTCTGTTTGATCTGATAGCCCGGGTGCAGCTGGCCTCTCCTGAAAAACAGCTAAATCGTTAGAAAGGTTCTCCCTCCCCCCTCCTGGGAGCTGGCAACCAGAGGTGGAGGGATGCGAATCCTCCTCCTCCCCCCTCGCTGGGTCTGACGGGGGGAGCAGGAATGGTTGCTGGCAACTTACGAAATCCTCAGGCTGGTCAGCTTCCTTGTCTTCAGCTGGGGGCTGTAGCTCTGGGAGTCGAGCTGGTCGAGGCTTGTGAGGGAAAATCTGATGAAACCTATGCACTAGGAAGGGTGCGTGAACATCTTTGGCATTTTCCCTGGAGCGCTCTGTCTGAGAATACCCCTTCCAGTGTATTAAATACTGAATCCCCCTGCCCCTCCTTCTGGAGTCCAAAATCTCTTGCACTTCGTATTCCGGTTCCCCTTGGACAAGTACCGGAGGTGGGGGGGTGGTATGCGACCGTAAGGCACTTGGAGGGGAATCTTTGACTAACAAGGATTTGTGAAACACCGGGTGAAACCTCATGGAGTGTGGAAGCTGCAACCAATAAGCCACAGGGTTTATTTGCTGTATCACCTGAAAAGGGCCAATAAACTTAGAGTCCAGCTTCTTGCAAGGTCTGTTAGTGGGTAGAAACTTTGTAGAGAGCCAGACCTTGTCTCCTGGTGATATGGGGGGTCCTTCCTGTCTGTGTTCATCTGCGTTCCGTTTATAGGCTGCTTTTGCCAGCTCTAGCTGCTCTGCTAACAGGTGATGGGCTGCCTGTCTTTCTGCCAGGAAATCCGTGGCTGCAGGCACAGCTGTTTGTTGTGAGGAAAGGGGCAACACTCTCGGGCTTGTGCCATAGAGAGCCTGGAAAGGGGACATCTTGGTTGAGGAATGTACTGCATTGTTGTAAGCGAACTCTGCCATGGGGAGAAGTTCTGGCCAATTGTCCTGCCGGTAGTTAATGTAACATCTGAGATATTGCTGCAATAACTGGTTAGTTTTCTCAGCTTCGCCATTACTGCATGGATGATTCGCAGAGGACAAGTGTATTTTGACCCCCAACGTCTGGAAAAGCACCCCCCAGAACCTGGAAGTAAATTGCGAACCGCGATCTGAGATCAAGTGGTTAACCATACCTCTATATCAGAAGACATTGTCCAAAAAGAGCTGTGCTGTAACTTGTGCTGTTGGTAGGCCCTTGCAGGGGATGAAGTGCGCTATTTTTGTAAAGCAGTCTACCACCACCAGGATGGAAGTGAAACCCTGTGCCTGTGGCAAGTCGGTGATAAAATCCATGGAGACAGTGTCCCAAGGTTGGGGGTGTGTGGGTAGGGGCTGCAAAAGGCCTGCTGGTTTCCCTGCAACCGTTTTAGCGCGTCTACACACGTGGCAAGAGGCCACGTAAGTCTTGATGTGTGCTGCCATCTTGGGCCACCAGTAGTCTCTGAGTGTTCTGTGCAGCGTTTTGAACACCCCCCGTGTCCTGCCGTTGGGCTATCATGACAGAGCTGTAATACTTCTTCCCTCAGGGTCTTGGGAACATAAAGCCGCCCACTATGCCAAAGGGTCCCTGCCTCCGCTGTGAAAGGGGATGGTGTACCATGCTGGGCCCCCTGGAGGTCATCCAGCCTAGCCCGTGCATAGGGGTCTTTTTGCTGCTGCGCCTTGATTCTTACAAGGAGATCGTTTACTAGTCTGACTGCTGCCAAGTTCTCTACTTGGACCCCTTCGGGAGGCTTCTCAAAATTTTGAGGGTGCAAGATCGTGGCTTGGGTGGCTTGGTCAGGTTCTGCAATGTCCTGCGGCTGCCTAGACAACGCGTCAGCCAGCTTGTTTTGTTTGCCTGGCAAATATGAGATGACGAAATCGAAGCGTGAAAAAAATTGACTCCATCTGACCTGACGGGGGTTGAGGGATCCCGAGCTCTGCAACAGTGCTAAGTTTTTATGGTCTGTGTAAACCTTGATTGGCAAAGCTGCTCCCTCTAACCAATGCCTCCATTCTTGAAAAGCTGATTGTATGGCAAGCAGTTCCTTGTTAAAGACATCGTAATTCCTCTCTGCTGGTGACAGCGTGCGAGAGAAATAGGCACAGGGTAATAAATCTTCCCCCCTTTCGTCCGCCGCTTGGAGTAAAATGGCGGCGACGGCAAAGTTAGAGGCGTCGCACTGGACGTGGAACTGTTTTGAAGGGTTCGGGTGCCTCAGGAGTGGTGGGGAGGTAAACAGCTGTTTAAATTCTTGAAAGGCCGCTTGCTGCTGTTCCCCCCAGTAAAAGCGTCTGTTTTTCTTTAAAAGCTGAGTAAGGGGACACGCTTTCTCCGCATATGAGGCAATGAACTTGTGAAGAAAATTTGCATACCCCAGAAATTGTTGGAGCTCCTTGACGTTACGGGGAGGCTTCCATGACATAATTGCTTGGACCTTTGCAGGATCCACGGCTACGCCTTCTGTGGAAATCCTGTATCCCAGATAGTCTAATTGCGTTAAGTCAAAAGCGCACTTTTCTAATTTCGCAAACAGCTTGTTCTCTCTCAATCTCTGCAGAACATTACGGACATGGGTAATGTGGGAGGTGGGGTCCTCAGAATAAATCAGAATGTCATCCAGATACACAATGACATATTTATCTAACAAGTCTGAGAAAATGTGGTTTATGAACCTGGAAAATACTGCCCCACAATTACTTAGTCCAAAAGGCATGACTAAATACTCAAACTTACCATATCTGGTGTTAAAAGCTGTTAAGTATTCATGGCCTGGCTTTATTCTGATCAAATTGTAGGCATTCCTGAGGTCTAGCTTGGTAAAAATACGAGCCTTTTGCAGGCGATCTAGCAACTCCGATATCACTGGAAGAGGGTAGTGGTCTCTAACGGTGACTGCGTTGAGTGCGCTGTAGTCATGCACCGTGCGCATGGGGGGTCCCTTATCGCCAGCCTGTGCCGCCGGGGCGAAAGGATCGGGCTTTTTAGGCACGAAGAAGGTAGGGGCAGATGCCGGTGATGTCGATGGCCGAATGAAACCCTTTTTTAGGTTGGTATCCAAATATTCCTTCAGTATAGCTAGCTCCTTTGGGGACATTGTATAATGCCGTGCCGCAGGGATCTTGGCTCCAGGCTTCAAATCTATTGTACAGTCGAAAGATCTATTGGGGGGCAACACTGTGGCCTCTTGCTCTCCGAAGATGTCTGCATAATCTCCATACTTTGTTGGTAGGGGAGCCTTCCCTGCTTCCCGGCTTGCAGCTGCTGGTTGGGCTTGGGTAATGCCCTGCAACTTGTGGTGCCGACAGTCTTGAGAGGGAAAGGAAACTGCTCCGGTCATCCAGTCCAAATTGGGGTTGTGAAGTCTCAACCAAGGTGCCCCGAGAATGACTGGGACTTGCAAGGAGGCAGTAACGTACAGTTGGATCCACTCCATGTGATCTGCGATGGTTAGCTGAATTGGCAGGGTGCAACGTTCGATTGCGCCTGCCTTGAGAGGTTGCCCGTCGATGGTTTCAACCTGCATGGGGCTTGGTAGTGCCATAGTTGAAATGTGAAACTTTTCCACCGCTTCCCCATCTATAAAATTGGTTGTCGCCCTGGAATCAATCATAACATTTACCGGTAATAGTTGCTTGGAATCTGTAGTCAGCGTGGCTGGAACAATATAAAAATCTTGGTTGTGATCTGCCGTCTGAGCCCTTCTTAATTGCTGGATGGCCTCCCTACGGGGCTCTGACAAGGGGGGCCGTTGGAGTTTAACTGCTGAGAAGAAGCGGCTGGAATGTGGGCCTGCTCTGTGCCTTGGGTTGTAAATCTTACCGGGGCTGCCTGGCGTCTGGTCGGGCACAGCCTTGCAATGTGCCCTGGCCCCCCGCAATAAAAACAAAGTGCATTGTCCCTTCTCCTTTGCCTCTCGGCTTCAGAGAGCCCCCTTCTTGTGGCCCCTATCTGCATGGGTTCTTCCGCGCTCAGGGGAACAAACGTGTTAGAGGGGGTAGCAAAACCTGGAAAAGCCGGTCGGGTTCCTGCCCTGTTTCTCCCTGGCCGAAGCTGCTTTAACTCCTCCAATCGAGCATCTATAACGACTGTTAACTGGTATAGGTCTTCCAATGCCGCTGGAGTGCCCTGCTGCACTAACTCCATCTTAATCTCTTTGTCCAGTCCTTGTTTAAACTGATCCTTCAATGCCACCTCATTCCAGCCCAAATCTCCTGCCAGCAGTTTGAAATCTGCGATGTACGCTCCTACTCTCTTGTTCCCCTGTCGGAGCCGTCGGATCTCTCTGCTGGCAGTGACTTCTCTGATTGGATCATCAAAATGGGCTCTGAAACGGGCCATAAAGTTCTGGTAGTTGTCCAGAATTGGGTCGTTAGCTTCCACCATGGGGATGGACCATCTTACGGCTGAGCCTTTCAGCAAACTTAAAATGAATGTGACTCTGGACCTCTCTGTCGGGAACTCGGCTGGTCTGCTGTCGAAAGACATGGTGCACTGGGCGACGAAGGTCCTGAGCTGTGCCGTCTCTCCCCCAAATTTCTCTGGTAAACACCCTGGGGATCGCAGAATGACTGGTGGGGGTGCTGCCACTGGTGCCGGCTGCTGGACGACTGGGGCTGGTTGTTGGATCTGCTGAAGCATCGCCGCCTGTAAGTTATTAATCTGGTCGTCGACCTGCTGCTGTTGTTGTGTCAAGGCCGCTGCAATTCCTGTGTCTGAGAAGCCATTCTCCTGGTTTATGTGTTCCTCCCTCTTTCGATGGGAGCTTTGGTTTAGCAGGATTGATGTCGTGTGTAGATGCAGAAATAACACGCCGAGGCCAGGAATCTAGTCTCTAGTGTTTATTGCATACCTACAAGCAGAAAACCTGCTAAACTAACAGTGCCTGAAGATTCCCAAGTATATCAGCTCAACCTAGGGCGGAGCTTTCTTCTGACGTTTGGGGAAATAGGCTAGGCTCTCTGAGCTGCGTGCTCGCTTCTTACCCTAATTCAAAAATTTGTGGCATTTGTATACTGAGTCTCATCCTTTTATCTGCATGGTAACAATCTTGTCTCCTTGGTTGGAGGATCATTTGTGGGTGGATATGATGAGAGATGGAGTCATTTAATGAGCCTCCACATGAGTGCAATAGACTCTGCTTTCTTGTGAGTCATCCATCCACACCGTGGATTTAATCAGAAAACAATGTAAACCTATAAATGAATAATGTTTTAAATAAATTTTTCAAATATTTGTTATTGCCATAGCAGTTCTTGATCATCATACAATCGACTGAGACAAAAGCTAGATATATAATACTAATTTTTTACATCGTATAATGCTCATGCAGAGAAACATTTGTGTCACAAACCAAAGCGAAATGTTCTCCCTCCTCCCAAAAAATCAGGGCTCATGCAAATGAGATTTTCTGTTCCAAGTTCCCTCACCAA
The DNA here is from genome assembly GCA_023362775.1 of Charina bottae. Lineage (NCBI taxonomy): Eukaryota > Metazoa > Chordata > Lepidosauria > Squamata > Charinaidae > Charina > Charina bottae. The sequence goes on from JALMGJ010000005.1 coordinate 10,792,607, forward strand.
ATAAAGTCTACTATGTAGGGGTTTAACAGTACTAACAGGGGCCAAGGGTCTGTAAACATTTTAAATCTCATTAGTAAACTTAATGAAAATGGTCAATTGGACTAATGTAGATGTTCAGCATAATGAAGCAGGCTAGCTAAGAAAACATCAGACTGTTGTCCACAACATTCTAAAAATTACTGCTTGTCAGCCAACTGGAAAAGAAGTTGAGATCATTGTAAATTAAATGGAAATTTACTAGAATTAAGTATGTGATCTATAGCTTGGTGCTGGGCTATTCAAAACTCTCTTACCCATTCCAATTAAGTTTATTTTTTTGAGTAGGGCATGTAGATGAAGATTATTGATAAGATCTTATGTAATTTTTCCTTAATGTATGTTTGAAACAGGACCCATTTTCAGTAATGTAAAATAGTTGTCTCCACCATTGTCCCCTGGGGGGGTGGGAGGTGTGTTCATGAAAACAATAGGGTAAATGATGAAAGCAGCACTCTGCAGTTGTGACACAAGGTCCACCCCTTTTGTATGTGTAGTGTGACATTGCACATACAGTATGTATGTAAGGGGTAAAACTTGCCTCATGGTGGTGAGACACTGCTTGTGTCATTTTGATGAGAACTTCATATCCTGCAGATACTCACTTACAGATGCCAGACATTTTCCTATTTCCAACACTCATCTTGGTGCTTGTTCATATTCTTCAGTTCTTCACTGCAAACACAACCGTAGAATTCTTACTATAAGACCAAAGGATACATTGAAAAGGGAACAACTCTGAATATAAAACTTACCACAAACAAGAATGCTTGAGGCACTTTGAGAATTCATATAGGACATGAGATTAGATCTACTTGGCCTATATTAATACAGTATGGAACTTAGTAGGCACCCATCTGATTTCATGTTTCTCTAAATCTTCAATGCTGATCTCATTTTAGCAATTTAAATACTGTATATAAAACTAAGCATTTGCATATTTTACAATTTTGAGAGGAAATTTAAACAAATTCTTTATTAGAAGGTAACCTTTCTTTTTAAAAAAGAATCGTAACAGAAAATTTGGGGGAAATGTGAAAAATACAGAATAAAAATGCCATATTTGTGTATTTGTAAAGAGGTCATACCTACAGTGGCCATCAGATCTCTGAATATACAACTAGGTTCACTGCAGGTTTCTTCCATGCTCCATTTACCTGCACACATAAACTTAGGAAGGAAGTTAAGTGTTCAAAAAGATGGGGAAAATTAATCTTTAAATTTTTCATTCAAAATCCATATATTGTACAAAACACTGCAGAAATATGTGCTTTCTGGAATAGACCGGGCAGCTTTAATCAATTTTCATTAATATATTTTCTTTGCTTCCACTGAATTGTTATATAATGGTTCTGCATAATCATCTTCAGATAAAATAAGGTTTCCTCATTCTTTGTTCCTGCTTGTAAGTCTTGGCCATTCTGAATTACACTACTTGGGAGATTTTTTTAATCCATTTTTGTAGCTTAAGGTCTTCCAAATCTACTGAGTAATGTGAGACCTGACATTTTAAATATGATTTATTAGTTGCCCAAAGTACACATTAATCTCAGAATAGGCACGAACTCAAAGGTGTTTAATAGAATCTGTGTCAGCTTGTTCAAATGGTTAGTCAGATATGGGCTTTTGACTACAACTTAAAATCTCTCAAAATAAGGAAAGAATTAAGGGAGTCACTCTGTTGAATGTGATAATTGAGTTCACTAGGGAAAACTCTGGTTTAAATCCCTGCTCAGCCATAATGCTGACTGGGCAGACTGTAAACATAAAGCAAGGAATCTGGCAAACTTTTGGGAGGCAAAAATATATACAGGGTAAATAAATATTGCAATCTCTTTGGTCTAGAAATTGGCTGTTCCTTGATTCAGAGTGAAACCGAAAGCCAAGGTGAATCGTGGCAATTGAATTGTGGCAATTTGGAGGAGAGTTTACTCCTCTTGGACTAATTCTAAACCCTAGCTCCAATTTGTATTTCCAGAGCTTTGCAATGCTACAAGCAACACAAGGAGCAGGGAAGAGCACTTTTCTGTTGCTTCTAAGTGAACTACCACCCTCACTCCATTATTTTGGAAACTTGGAATAGGTCCTGTACTATGAGATGGTGGACGTTTGAGCTGTTTGAGCCCAATTTTAGTTTCTCTTAAGAACTTGCTGCCTAAGAAAAAGAGGATAATGAAGGGCTGGAGTAGGCCAAATCACAGTTAAAAGTCCTGATCAACTTTGCTTTGTTCTTGAATACAATGCAAGGAGAATCCTCCCAACAAGAACAAAACTTTATTCTTTGCAAAAGCATACTCCAAAATTGCATACAGGTTAAGATGGACTTAGACTCTCCTGACCTCATGTCAGAGCTCAGCTGGACACATCTTCCTCAGAACAGGAACAAACTGATGGAGCTGGCAACTCAGAAACTGAGGAACCAACCCCCAATGCCAATGGTGAATGATCAGAGGCAGACCCTACCACTCCTAACCCCAATAAGGACCCTGAACTGGAATTGGAGGTGACCTCTGCCTCTTCTCCTCATGGAGAAAAACTATCTAGCAGGTGAAAACAACTTGATGGCACATAATCAATCAATCAATCAATCAATCAACCAATCAGCCTCCTTGGGAATGTCAGTGGAACTGGGTGAAGAGTTTGAAGATAACAACACAAAGAAGTAGCCCTTGCAAGGGAAAGCACCTCATGGGAAAGCACCTTCATGGTATACTGGAGCCTTTCAGATGCTGACTCTAGTAAATCAATGCTATTTACCTTCAGCTGTATTTGGGTGAGAGGCCCTGGGGTATTTATGTCCCCACCGAAGTTGTGTGTTATATGTTGTATCTGCTCCTTTGTGAATTCCTTCATCCCTGGACCAGATCTGAGAATTGCAACCATCTTACCATCTTGAAATTTGGCTGTTGCAATTGGATTGCTTGTTGAGTTTTAACTCTTGTTTTAACCCTTGGGCTGCCTCAGACACTGCTATTGCCTTAGCTTTCAACACAACTGAAAGACTAAAGTCTAATTTATGATTTTATGAGTAAGTACAATTGTAAATAGATTTCCTGATTTATGAATTTGCCAGATCCTAGTTAGGTTGTGAACCTATGGTTGGGCAGTTAGTTGCTGGAATCTCAGATTTTATTCAAGATTTAAGCTACATGTAACTGTTTAGCAGTGTTTAGAGTTTGGGTGCCATTAAATGCCAACTCCTCTACTAAATGTGACATAGGCTTCATGTCCCACCTGTATCTTTGTTCTTTCAATTTAAGCAACACATCAGCTTCAAAAGAATCAATACTTCTAAGTATGCTTCTAGACCCCATGCATATTCTGGAGGTAGGTCCTTCCTTCCTTCCTTCCTTCCTTCCTTCCTTCCTTCCTTCCTTCCTTCCTTCCTTCCTTCCTTCCTTCCTTCCTTCCTTCCTTCCTTCCTTCCTTCCCTTTGTCTACTATAACAATTAAAAACAACTCTTGGTGGCTCACACATAAAAATACAATATAAAAGAAGCCCCACACAAAAATAAAAACAAGAACTACAAAAATAGAAAGAAAATGAAGGATGGCAACAACAACTCAAATCAATTTTAAATAAAAATGGTGGCATGCAGCAGGCCATTGCTTTGTTTAGAAGTGTGCCCACATTCCCCACCACACCAAAGAAATAATCTGAAATGACAAAGACTCCTTATAACATCCGCTAAAAAATTCAAAATTACCTATTACCCCCAAACATTGTGGACTCCAGTTTAAGAGGTGTTGTTGTTGTTCAGTCGTTTAGTCGTGTCTGACTCTTCGTGACCTCATGGACCATAGCACGCCAGGCCTTCCTGTCCTCCACTGTCTCTCGGAGTTTACTCAAATTCATGTTCATTACATCGGTGATGCTATCTAACCATCTCATCCACTGCCGTCCCCTTCTCCTTTTGCCTTCAGTCTTTCCCAGCATCAGGGTCTTTTCCAGTGAGTCCTCTCTTCGCATTAGGTGGCCAAAGTATTTGAGCTTCAGCTTCAGCATCTGTCCTTCCAATGAGCAGTCAGGGTTGATTTCCTTTAGGATTGACTGGTTTGACCTCCTTGCAGTCCAAGGGACTCTCAAGAGTCTTCTCCAGCACCACAGTTCGAAAGCATCAATTCTTCGGCGCTCAGCCTTCCTTATGGTCCAACTCTCACAGCCATACATTACTACTGGAAAAACCATAGCTTTAACTATACGGACCTTTGTCGGCAAGGTGATGTCTCTGCTTTTTAATATGCTGTCTAGGTTTGCCATAGATTTCCTCCCAAGGAGCAAGCGTCTTTTAATTTCATGGCTGCAGTCACCGTCTGCGGTGATCTTGGAGCCCAAGAAAATAAAATCTGTCACTGCTTCCATTTCTTCCCCTTCTATTTGCCAGGAAGTGATGGGACCAGATGCCATGATCTGGGTTTTTTTTTTTATGTTGAGTTTCAAGCCAGCTTTTGCACTCTCCTCTTTCACCCTCATCAAGAGGCTCTTTAGTTCCTCTTCAGTTTCTGCCATTAGGGTGGTATCGTCTGCATATCTGAAGTTGTTGATATTTCTCCCGGTAATCTTAACTCCGGCTTGTGACTCATCCAGCCCGGCATTTCTCATGATGTACTCTGCATATAAGTTAAATAAGCAGGGTGATAATATACAGCCTTGTCGTACTCCTTTCCCAATTTTGAACCAATTGGTTGTTCCATGTCCGGTTCTAACTGTTGCTTCTTGACCCGCATACAGGTTTCTCAGGAGACAGTTAAGGTGGTCTGGTACTCCCATCTCTTTAAGACTTTGCCACAGTTTGTTGTGATCCACACAATCAAATGCTTTAGCGTAGTCAATGAAGCAGAAGTAGATATTTTTCTGGAACTCTCTTGCTTTTTCCATGATCCAGCAAATGTTGGCAATCTGATCTCTAGTTCCTCTGCCTCTTCGAAACCCAGCTTGCACTTCTGGTAGTTCTCGGTTCACATACTGCTGAAGCCTAGCTTGTAGGATTTTGAGCATAACCTTGCTAGCATGTGAAATGAGCGCAATTGTACGGTAGTTTGAACATTCTTTGGCATTGCCTTTCTTTGGAATTGGAACGTAAACTGATCTTTTCCAATCCTGTGGCCACTGTTGAGTTTTCCAAATTTGTTGGCATATTGAGTGCAGCACTTTAACAGCATCATCTTTTAGGATTTTAAATAGCTCAGCTGGGATACTGTCTTCTCCGCTAGCTTTGTTGTTAGTAATGCTTCCTAAGGCCCACTTGACTTCACTCTCTAGGATGTCCAGCTCAGAAAGTGAGCCGACAAGTGCAAAGACACAGTAATGGTGGCTTGGTACTTGATGTACTGCCAATGTCCACCCTATCCATCACAGTAATTAAGAGGAGGTTGTGTGTCTTATTAGGTACTATCTTCTTTGCTTTGGTGCAGGGATATAACTACATAAAGTTTGAGGTGATGACTGATAGAATTGACTGACACTGGACATGACTATTAGAAATGGGTTGCTATATATTGATGGAAAAGAATATGCTATTGCTAAGTGGAGACTTAATATATATAAATATACCTTTCAGTACTACATTCTGGGAAGAATCAAGACAGAAAGGTCATTGTTTCTGTCTTATATGCTTCTCGGAATCATGTTGGTGTCAAACTGCTTGAGTGAATGCATCTTTGATATGATTTAGTGAATTTTTTAATGGTGGGAGTTCTGAATTTTTTTTCCAAATCAAATTCATGATACTTTACAATGTACACTGCCACCAATGTGGTTATTATATAACACCAGGTGGCAGCACCAAGCCAAAAAAGCTAAACAAGAAATCCCAGCCCTAGAGGCTACATTCATATTCATGTAATCACTAGGAGTCAAGCCCATTTAAAGGAATCTTTATTTAGATATAGGGTGACCATACGTCCCGTTTTGAACGGGACAGTCCCGTTATTTTAGCATTTTTCAACCGTCCCGTCGTTTTGATCAAAATCTCAATTTTGTCCCTTTTTTAAACCCGGTGGGAAGGAGGACAGGAAGACAGGAAGGAGGACTGGAGCCGGACTTGCCATTGGAGGCAGCCCGGAAGAGGCCCTATCAGCGTGGCAACTGGAAGCCCAGTTGCCACGTGCGAGCCCAGCAGCAGAAGCAGCACCATAGTCCAGGTTCCTGCCTCCTTACCTGATCCTGAGATTGTTTGCCCAGCAGTGGTGAGGCCAGGGAAAGCAAAGCAGGCACGGGAAGGTTGTGGAAAGAGGGTGCGCACGCACGTGTGTTTGTGTGTGTGTGCGCGCGCATCTGATCGGGCTTGGCCGAGGGAGGAGAGTTGTCGGGCCGCTGAGCAGGAGAAGCCTCTTTCTCCAGCCTCCCTGCAACAGAGCAAGAGCAGGAGAAGCAGGAGGAGCCGGCTGCGCTCGGCTGCTTCAGCCACATACTCTGACTGCCCTGGCAGGAGCTGACCATGCTGGGGGGCTTCAGCGGGTGGCAAGGGGTGGAGTGGTGTGGCTGAAGCCCCTCAGCGCGGCCGGCTCCTGCCGAGGGCAGTCTGTCCTGTGAGTGTGTGAATGTGTGTGTGTGCATCTGATCGGGCTTGGCCGAGGGAGGACAGTTGTTGCCGCTGCCACCGCCGAGCAAGAAAAGCAGGAGCCGGCTACGCTTGGGGGCTTTAGCCACACCACTCCGCCCCTTGCCACCCGCTGAAGCCCCCCAGCGCGGCCGGCTCCTGCTCGGCGGCCCGACAACTCTCCTGCCTCGGCCAAGCCCGATCAGATGCACACACACACACACACTCACAGGACAGACTGCCCTGGCAGGAGCTGGCCATGCTGGGGGGCTTCAGTGGGTGGCGAGGGGCGGAGTGGTGTGGCTGAAGCCTCCCAGCACGGCCGGCTCCTGCCGAGGGCAGTCTGTCCTGTGAGTGTGTGAGTGTGTGTATGTGCATCTTTTTTTTTAATATAAAATTTTAATTTTATTTACATTCAACATAAACAAAACATATAACACATAACAATAACTACATTTATGTATACATATTTACATTTGATTTATAATATTCATTATCTAATATATTTCATATAACATATCTTTATTCTAAATTATTTTCCCTCTGTTTCCCTCTTCCCTTCTTCTTCCTCTAACCCTTTCTAACTACTTTATTTATATATATCTATTTCTAACCTTATCACTATTTTCTTTTTCTTCTCTTATGTTATATTACTGATTTATTAAGTATTTATTTCAAATTCAATTTTTGACTTATACATCTTTACCATACAATACATACATACATTTCATTAAAATACCTCATTTTCTTAACAAAAAAATGTGTAAATACTTGATTTACATTTTTCTTCTTTCTTCTATATATATTCAAAAAGAATATAATATTAAGTAGAGATTAATAAACTATAAAAATAAAAATACAAACATAGGGGGGGGGCGGGGGGGAAAAAGAGATAGAAGAAGAAAAATGTGTGTGTGTGCATCTGATCGGGCTTGGCCTAGGGAGTAGAGTTGTCAGGCCGCCGAGCAGGAGAAGCAGGAGCCGGCCACCCTGGGGAGCTTCAGCGGGCAGCAAGGGGTGGAGTGGTGTGGCTGAAGCCCCTCAGCACGGCCGGCTCCTGCCGAGGGCAGTCTGTCCTGTGAGTGAGTGTGTGTGCATCTGATTGGGCTTGGCCGAGGGAGGAGAGTAGTTGGGCCGCCGAGCAGGAGAAGCAGGAGCTGGCCACCCTGGGGAGCTTCAGCGGGCAGCAAGGGGCGGAGTGGTGTGGCTGAAGCAGCTGAGCGCAGCCGGCTCCTCCTGCTTCTCCTGCTCTGCGGCGGTGGCAGCAGCAGCGACTCTCCTCCCTCCCTCGGCTAAGCCCGAGGGGGATGGGGCAGTGGTGGGCCTCCATCCCCTCCATCCCCACCCCTTGTTCCCCGTCCGATGACGGTGCTGTGTGCACAGTGTGTGTACTCCGGCCTCCCCCAAACACACCAGCTCTGCCGCACCATTTACTGCTAGAAGAAAAAAAAAGTTAAAAATTAATATCCGAGCCAATCACGCTGATGGGGGCGGGGTTTGCAGGCGGGAGCCAATCGTGTAGGGCGGGGGTGGGGTTTGCAGGTGGGAGCCAATTGCGTGGACTGGGGGGCGGGTTTTGTAGGCCAGCATGGTAGCATAAGACCCTGTCCCGTTTTGCCATCCCAAATGTCCCGTTTTTGTCTGAAGGAAATATGGTCAGCCTATTTAGATATCCTTTATTTCAGGGATTATAACAGAGGAAATACTGCAATCTCAGATTGCCCAAACTGAACACATTCCAAAGACTAAACATGGAAAAGATTAGACACAAGACATTTTATGAAGTTTATTTTGGAAATGAGCCATGGGATTATCATCTGATCAAATTAGAAAAAGAAATGAGTCTGAAAACAATGCAGAGATTGACTTGGCACCATGTCATAAAAGAAATATAATATTCATTTGTTCCAATAGTAATATTTCAGTCTAGGATATAATGAAGACATCTGTTGTGAATAACTCAAGGAAACTAATGATGGAACAAATCAGTGAGACTTCAGAAACAGAAGAACAAACATTCTAAAACTACTTAAAAATCTATTTTGAAAGGCAATTTTTTGTTAGTAATATTGTATCTATTTATACAACATGCTAGTTTTTATGTCAGATAGAAACAGCAAACGTTGCTGGAAATAAACATTAAATGTGATTAGGGGAAAGTCTGCACACATTTTCTGTAAAAGAAAACCATACCATGTACAAATTATATATCTACCCATCATGCTGTTCCCTTTTGGATAGGCAATGCTATGCAAAGCACAGAAAAGGAGTAACACATAAAACTAAGCCAAGGAAATTAAAGGCATAAGATAAGAAAAACAAGAAAAAAAGATGGAAGGAAATATCCCAAGTGGCAGTAAAAATATTTTATTCTGTCAGAGCCCAGTGATTTTCAGATAAAATCCTATATCAAGGGTATATTCTGAAAGCTGGAAAAGTCACCAGATAAGAAAAGGAAATAAAACTAAATTTAGCTTACACCCACACTATTCACAATACTTCTCCATAACTTTCTATTCTTGCAAACCAACCTTGTTTCCACCATGTTCATACAATGCTTTGTGCATTGCCTTTGTTTTTCAAATTCTCACCTCTCTCTTTTTGTGGATCTCATCTACAACATCCAAACACAACTTCCTTGGTTTTCCCCTTCCCCTTCCCCTTCCTCTTCACTCATTCACTCTTTCTACATACATTTGTTTTGCAATACAATCCTCATTCTACATGACCAAACTACCTCAAAATACTCCTTTCATACTTCACTCTGTATTCAACCCACATTCATCCCCCATCCATTCTAACCCCAATCTTTTTCTTTTTAAAAAATGCATACACTTCTTAAATACCCCATTCCCTTTGCATTCAACTTATTTTTATATTTCTCCTGACATACCCAACTCCCACTTCCATAAAAAAACCACCTCATGGACTAAAGTCATAGATATGCACAGACATTTTTGTTACTTTTTTGTTGGACACTTTCCAAGGGATATTTAACAAACTAATCTCCCTGTAGTTTATATATTGATTTTACTATCTTCTTCTTTGTATAGGAGACCAATAATGTTATTCTGCCAGATACAGTCTTCAAACATACGTTAACAACTACACATAAGCAAACCACATCCATATTTTAACATTTCTCTAATCATCTGCCTTGCCATTCTGCAACATTCTCACAGGATTTTTTATTATCTGTTCATGATCCTCCCTCCCCTTTCCCAGGCACTAACATCTGTAACATTGATGGCATTTGTTTCAATTTCTCATTTTGAAATATCACTATCATACTCATATAAATCTCTAAAATACTCCTTCTGTTAGCTGACATTTTTGTTGTACTAGTAGGTAACTTATATGGCTAAACCAACTGTTAAAAATAAAGTAAGCCTCAGTACAAATGAACATAGATAGCTGTGAATGTGGGCCTTCATTAAACAATCATAGTTTTAAACAGTAACTTAAATATCTCCTATAACTTCTTTTCTACTCAATGCACAATGTTCCTGACCTCTGATCTTTCCATTTTCCTTCATTCACCACCCTGCTCTTACACTGAGATTTATTTCTGTATTACCATTATGGCTGATGGTTTTTATTGCGCACAACCATGAGTCCATGTGGAATAGGGCAGTATATAAATGAACAGAGAAAAATAGATTAACATTTATTGTTTCTACATGAAGTGACATCTGAAGCTGGCATACAAAGCTTTGTGTTCATCAGAAGAATAGCTGAAAAGCCAGATGGTTATAGCCTGGACAGATAAGAGAAAGGTACAGTCTGCCCATCTTTCTAAAGGCGGCTGTACTGTCCACTCACCTTGATAAAAGAGGTCTTGCTGCTATTCAGGCTAGAGATGATACTGACATGAAAATTGACCAAGCACTTGTAAAATGCTCAGATTGCTGTAACACAATAAATGTAGCAGATGATACAGATCTCTCACTACTTTACCACTTTCACATCTATTAAGGAGAACTATATAAGATTCTTCAGCAGAAGAGAAAAGAAAAGCGTATCTTGTTGGTCTTTTATGTGGCAGTATAAGAAAAGATTTCCAGATGAGGAAAAAGTAAAAGTAGGATGTTGACAACATTAACAAAAAATGAAGGGTTCAGATAGCTTTTTTTATTAACCTGAGGTATTGAATGTATTATCTGTTGGCACAAAGGATCCCTTAGACCAGGGGACCCCAACCTTAGCAACTTGAAGATGTGTGGACTTCAACTCCCAGATTTCCCTAGCCAGCGTTGCTGGCTGGGGAATTCTGGGAGTTGAAGTCCACACATCTTCAAGTTGCTAAGGTTGAGGACCCCTGCCTTAGACTCCTCCCATGGTGCTCAACAGGGCTTCCCCCCACCTCCACCCAATGCCTTTGGGTTCCATTTCTCAAGTAATTATTCAGTGTGTGTGTCTGTGTGTATAAGTATATTTTATATATGAGTATATATAAAATATAAGGGGCATGGTGGCTCAGCGGGTAAGACGCCAGGCTTGTTGATCGGAAGATTGCAAGTTTGGAGGTTCGAATCCCTAGCCCTGCGTGCGGAGTGAGCTCCCGCACTAGCTCCAGCTCTTGCCAACCTAGCAATTCGAAAGCATGCAAATGCAAGTAGATTAATAGGTACCACTTCGGTGGGTAGGTAACAGCGTTCCGCGCGTGTCATGCGGCCACATGACCGTGGAAGCGTCTTCGGACAAAGCTGGCTCTTTGGCTAACAAATGGAGATGAGCACCAGCCCCTAGAGTCGGACACGACTGCACAAATGTGCAGGGGGTACCTTTACCTTTACCTTATATATAAAATATTTAGAAATAATATCTTTATAAGATATTCTGATTAATTTTAATAACATATTATTTCTATTTTAAAAAATATATATTTTGATTCATTTTTAAGTTGCGTATCGCTCAAGGATAAAATCAAAATCTTAATGGAATTCCAATGTCTACATTTGTTGGGAAAGCACATATTACAACCCTCTGTAGCCTAATGAACAAAGAATGGATTCTCGTGGAATGGAAGCATTTGTTACCATGCGTTGTTTCCATTTGCATTGTTATCATGCATTGGTGTTATCAAATCATGGACTTCAAGTTGTATTTCTCAATTTATAATTTATTTGACAGGATAGACAGATTTGGTTTTAATAAACATAGATAGATTAAGACTGCAAAGATCATTGCAGTAGGAAAGGGATTATCCTCCTGCTACTGCTCTTCTTTCAAGGGTTCCCTAGTAAAAATAAAATTATGATAGGCTGTGACCAATCACACTACATGTTCTGACACATCCTAGTTTGTCCAGCTGTGCAATATTAAGCACTTTTCCCATGGATGACTCCTTTCAAGTCAGCTTTAGAGGAAAAATGAATTCTGCTTTGGAATTTCTTGCCTGAAGTCTCTAAATGCAAACTTTGTGAAAATCCATGTGAGAACACCAAATGTAGCTGTCCAATTATGCGGTTTTGCAAACAAAGAACACTGTAATGAGAACTTCCTTCTTAAAATGGTACTGCCAAATGCATAATTATAAAAAGTTTATTTTGAAGAAGAAGAACAGAAGAAGGCTGCATAAAGAATTAAAAATATCAATGCAGTTAAAATAATTGCAGTTATGGCGGCTTGAAAGAGGGCATTTTTCAATATTGTTAGTCCTTTTCTTCTCCGTTTTAGAGCAACATTTTAATAGTGCCAACATAGGAATAACTGAAATCCAATTTCTTAAGCAGTTCTGTCTATCCCTAATACTCCAGAGGGTATCCAGAAAATTACAGAGTGGCTAAATCTGTCTTCTCAGTGACTCTACACTTGAATGATAGAGCTGATTCTGATACACTTGAATCATTGAGCTGATATGATTCTGATTTCTGGGTGTTAGATTCTGGTGCTAATTGCCATTTATCAAACTGTAAAAGTTCCTTTGTTTCACTGTCTAAAACTAATAGTCAAAGTGTTTCTATGGCTGATGGGTCTACAATAGAAATCATGGGTCAAGGTGACATGTATCTATCTTGTTTGGGAGAAACTGTTAAATATGTTCTGTTTGTTCCCAAATTACAGACAAACCTTTTATCTGTAGCCCAATTAGTAGCAGCTGGATATGTCATAACATTTAAGAAAGAGGGTTGTGAGATATGTAAGAATGGTAAGTTGTGTGCAAATGGTGTACAAAGAGATTAATTATACATAGTACAGAATGCTAAAAGCCAAGATGCAATAGCTGTAATTGGCAACATCCCAATTCATGATCAGTGCATACACTTGATGCACAGGAGATTTGGTCATGCAAATTTCAGATACATAGCACAATTGCCACAGTTATGTGCTGACCTGAAGTTGAAACCTTGTGATAAATATCTAGTCCAGAGCTTTCCAAACTGTGTGTTGGGACACGTTAGTGTGTCGGCTGCAGTGTCTGGGTGTGTCACGGCTGCTGCTGCCTCCTGGATTCCACCCAGGTTCTAGTGCCTGCCTTGTGCCTTGCTGCCTCCAAACCTGCTGTGATTCCGCGCAGGTCCTAGTGCCTGCCTTGTGCCCTGCTGTAAGAGTGTGTCACGAAATTATGCCCTGCTGTAAGAGTGTGTCGCGGAATTATGCATGTCTAAAAAGTGTGTCACCAACATGAAAAGTTTGGAAAGCTCTGATCTAGACTGTGTAGTTTGCAAGTAATGTAAAATACAGAAGGCTCCTGTGAGTAAGCACAGATACAGAGTTACAACTAGACCTCTTGAAATTGTTCATTCTGACATTATTGGTCCTTTTGCTCCAAGTTTGGGACAAGCAAGATTCATAATGACCATAATTGATGATTTTTCAAGATATACATTTATCTATCTGTTGAAACATAAAGATGAGGCATTTGATAAATTTAAGAGTTTTGTAAATGGGCAAATGGAAAATTCCCAAAACCTGTGTCTGTCCTACAATGTGATTGTGGAGGGGAATTTTTTTCTAACACTTTTAGAAAATTCCTAACAGAGAAGGGGATAGAACAAATTCTTTCTAATCCTTACACTCCTCAGCATAATAGAGTTGCTGAAAGGAAAGGTAGAACACTTCAAGAAGCTATGATGTGCTTGCTTAAAAATGCAAAATTAGCTTTTAAGTTTTGGGGTGAAGCAGTATCAACTGCCTGTTATGTTCAGATCAGACTGTTTAATTGTGTGATTGATGATACTCCATTACTTGCTTCTACTCCTGCTTGCCTACAACTTTTCCTTTCTGGTATGTGGATTTGTAACACTTCCAGGGATCTGGAAGAGAACTGTAAATAGTATCTGTTTGAATGAGTAACTAATACAACTGCAACTGATTTAATACAAATGACTGGTGTCATTTATTGGTCTCTAATTCTAATCACTTTCTGATACACTGCGTGTGCAAGGAAACACACACATGAACAGTAAAACATAAATCATTCCATAGGCACATTATAAAAATCACTAAAGACAATTGCTCCCTCTGATTATATATAAAAAGAAAAAATAAACAAATATATAAACATAATATAAACAAATATATAAACATATATAAAAATAAACAAATATATAAACCTTCAAATCAACTCCCCCCCTCAGGAACATATTTACTTATGTAATAGCTTCCTACCTCTATTCTATTCTATTCTATTCTATTCTATTCTATTCTATTCTATTCTATTCTATTCTATTCTATTTTCTATTCGGGACCAGGTTACCTAAGGAACCGCCTCATCCCCAGAACGTCGACCCGCCCCACCCGGTTATGCAGAGAGGGCTTGCTACGGATCCCGTCTATAAAAGAATTCCATCTGGCAGGGTCCAGGAGGCGGGCCTTCTTGGCAGTGGCACCCGCCCTTTGGAACATTCTCCCCCTGGAGGTGAGCCAGGCCCCCACACTCCTGACCTTCCGAAAGCAATTGAAGACCTGGCTCTGCCACCTCGCCTGGGATGGGAAGGGTAATAGCTCTTCTTGGGGGTGGCTGGCACCATAGAGTTCCTTTAAACAACATCATAGCCTCTTGGATTTTATATATTTATATATTTATATCTAATTTATCTAGAATGATGTATTGTATTTTATATGCTTTTAATTAGTCAATTTTGTTGTAAACCGCCCAGAGTCCCCTTGTGGGGGGAGATGGGCGGTGATATAAATTGAACAAATAAATAAATAAATAAATTCTATATATTTCTGGCCACTATAATAAAAACTTTTATACTTAATAGTGCTATAACAATCTTAACCTTATTAAACTTAAAACCAAACACTTATGTCTTATGTCTTATGTCTTATGTCTTATGTCTTATGTCTTATGTCTTATGTCTTATGTCTTATGTCTTATGTCTTATGTCTTATATCATCTCTTATAAATCTTAAAAGATCAAACAAACTTTAAATCATTAAATCATTAAAGAGAAATGGAATCTTAAAAGCCTTAATATCAATCCAAATATATATCCTTAATTTCTTATCCTACATCGAAATATACCAGGAAATTTACTTTTCTCTATATTATGCATAAGGCATTTTTCGTAAAAAAGTTAGAGTCCAACTGCCCCCCTTAACAAAGCAAGCTGCTCAGTAGAAACCCTCCCATGCAACATAGCTTCATTCTCACAACAATTCTTGAGAAAAACAGTCTTATCAGTATCTTGCAAGTCAAACTTTAACTCCTTCTTCACCAAAGTATGTTCGTCTTCTGGCTCTTCAAAGGGACCATTTTCCCTGTCAGGAAAAAATTCCCCCTCTTGATAAACTTCTTCCTCCCACCACATAACATCTTCAGCCAGTTGACACATTTTAGCACTGATATTTTCTGCAATATCCTGAATATCTTGCATAATGGCTTGGTAAGTGTCGGAAAGAATCTCTTTGAAATCAGAATGGAGCCCAGCACGGAGCTCTGCGAAGATTTCCTTAAGGTCGTCCATAATTCAGGCAGTAGATTATGGCTCCCCCTGGATACTTGACTAACGCAGAAAGGGACTAATGAAAAGCTTGCAAAGTTATTAAGTAAAATTGACAAAGAAAAAATGTACTAAGCAGCAACTACAAAGTATCAACAGAAAAATGAAAAGTCCAAGTAGCAAATTAAATGTCTAGGAAAAAGTTAAGTCCTTCAAATTAAATACAAAAATAGTAACAGGGAGATGATTAATTATTCTCAGTCTACCTTAAAATTAAACGGAAAGTAAGCCAAAGAGTTACTTTGGCTTTAGGGTCCCGGAAGAGCTATGGACAGACGTTCGCAACATTGTTCAGGAGGCGGCAACAAAAAATGTCCCAAAGAAAAAGAAAACCAAGAAGGCATGATGGCTGTCTGCTGAGACACTGGAAGTAGCCCAAGAAAGAAGGAAAGCAAAAGGCAACAGTGATAGGGGGAGATATGCCCAATTAAATGCAAAATTCCAGAGGATAGCCAGAAGAGATAAGTAATTATTTTTAAACAAGCAATGTGTGGAAGTGGAAGAAGATAATAGAATAGGAAGGACAAGAGACCTCTTCCAGAAAATTAGAAACATTGGAGGTAAATTCCAGGCAAAAATGGGTATGATCAAAAACAAAGATGGTAAGGACCTAACAGAAGCAGAAGAGATCAAGAAAAGGTGGCAAGAATATATGGAAGATCTGTACAGGAAGGATAATAATATGAGGGATAACTTTGACAGTGCGATCAGTGAGTTAGAGCCAGACATCCTGAAGAGTGAGGTTGAATGGGCCTTAAGAAGCATTGCTAATAACAAGGCAGCAGGAGACGACGGTATCCCAGCTGAACTGTTTAAAATCTTTCAAGATGATGCTGTCAAGGTGATGCATGCCATATGCCAGCAAATTTGGAAAACACAAGAATGGCCATCAGATTGGAAAAAATCAACTTATATCCCCATACCAAAAAAGGGAAGCACTAAAGAATGTTCAAACTATCGAACAGTGGCACTTATTTCACATGCCAGTAAGGTAATGCTCAAGATCTTGCAAGGTAGACTCCAGCAATTCATGGAGTGAGAATTGCCAGATCTACAAGCTGGGTTTAGAAAAGGCAGAGGAACTAGAGACCAAATTGCCAATATCCGCTGGATAATGGAGAAAGCCAGGGAGTTTCAGAAAAACATCTATTTCTGTTTTATTGACTATTCTAAAGCCTTTGACTGTGTGGATCATAACAAATTGTGGCAAGTTCTTGGTGGTATGGGGATACCAAGTCATCTTGTCTTGTCTACCTCCTGAGGAATCTGTATAATGAGCAAGTAGCAATGGTAAGAACAGACCACAGAACAACAGACTGGTTTAAGATTGGGAAAGGAGTATGGCACGGTTGTATACTCTCACCCTACCTATTCAACCTGTACGCAGAACATATCATGCAATGTGCTGTTCTTGATTAATCCAAAGCTGGAGTTAAAATGGCTGGAAGAAACATTAACAATCTCAGATATGCAGATGATACCATTTTGATGGCTGAAAGTGAGGAGGAGCTGAGGAGCCTTATGATGAAGGTGAAAGAAGAAAGTGCAAAAGCTGGGTTGCAGTTAAACCTCAAAAAAAACAAGATTATGGCAATGAGCTTGATTGATGAATGGCAAATAGAGGGAGAAAACGTGGAGGGAGTGACAGACTTTGTATTTCTAGGCGCAAAGATTACTGCAGACGCTGACTGCAGCCAGGAAATCAGAAGACGTCTACTTCTTGGGAGGAAAGCAATGACAAATCTTGATAAAATAGTTAAGAGCTGAGACATCACACTGAGAACAAAGATCCGCATAGTCAAAGCAATGGTGTTCCCTGTAGTAACCTATGGCTGCGAGAGCTGGACCATAAGGAAGGCTGAGCAAAGGAAGATAGATGCTTTTGAACTGTGGTGTTGGAGGAAAATTCTGAGAGTGCCTTGGACTGCAAGATCAAACCAGTCCATACCCCAGGAAATAAAGCCAGACTGCTCACTTGAGGGAATGATATTAAAGGCAAAATTGAAGTACTTTGGCCATATAATGAGAAGACAGGATACCCTGGAGAAGATGCTGATGCTAGGGAACGTGGAGGGCAAAAGGAAGAGGGGCTGACCAAGGGCAAGATGGATGGATGATATTCTGGAGGTGACCGACTCGACTATGGGGGAGCTGGGGATGGTGATGGCCAACAGGAGGCTCTGGCATGGGCTGGTCCATGAAGTTACGAAGAGTCGGAAGCGACTGAACGAATAAACAACAACAACAAAGCCAAAGGCTAAAAAAAAAAGTTTTTTAAAGTTAATCCAGAAATAACGATAGGTACCAAGAGAGTTTTCTTTTCCTTTTTGTAGACAGCCTCTCTTAAAGTAAGAAAACTTAAAAATATAAATTGAGTGATTTAGAAATGGGGGAGCTCTACCTAATGTCCCTTAAGGCTACAAACGCGGGCTGGAAATGATGGCTTCCCCAGCCTCCCATTGTCTCTTACCAGCTCTTCGCTATTGCGATTCTCAGGCTGCAAGGTGACGTTTTGGAGGACAAATTGGGATAATTCCAAGCTTTTTCTTAACTCGTGAAAGAGCTCTGGGCTTCAGGTAAAAGCCTGAGCCCAAAAAAAAAACTTTGTTGCCAGTTCTGTTCTCACGGAGCTCGTGAACAAGGCTGTTCAGTTGGCCATATACCCCACCGGAAGTCTGTTGTATTGAGTGTTAATTAAGTCATTTTTTCTTTTGATCAGTATCACATAGTTATATTTGCCAAGTGTATTATTAGATGTAGCAGACAACGTTCATTAATTTCTCCTGAACAAATGAAACCGTTTTAACAGGTGTTGTGAGAGTTCAGATAGCCTGTGTTATAATTACAGTAAACAAATAATAAGAAAAACATTTCTCTGTGTTTATTAACTTTAAGCTTTAATTATATTTGGGAAGTAAAGGAAAAGAATGGAATCTTCAGTCTCAAGACTATTTAGGTGACACTTTCATCTATTAAAGTATATAGCTGTCTATTTTCTGAATGCCATATTAGCATATTATAAAGGAAGAAACAACTCCTTCCATCTATTAATGGAAATGCAATGCAATAGAAGCAATGCCTCATTTTCTACCTTCTGTACTTTGGAAAGGTCACCCATAGTTATTGTGGATTTGAAGCCAATATGGGACAAGCTGCAGATTCAGCCTTCAAAAGCATTGAAAAAAGTTGTTATAATTAATATAATTAAAACTGACTTTTGTTAAATTCCATTAATATTGGACCTGAATTTCCTGAATTTTCATTCTTTTAAAAAATATTTGTGATAGCTCTTCCTGAATGACAGTAACTTGGTTCATTTTTTTGCTTCATTGTGGATTACCTGACAAGCCACAGAACAATTCTTTCTCTAAATAGGTTAAAATGAAAAGACAAGAATTCCAGAAAGTCTTGCAAAAGTGGATATTACAACATTTTCTTTAATTAAAAGCACAATATATAAACAATTCCACAATATAGCAATAAATGCACAAGTGTTCTAATTAACTCAGACAGTATGAATAAGGCACATAGTCCTTCACCAAAAGAGGATGATGAAGCTCTCGCTTTGAACTTTATGGTCAGCCAATGCAAATGTTCCTCCAATTGCTCAAGATACTGAATACTTCAATTACTCCTCTGCAGGCAACAAGCAAGAAGACAATAATTGTAATTGGTGAGTTAGAGTTTGCAGTTTTGAAGTTATTATTCTGCAATAAGAATGCAATTTAAATCAATACCAGGGGTACAGAAATTGATTCCCTATCCCTTTACAATTTAGCTATGCACATCTATTAATTCAGTTTATTTTATTCAAGGTAATAAGATCCCATCATTATTACACAGCTCTCTCTGACAACCAGATTCCCAGCAGAATGTCAGGACTCTGGCAAGCACTCAGAGCCCTGCCATTAAGGGACCATTATTACTAAACAAAAAGGACAATAGAACCACAGCGCGGCCGGATGAGAAACATCAACCACAGCTCCCAGTGAAGGGTACTCCAGGTCAATGACCAGAAGCGGACCAGAGGGAAGCCCTCAACAAGGAGGGGGCGGGCACTCTGGCGGGAGGGTTTAAAAAGCCAAGCCGGACACTCGGGAACCATTCGTGCCTTTACTTGCCTACCCATGACTAGCAATAAACCGTTTACTTCCCAACATCTGAGCTGAAGTCTTTCTTGGTGGAGCTGAAGTCATTTTGGGAGAAACGAGCGTAGCTTGCATGGGCGGCATCTCACAGAAAGGCACGAATCAGTACCAGCCGATTTTCCCGGGAGCAAACCGAAAAAACTTCGGGAAACTCCACGGTTGAGATCGGCTTACAGGAGAGAAGCAGAGGCCGAGAATCGCAAGCAGCAACCCGCGGAGGCAGAGAATCGGCGGCGGAGCTGAGAGACAACGGCAGGAGCGGTTCTTCCCCCCCAACAGCTGAGAGGCGGCGGCAGCGCGCAGCAGCGGAAGCTGGATCTCCCCAGCAGCTGAGAGGCGGCGGCAGCGCGGCAGCAGGAGCGGTCCTTCCCCCCCCAACAGCTGAGAGGCGGCGGCAGCGCGGCAGCAGGAGCGGTCCTTCCCCCCCAACAGCTGAGAGGCGGCGGCAGCGCGGCAGCAGGAGCGGTCCTTCCCCCCCAACAGCTGAGAGGCGGCGGCAGCGCGCAGCAGCGGAAGCTGAATCTCCCCAGCAGCTGAGAGGCGGCGGTAGCGCAGCAGCAGGAGCGGCTCTTCCCCCCCAACAGCTGAGAGGCGGCGGCAGCGCGGCAGCAAAGACCGGCTCCCCCAGCTGAGAGGCGGCGACGGCGCAGCAGCAGCAGGGACCGAGCGGCGATCCCCAGCGGCGGAAAGGCGGAGGCAGCGTGGTAACAGCGACCAACGCGCCCCAGCAGCTCGTGGCAGCGGCGGACTTCAGCAACTTCCGGCAGCAGCAGGCGCCCGGCGACGGAGAGGCGGAGACCGGCCAAATCGGCGCTCCCCAGCAGCACGCAGCGGCGGCAGGCCCCAGAAACTCGAGGCGGCGAGAAGCGTCTGGCGACGAGGCAGCGGTGACCGGAGCGATCGGCGCCCCCAGCAGCGCGCAACAGCGGCGGCGCGCTACCCAGCTGATCATCCGGCGGGAAAAATTTAAAAGCACTAGAAAGCCCTACGACAGAGACCAGACCACACCGCTCAGGGAGTGAACCAGCTGATCGGCGGCAGGAAGGTCAAAAGCAGCTGAAGGCCGGGACGACTACCCGAGAGGAGTACTCACCACGTGCGACTGGCAAACCATGGAACAAAGTGGAGACCTGCACGAGGATCACGCACCCAGCACGTCAGCCAGGGCAACAGCAGGGGCGACAACACAAGCGGCAGCAAGCACCCACCGTGAGAGCGGCGCACAGCGGAAGGTAAAGAAGCCCAACAAGCGGGAGGAAAGCCAACCCCACCCCCAAACCCCCACCAAACGCACACAAAAGCAAACGGCGGAATGGTCACTCGGGGTAGGGGAGGGCATGATCCTGAGGCCGAGCAAGCAGACGGCTAAATCACGGGTCTCCCAGGGGCAACGCATCGCGGCTTTAGAAGCAAGAGCAGCCCGCGTGGAAACGGGGCTAGATAACATGGACATGAAATTAACAGCGATCCAAGCTGCACTAGAAAGGCTGCTGAAACAGCCACAGAACAGTGGAAGAGACATAAACGATGATGAGGAAGATAGCTCCCCCACAGGCCCATCTGAATTGGAAAGCGCTGAAGAAAATGATGATGAGGAAGACGAAGAAGGGGAGGAATCCGACGACCCAATGACTCAAGCATACCTCGAGAGGAATGCACCAGTCTACCAGTATAATAAACCCATCATAACAACTAAACTTAAAACTAAATTTGATGGGGACCCTGAACAGCTGGCATGCTTCCTGAACCACGTCAGAGGGTTCATGGAGGAGTCAGAGCGCTTCTTCCTCAATGAAGAAGCCAAAATTCGCTACGTATCCAACTTCTTGATTGGAGAAGCGGCGAAGTGGCTGGCCGTGCTACATGAGACAAGGGCTAAAGAACTCCACAATTTTGAACTGTTCATGAGGGCGCTGCGGAAACGGTTTGAAGACACCCTGTCTCGCATGTCGGCTAAGACAGAGATACAGAGACTGAGACAAGGCCACCGCACAGTGGCAGAATACGCCCTCGAATTCAAAAAACTTGTCAGCCGCCTACCCAACTGGCCCGAGTCATTCAAAGTGGAATACTTCCAAATGGGCTTGCGGCCGGAGTTGTTGGACACAGCAGCAGGGAGAGGGGACCCAAAAACCCTCGAGGAATGGATTCAACTGGCGGGACAGGTGGAGAACATGAAACTGCGAATACGTTCCTACCGCCAACTGCAATATGCAGGGAAAAGCCAGCACACAAGCCCATACAACAAAAAGGACTATGACAAAAAACAGTGGGCGGAGGAAAAAGAACGACGGGCGAAGCATAACCTGTGCTTCAAGTGTGGGAGAGTAGGACACAGAATACAGGAGTGCAAACAACCTGCGGACAAAAACAAGACAGGGGAAAGGCACAACAGAGCGCCACCTTACAAGCAAACAACGGCTAAGGCAGCGACGGAAAGGCGAAAATACGTGAAACCTGAGTTGACCACGGACGAATCAACAGATGAAGAATTCGTACCGGCGGGAAACGACAACGGCCTGCCCTAAAGTGCGCCGCGGGACAGGCCTTCAACAGGGGGCGCAACGACACCTTGACCACCGAACACTGCCCCACCATGGAAGTCAAGGTAAAATTAGAAACCTTAAATGGGAAAGAACAATTCAGTGGGGTAGCCATGTTAGACTCTGGGTGTTCGAGATGCCTAATGCACCCATCTATAGCAATCGAATTGGGACTAAAATTATTCAAACTAAAATCACCCATTACGTTCTGCCAACTAGATGGGTCAGAAATGAAAGGGGGGCCGGTGGGACACTTCACAGAGGCTGTAAAAATGTCAATCGGCTCACACATAGAGACCCTTCGATTTATCGTAGCCCCAATATCAACACAACTCATTGTGCTCGGACTCAAATGGCTGAGGGAAAGAAACCCTCAAATAGATTGGGTGTCGGGTGATATGGAGTTTGTAGACGGGAGCTATCACACCGAAACTAACTACATAACGGAAATTGGGGCAGCAGGGACTATGCAGAGGGAGGAAACACAACAAGAAGGGACAACAGCGTTCCCAAAACGTTTCAACCCAGTAAGAGAGATTTTCAACGAACAAGAATGCGATCAACTACCCCCCCACCGGCAAACAGACTGTGCCATAGAGCTCATACCGGGGGCCACATTCCCTAAACCAAAGATGTATGCGATGACCCAAAAGGAACTACAGGAACTACGCAAATTTATAGACAAGAATCTGGCACGAGGCTTCATTGAACCTGCCAACTCCCCCCTAGCAGCTCCGGTCCTGTTTAGGAAGAAGAAAGATGGATCCCTACGGCTGTGCACCGACTACAGGGGACTTAATGCTATATCTGTCACAAACCAATACCCCCTACCGCTACTGAAAGACATGTTGGCACAATTAGCAAAAGGGAAAATCTTTACCAAATTGGACCTTAGGGAAGCATATTATCGGGTAAGAATACGGGAGGGGGATGAATGGAAAACAGCGTTCAACTGCCCGCTGGGGTCATTCCAATATCGCGTTCTCCCATTCGGCATTGCGGGAGGACCAGGCATCTTCATGAAATTAATCAACGAGGTCTTGTACGACTTCCTATACCAGGGCGTCATCGTCTACTTAGACGACATCCTCATATTCTCAGAAAACAAAGAGGAACACGAACAATTAGTATTGGCAGTGCTCAAAAAACTATTAGAGGCTAAACTATATGTCAAACTGAGCAAATGTGAATTCAATAAAGACAAACTAGACTTCCTTGGCTTTCGCATATCACAGAAGGGCATTGAAATGGACCCTGCCAAGGTACAGGCAGTCCTAGGGTGGGAACCCCCGCGAACCAGAAGACAACTGCAGGCCTTCATAGGGTTCGCTAACTTCTACAGGGAATTTATAAAAAATTTTGCGCAGATCGCTCTGCCATTAACAGACTTATTGAAAACAAAAACAAAAGGGGCTAAACCAACGACGCGACAAGCGAGCGCGAAAATTAAGTGGACACCCGAATGCCAGGAAGCCTTCGACAAACTCAAGGCCCTGTTCACAGCGGAGCCCATATTAAAGCACCCCGAAGTCGACAAACCGTTTATAATACACACAGATGCCTCTGATTATGCGGTAGGGTCAATCCTCCTACAGGCAGACGAAGAAAACAAACTGAGACCCTGCGCTTACATATCCAAAAAGTTCAGCGACACGGAAAGACGCTGGCATGTATGGGAGAAGGAAGCGTTCGCAGTACGACATGCACTAGCCACTTGGAGACACCTATTAGAGGGATCATCCGCACCGTTTGAGGTATGGACCGACCATAAAAACCTGGAGGCACTCAAAACGCCTAGAAAACTGAACCCCAAACAACTGCGCTGGGCCGAGTTCTTCAGCAGATTCAACTTTTCACTGAAGTACTTCCCAGGGGGGAAAAACCACTTAGCGGATGCACTGTCACGACTACCGCAACACGAAGAAAAGCCTGAAGAAGTCACGGAAGCACTCTTTCCTAGCAAACCGACACCCACTACAACAGAACAATTAACACAGAATGTACAAGAGGGAAACATGGCAGTCACACGGAAGCAAGACGAGAAACAAACGGAAAAGTCAGTACTACAAAGAGACATACAAACAGCAATTTTAGATGACACATGGTGGGGCGAAAACAAAGAAATGTTACAAGAACACGAGGGGGAGTGGTGGAAAGACGACAAATTGTACGTACCCGACAAAATCCGGAAACAAGTGCTCGAGAATTGCCATGACCACAAAGCAGCGGGGCACTTTGGGTTTGTCAAGACCATCCACCTCGTAAGACGTAAGTTCTGGTGGCCCACGTTACGCAGAGACGTAAAAGAGTACGTAAAGTCCTGCCCGGTTTGCGCCACAGCGAAACGCACAATAGGGAAACCCACGGGGTTACTACAAAATGTCGCGAGCCCCACCCAACCATGGAAACAAATCGCCATGGACTTCGTAGTGGACCTCCCCGCGAGCAAAAACAAAACAGCAATTTGGGTGATAACAGATCTCTTCTCCAAACAAGCCCACTTCATCGCATGCCACGGCATACCGACTGCACCAAAGATGGCAAAACTGTTCATACAAAACATCTACCGAATACACGGTGCACCTGAACGCATCATCAGCGATCGCGGAAGCACATTTACATCAAAATTCTGGAAAGAATTCCTCAAGCTTATTGGATCAGAACAAGGGCTGAGCAGTGCATTCCACCCGTGCACAGACGGGGCATCAGAACGATTGGTATCCATACTAGAACAATACCTCCGGTGCTATATAAGTTATCAGCAAGATGACTGGGTAGACTTACTACCATTCGCAGAAGTGGCATATAATAACGCCATACACCAAAGCACTGGATTTACACCTTTTAAAATAGCCACCGGACAAGACTTTGCCACCATACCAGAGGTGGCCATGATCAACAGAGACAAAACGCAAGGCCCATTACAAGCAGAGGCGTGGATTACCAAAATAACCAGCAACTGGCCAGTGATGTTGCAAACACTACAAGAAGCAAAGGCCGCGTACAAAAAGTACGCAGACAAGAAAAGAACAACCGAATGGGAACTCAGAGAAGGGGACAAGGTCTACCTTTCAACAAAAAACCTCAGATCAACACAAGCATCGCGGAAACTGGCCCCAAGGTTCATCGGACCATTCCCTATAACGAAAGTAATTAACGCAGTAACAGCAAAACTCCAACTTCCGAAAACACTAAAAAAGGTACACCCAGTATTCCACATTAGTTTACTGAAACAGTACCAACCGTCGGACCAATGGCACCCAGTAACCCCAGAACCAACACCTACCGTCGTAAATGGAGAACCGCACTTCGAAATTGATGACATCTTCGACTCACGGTGGCACAGAGGACAACTGCAATACTTGGTCAAATGGCAACATCTACCCGTCGGGTTCAAAGAATGGGTGGCGGCGCGACACATGCAAGCCCCTGACCTAATTAGACGGTTTCACCGCAAATTCCCCGAAAAACCCCAATGAAACACACACTAAAATTTTCTTTGTATTTTCACAGATACCGTGACGAACACCAAGACAAGCGACCACACCCACACAGGCGAAAGAGAGGGAGGGGGAGGAAAATCTTGGGCGGGAGGCATGTCAGGACTCTGGCAAGCACTCAGAGCCCTGCCATTAAGGGACCATTATTACTAAACAAAAAGGACAATAGAACCACAGCGCGGCCGGATGAGAAACATCAACCACAGCTCCCAGTGAAGGGTACTCCAGGTCAATGACCAGAAGCGGACCAGAGGGAAGCCCTCAACAAGGAGGGGGCGGGCACTCTGGCGGGAGGGTTTAAAAAGCCAAGCCGGACACTCGGGAACCATTCGTGCCTTTACTTGCCTACCCATGACTAGCAATAAACCGTTTACTTCCCAACATCTGAGCTGAAGTCTTTCTTGGTGGAGCTGAAGTCATTTTGGGAGAAACGAGCGTAGCTTGCATGGGCGGCATCTCACACAGAAGTACATTTCTTTTTTTCCTTTCAAGCTTTTCCTTGGATGGTGGCTTCATGTGGGTTACGTTCACATCTTACAGGAGCTATAGGAGTCCCTGTAGGGGAAAATGATCAGCAACAATATATTTTATTAAGCCAAGCAGTCTTTTAAATGCTATTAAAACTGTAACAACTTCATGGCTATTTTGAGCCATATATTATGCTGAATGGAATAAATATATGGTTTAGTGTTAGCTACTAAATCCTTGACTATAGAATGCTGGCTTTGTGACAGGTTAGGGAATTCATCACTAGGCTTTTAAGATTAAATGATTTTAACATATGTTTTATTTATTTTTATATTCTGTATTGTTTTTAAATTTAACATTTTAGAATCATAGAACTATTTATTTATTTAATTTATTTAATCAAATTTATCACCGCCCAACTCCTCCATGGGGGACTCTGGGCGGTTTACAACAAAATACAATCAACAATGTACAATTATAAATAGAATAAAATACGAATTAAATAACAATTTAAAATGTAAAAAATATAATAAAATCCAATGACGGGATCTTCTAAGTTCTTCTTCAGTAAAAAGGGCACTCCAGGGATAATCTAAGGTGCTAGCCATCTCCAGGTGTGCCCGTTCTCCTTCCCGCCCCAAGCATACTGACAAAACCAGGTTTTAAGTTTCTTCCGGAAGTCCAGGAGCGAGGGGGACTGTCTAATCTCTGGGGGGAGAATGTTCCAAAGGGCAGGGGCAACAGCAGAGAAAGCACACTTACTTGACCCCATTAGATGGAGCTCTTTAACCGAAGGTGTCCGCAGCATGCCCTCTCTGCATATCCGGGTGGGACGGGATGAAGTAATGGGAATGAGACAGTCCCTTAGGTATCCTGGTTTCAAACTATAGAGTTTGAAAGGTACTAGTCCAACCCTCTGTAATGTGCAGGAAAATTAATTAAACCATCCATGAGAGGTGGCTGTTGAGCCTCTCCTCATTAACCTCTAGAGATGGAGAACTCAAAACTGCTGACTTGCCACCTTAATTGCTTATTTGAGCAGGAAGTCATGATATAAATTGAAATCTCTCTCTCTCTCTCTCTGTTGCTTCCCTCTGCTCTGCTCTGTGGACACTTCTTCCAGAAGACTGTAGACAGCTAAGAGCAAGACTTTGCCTATCCCTATAATGTATTTCTTGTAAATAAATCTCTGTTATAATTACAAAGCTTCACTAATCCTTGCTGAACTCAGATTCCCACTCTCAGGAATGCTCACATGCATACACAGAACGTTTCAGCATTCAACATCTTCCATAAGTTTCATGCCTCAAAATTATAGAAAGTAATTGGACATCAGAGGGAGGGAGGGAGGGAGGGAGGGAGGGAGGGAGGGAGGGAGGGAGGGAGGAAGGAAGGAAGGAAGGAAGGAAGGAAGGAAGGAAGGAAGGAAGGAAGGAAGGAAGTCTTTCCAGGGCTGTAGCCAACCCTGGTGTTGCAACTTGCCCATCCAGCCTCTTTATTACTGCAATGAAAGGCTCTGTGATAGAACCTTTATCTTCATCCTGTATAGGAGAGCATATTAATTGACTAAATTTAATGTTCTGCCATCTATGGTTTAATAATGTTCTCCCCAAGTTCATATGTGCCCCTGTTTGAAGAAGCTAATTTGGTTAGTATTGCATGTTTTATTGCACTGTCCTTTGTATTAACTCTGGTATTCTCATTTAACAATACCTTTCTTAATACATTGTTTGTGTCAGCCTAAAAAGGAAGACATATTCTTTTTGGTAGCAGATCTATTCATAGAAAAGCCTAGGTGGACTGCCAAATTTTGTTTGACTCTGATTTCCATAAGAAGACTAGAAGTTCAGCAAGCACTGGAGTCGCCTGCAGGGTGATTTTCACTGTTGAAATGGGTTGTTATCCATGTTATTAATTTCCTGGTTTTCTTTTTCTTATTGTATTAATTTCTCTCTATATTTCATCCCTCCCTCTGTGTGCTCAGCTGTTTTATATTTGGTATGTTTGTCTTTGAGCATGCATGCATGCATGCATGCATGCATGCATAAATAAATAAATAAATAAATAAATAAATAAATGGTAATGAATACATTTTAGAGGGATCCATAATTTTCTGTTGAGATTGATTAATTGGCAAATAAAAAGGCTGTGATGTCAACCCCAGTGTATTCTACAGACTGAAGGAGAATCTATTTTACACTATATTAATTCAAACAAACAGAATAAACTTGGCTCAGGTCTCTGGCTAAGACTTAGATATGAAGATAAAATACTTAGGACAATCAATGCTGTGAGCCAAAGGGAAAAAAATTTGGAAAAGGCAAGGGATTCTAAGAACTTTCCAGAAAGAAAGGAAAAAGGAAGATTGTAAGGGAATAGTGAGTTTACAAAGCATGAATAATTGTTCTCTCATAATGTATCTAAAGAAGATTATTAACTTAAATGATTAGTGGGCATTAAATGACATGAATACTTCCACCAGATAGGTTTCCCCCCCCCCTCCCGCTATGATGTAAGGAGGTTAATTAGAAAACTGAACATGATCAGTCACTATTTTTTGTTTGTATAATAGAGTGGAGTAGCAGCTAATCAGAAAGTACTTTCTAACTATGTCCAGTGGCTATTAGGAAAAGAGAATTGTTTTTTGAATGTTGATTCATTAGGTTCCAGGACTCACTTAAAAAAAATATGTAAATATTACACATAATATTTGGGTTCTTATATATGTGCAGGGCCAAGAAGCATTTTCAAAAAAATAAAAACTGATAGGTGACATTAAGAAACCTAGTGCTTTTCTTAGGAATGTATTCTTGGAAATATATCCATCTGCCCAGAAAGAAGTCAGAAATAAGCTGAGATGCTGGTCAGCTTCAGGTATATGGAAGTGAGTAAGGATCATCTCAGCATTTTACCTTCTGATAAATAGGAATTTTATGACTGGCTACAGCTCTTTTGAGAGCATTCGTATCATGTTCTCAAAATTCCAAATGTGCCCATCACTCCAAAAAGTTGGGGAACTCTGGCTTGGGCCAGTATGAGAAAATGATTATAGTGTTGGACTAGGACCAAGAAATCTGGGTTCAAGTTTACCCTCAACTTCAGTTCAGTCCAACCTATGTCCATAATTGTGAAGGGGAAAAGGAGACAAAATAGTGTTACACGTTTCCTTGAGATTCTGGTATGAATAACTGATATATGAACGAGCTGCAACCTTGTAAGAGGGCAATGAAAATGTCTAGTCTCTTACATTATATGGGAAACCTCCTACATATAGGTATTGCACCTACATATGGAAGCAGAGCATTGTCTATAGTTCAATGTGTTTGCATCTTTTTGTTTAGCAGATGTGTATACATGAACTGAACAGGGACGTGGTGGCTCAGCAGGTAAGACACCAGGCTTGTCGATCAGAAGGTCTCAAGTTTGGAGGTTCGAATCCCTAGCCCCGCATGACGGAGTGAGCTCCAGCACTCACCCCAGCTCTTGCCAACCTAGCAATTCGAAAGCATGCATATGCAAGTTGATTAATAGGTACCACTTCAGTGGGGAGGTAACAGTGTTCTGCATGCGTCATGCCAGCCACATGACCATGGAAGCATCTTTGGACAACGCTGGCTCTTCGGCTAACAAACGGAGATGAGCACCGGCCCCTAGAGTCAGACATGACTGCACCTTTACCTTATTTATACATGAACTGATAAAACACTGGAGAGAGAGAGAGAGAGAGAGAGAGAGAGAAGGAGGAGGAGGAGGAGGAGGAGGAGGAGGAGGAGGAGGAGGAGGAGGAGGAGGAGGAGACCTGTCTGTTATGATTGTGAAACAGTACCACTTTCAAACATATTGCACACACAAAAAAAGAAAGAAATAAACGTACAGCAAATTGCACTCATGCAGCTGAGGGTTTTCTTTTTAATGCATATGCAATAGAAGATTCTTATGTCTGTGGAGTCCTTGGTGCTCTCTGAGCCTTGTGGTTTTCTTGCAGACGTTTCATTGCCAGGCTAGGCAACATCTCAGAGCTACAAATATTCTCTTCGATTCTTATGTCTGCTATTAATAACATGTCATATGCATGTCATAAAGAGCGAGGTCATACAGCACTCCAGAATTCATATAGAAAGAGAATTTTGGAAGCATCCGTAATAGCATTTGAATAAATATTCTATCTATAAAGAGACAAGTGTTCTTCATATAATGCCATATTATTTTGAGAAAACCAAGTTCTTTCATTTGAACAAAGAAAGATCAGTAACATAGGTGGTCTCAGTTACCTTTTCAGCATAAAGACTTAGTGAAATACACAAGGACACTTGTAAATTGTTATCAAGATAGCAGAATGCCACCATCTGCTATTGTCACTTTGTAATTTTTTAAAATTATTATTATTCTAGTCAATACAATAAATTGTGGAAGGCGACAATGTAAAGACGATCATGACATTGTGAGAGGGAGCTATATTGGTTAATATAGCTTGATGGCAACAGACAGTGGGACAGTGCAGTGATCTTCTAAGAAACTTTGAGGGTTGGATCTGAGAGTCCAAAAATAGCTCATCCAACCTCACATGGTTATCTTCTATCTCATTCCCAGTTCTGGGACATGGTTTGAACAAAAATAGAGGTCCATCACTGTTGGGAGGATTTGGTTTGTAGGCTGTAGTATTAAATAAAATCCTCAGACCTGTGAGTTTCTTTCCTTATTATTTAACTTGGAAAGTAGGTAAGACCCCAGCAATTTCAATGTAATATCCCCCTCTTTTAAAAGTATTTCTTAAGTAGCCAATTGTCCAGAATTTCTTCAGAGGAGCTCAAGTTTAGTCAAGAAACCTGAGCTCAGGTTCAGTCCTGAGAGTATCAAAGTCATCTCCACCCTGTTCGTACAAAGCCTGCTCCAGTCAGTAGAGAAATGGAACAGGCTGATCACTTGCAATAAGGAGGGATGGATGGATGGTGACACTCCTTCCCTATAGACCCATCCTGACACGTTCCCAGTGTGCCCTTGTCACAGATATCTTGTACTACATTTTTGTTGTTTATTCTGCTTCTGACCATAGCAACTCTTTATAATATTCCCATTTATAATTCTTTATAAGCACTTTGGCTGAGAGTTAGCTTTGGTGTCTTTGGCCAGCTTCTTCTTCTGTTCAGTCAGTACCCCAGCAATCCTGTCCCTATGATTGGGATAACTTATGGTAGTTTGTTTTGAAGAGAGGCTTCTTGACTCAATATATACCTCCCTCTCCTCTCCTTCCCTGTCACCAAAGTGATTGACTCAAACAAGTGCCAAAAAACTCTACGTTTTTCACCTGCCATGGTGCTGTCATTTCTAGTGCAAAATAGCTCTGTCAAGACCAAGCACAACTGGAGTTTTGCAGTGTGGTTTTGAATCAGGACCGGACAAATCTGTTGTCCAAATTTGCTTTGAATGTAGTTTTTGCCTTAAATCAGAATACAGTCTGAAAAGGTGGACAATAATAGAAAAGGAAGGAAGGAAGGAAGGAAGGAAGGAAGGAAGGAAGGAAGGAAGGAAGGAAGGAATGAATTTGCAGTCTGGAGGAAGTGGACAGGATCCTCTGTACTGTAAACGCCACCATTTGTCAATTAGATCCATGCCCCTCCTGGCTGGTGAAGGCAGCTTGGAAGGTGATGTGTGGTTGGGTCCAGATGATGGTAAATACATCCTTGGGAGAGGGATGTTCCTGGCTGCCTTTAATGAGGTGATGGTGCACCCTCTCCTCAAGAAACCATCCCTGGACCCTACTATACTGGACAATTTTCGTCCAGTTTCCCACCTCCCCTTCTTAGGGAAAGTGGTTGAGAAAGTGTTGCCATTGCAGCTCCAGAGGATTCTGGATGAAACAGATTATCTAGACCCCTTCCAGTCAGGTTTCAGGCCTGGATATGGGATGGAAACAGCCTTGGTCACACATATGGCTGATCTCTGGTGGGAGCGGGATGGGGGCAGTGCATCCATCCTTGCCCTTATTGACTTCTCAGCGGCTTTCAATACCATCAACCATGGTATCCTTTTGGGGCGACTCAGGGAGTTGGGGGTGGGTGGTGTGGTTTTGTGCTGGTTTACCTCCTTCCTCCAGCGCCAGTCCCAATCGGTGGTGATAGAGAGCAACAGATCTGACCCACGGCCCCTCCTTTGTGGGGTGCCGCAGGGTTCGGTACTCTCTCTACTCCTTTTCAACACCTACATGAAACCATTGGGCGAGATCATCTGTCACCACGGGATGAGGTATCATCAGTATGCTGATGATACCCAATTATACAGTACATCTCTGTCCTGGGTGAAGTAAGTGATGCTGTGATCACCCTCTCTTGGTGCCTGGGGGCTGTGGGGGTCTGGATGGGGAACAACAGGATTCATCTGAGCCCTGGTAAGATTGAGTGGCTGTGGGTTAATGGCTTCTCTGTATCTGGGAATTTACCATTTTTAGCTCTGGATGGGGTTGCACTGCCCAAAACTGACCCGGTGCAGAATCTGGGGGTACTCCTGGGCTCATGAAACCTGCTCAAAGAGCAGGTGGCAGTCGTGTCCAGGAGAGCCTTTGCTGAACTCTATGTTGTCTGCCAGTTACACCTTTTCCTGGATCGGGAAACCCTTCGAACAGTCACTCATGCCCTAGTCATCTCCCATATAGACTACTGCAATGCGCTCTACATGGGGCTACCCTTGAAGAATATCTGGAAGCTGAAGCTGGTCCAGAATGCAGCCACGCAAGCAATTTTAGGTGCCCCAAGATCAGCACATGTAACACTGTTGCTGCGAGAGCTGCATTGGGTACCAGTTTGCTTCCGGGTCTAATTCAAGGTGTTGGTTTAAAGCCCTGTATGGCATGGGTCCAGGTTACCTGAGGAACCATCTCATCCCATTACATCGACCTGTCCCACCCGGTCATGCAGAGAGGGCATGTTACGGACCCTGTCTACAAGAGAGTGCTGTCTGGCGGGGTCCAGGAAGTGGGCCTTCTCTGCAGTGGTCCCCGCCCATTGGAACACTCTTCCCCCAGAGGTGAGGCAAGCCCCCTCTCTCCTGACCTTCCAAAAAAAGTTGAAGACCAGGCTCGGCCATCTTGCTTGGGGTGGGAATGGAAGTAGTCATTCTTGGGGATGGCTGGCACCTTGATGTGAGCCTCTTATACACAGAAATTGAATTAGATCTGTTATTGCCATCTGGATTTTATTTTATATTTATATTCTGTATTTATATATATATGTATATATTATGTATTGTGGTTTTATTGTATTTTAATTTTTTAGCTATATTGTAAACCGCCCAGAGTCCCTCTTTCAGGGGGAGATGGGTGGTGCCTAAATTTGATAAATAAATAAAATAAATAAATGTAATAGAATTCTGCCAAAGGTCCTTCTTAGAACAAATTTCAGGACTTAATTCTCAATTGTTTTATAGAGAACAAACACTCACTTTCCCCCCATAAGTAAATAAATATTTTAGTTTGGAAAATTTCCAAGATGCTTGGGATTTGGGGCTATTTCTTTCTTTAATTCAATCCACCCAACCCTTTTCCGGCAGATTCAGGGTACAAATAGATATGCCTATTCCAAGTAGATTTTGGATCTTATTCCTAGGAGGAAATCTGTTGCTTGAAGGCATAACAAGCATGAAATTCCATAATAGCAATAGATTCTTTATCATAACAGGTAAACATTTTTCAGCATAAATTGGCATTGTACTTTTGAGAACCACATTGCAAGCCTAATGTGAGCTCAGCTATCTTTCATATTTTCCACCCCTCCCATTAATAATCTGTGTGATTAGCAAAGATCTGCAGGAGATCTTAGATGATGCCACTGCTGTCACATTCTTGCTTATTTGATGTGGGAGGGATTTTTTTCTTCTGCAATACTGTGGAATAGACTCATTTGGGAGCTATATTTGCCCCCCTCCCTCCCCACCTTTAGATTGAGAACCATGACATCTCTCCTTTGCTAGTCTTTTAACTATTATCTGTGGTGTGAATGGATTTTAATGCCTGCTGTTTTAAATTTTGATCTTCCTATTTTACAATTTATTTATGGATAGATGCCTTGAGTGAGACATAAATCAAATACGTATTAAACATAAAAATAACTTCTTCCCAGCTCTGTCCAGAAGGCCTCTGTATTCTGCTCTGCTGTCATCATATTTGGCCTTGCAGCAGTGGCAGTAATAAAAATGGCATCTAGCAGCTGGGTCTCTGAGAAATGTAAATTTTACAAAATACTATTTCTGTATGAAGATATCCTAGAGAACTTGATTTGCTATGCTCCTGGGTACCTAGAACTCTGCTGATCACAGGGGGAAAAAAAGGAAATATATCAAGCCTATCCTGAAATTACTGATATCACTACCAGTCCATAACACTCCAGTCCAGTCCATACCACTCCCTAAGGGGAGATTGAGATGGAGCGGTGATATAAATCGAAAAATAAATAAATAAATAAATAAATAAATAAATAAATAAAGGAAATGAGGAAATAAAGAGGGACTCCTCTTCCTCCTCCTCCTCCCAGTTTGGTGGTCAGCCATAATAAAATCTTAGCTACTGATCTTACACTGGATTTGTGTCATACAATATGGTAAGACCACAATCCTCAAGTTTAAAATGGACCACGTTTAATAAGTCATGTAAGTACAAGTGAAAGATCTTGAACTGAACTGGCCAAACGTGATGTGAGAACACATCTGTTGTATCAGACAATTCGTTGTGTCTGTGTGTACTTCAGGTCAGTACTGACTCCCCACAAGCATTTTCTTGGCTGCATTTTCAGAAGTGGCTTGCCAGTGTCTTTTCCCTAGAGCTGAGAGATAGTGATTGACCCAAAATCACACAACTGATTTCTGTGCCTAAGACAGGACTAGAACTCCTGGTCTCTTGGCTTTTAGCCCTGTGCCTTTAACCACTACACCAAACTCCATGTGTCCTTTTTACACAGTATTATTTGCACTGATGGACAGCAACTTTCCAGCATGATTTCAGTTAGAGTATTGCCTAATCATCAGATTAGGAACCTGGGATTAAATTCTAGACCATCTGCAGACAAAAAAAAATGTATAACACTTTCTTATAACTCAAGCAGTGCTGAATGTAGTTGTCAGGATTCAAAGTTGAATCCTGCCATTAATCGTGTAGTGTTAGTGTAAGCTTGTGGAATGTGAGGAGGGGGCGAGTTGTGCCAAGCACGGGGTTGTGGTTTCCATCAAACATTGAGAAGTGTTTATTGTGGCATTGAAGTCAGAGTCATTTCAGTAGTACAGGAAAATTGCAAACTATGGTGATACTTTTAAAGAACAATTTCCCTCCCTCCCTCTCTCCCTCCCTAGGATTAGAAAATCAAGACTGAAAAACTAACAGGTAAAATGGATGGTATGGTTTAGGCTTTAAATACATCATAATTAATGGAAAGAATGTCTACATGTCGGTGTTATCACAACAGTCAAAGCTATCACTGTACTTTGGTTTTAAAAGCACTATAAACTTTTAGGTTTCTTTTTTCCTTCAGAAAATGAAGTATAGTCCCTGGATATATTTTCCCATTGCGTCACAGCTCTAATTAATGTGCACAAAAATGTCTTTGTCCCTTGTTTCATCATTCAAAGAAAATAACAGTGAAGACAGAAAAAAGGGGGAGATCTATTTTGAAAGTTTCTCTGAACTTCATAAGTCAATGGTTTCTTATATAACTGTAATAAAAACCTTTGGGAAAGAACCTATTATGAGGACTGTGTCAGCAATTTCAGCTTATTACAGATGGCTTGTTCCCCTTTCCACATAACTATTTAATGAATTTAAACTAAAGATTGTATAATTTCATGGCTGATAGCAACCCTGAGCATTTTTTTCCCTGAGTTTTTAAAACTGAAATTACAGACCAATTTAGTAGAGGGATTTAATGAAGAAAATAATTCTTAAACACTGCTGAGTTGGAGTTGCCTTCAGTCATTTTACTAGGGATTCAGTGGTAGACTATATCTTGGAACAGACAATTCCAGAAATTGAAACAGCTTTTAAGATTATGTCAGCCCACAAAACACAATGGAAAGATGTGGGAAGATGGAACCGAACTCAAATAGCTTCACATATACTGGGTAGGAGTATTTCAGTTTTGCTGAAAGTTTCTCTGTGGAAATCAGAGTTATCATAGGAAATCAGAGTTATCATGTTTTGTTTCTCATTTTCTTTTTTTCAGAAATAACTCCAAGAGTTCAACCCCACCTTTCAAGTGAGAGATCTGGGATGGAACATCTGGATAAGAAAGTAGCAAACCAAAACTGGTAAGCACAGCAAAATAATACAGTCTAAACCAGAGCTTTCCAAACTGTGTGTCGCGACACAAAAGTGTGTCGCCACACACAGCGTGGTGTGTCGCCACACCACCCGGAAGCGGCGGCGCGCGACTGCACGGCGGCAGCGGCAGCGGCAGCGGTGCGGGATCAGTGCTTCCGCGTTTTAGCGGAGCCGCCGCCCGCACGCCCCCCCGCGCCGCTGCCGCGCTACCGCCACCACCACCGCTGGTGTGTCGCCAGCAGCGGCACTTTGGAAAGCCATGGTCTAAACGGTTAACTCATCATGGAGTAAATCTATCAATATGGTCACTAAGAGTCAACACCAATGGCACATAATCAGTCAGTCAGTCAGTCAGTCAGTCAGTCAATCAATCAATCAATCAATCAATCAATCAATGGATTAACATCAAGGGAAAGACTTAGGCAGGGATGGGGAAAGTGCATGGAGCAGTTAAAAGAGGACCAAGGAAAAAGAATGTTTGTGGTAGAAGTAGAAAATGGAGTGACTGTGAGTGGTGATGCAGCTATGCCTGGACCAAAGGGTACAGTTTGAAGATTTGCAGTATAAATCAATCTCTCCCTAGACTAACTACATTATAAAAAATTGCATTATTTTACTTCAAAAAATAGTTGAAAATACCATTGTAGGCATGGCATTTTAAAGAATCACTTTCAGAGTGAAAACACTTTCAGAGTTTTCAGAGCCTAGTAGTTTACTGTATGTATGCTTACTGTAAGAATCCCATTGCCATATCCTGTCTGGACAGAGGGACAAAAGTCTCTACTTTCACTCTTTTTGTCCAAATTAAAGGAAAAAAACGGTGCAGGTTTTAATTAAATATATCAAGGATATATTTTGATACAGTTAGAAAATCTGTGAAAGTCACTACCGAAATGAGATCTCTGAATCAAGAAGAAGAAAAAGAAAAAAGTTTAAATATCAGGTAGCGTAATCTATCTCCAAATCAATTATTCATCTGAGAAACTTGAAGACCCAATCTATTATCTTCCATATCTATTTTCTCCACATATGTGGGGATTGTAACTTCTATAGTTCTGAGGCTATTGCCCATATTGTCTAGGAATACTGGGATTTGTAATTCTAACACATCTAAAGGTACCTGGTTGATGAATATATTAAATATATTGAATATATGTATTAAAAAGATGAACTTCTGAAAAGTCTTATGTCCTTTTTCCCCCCAGTATGACCTTTTTCCCCTTTGGTTTTTGTTATAAAGGAGCTGCTGAAGTCATAATCTTGGGACCAAGTCATAGATAAGCCTTAAAGTAAAGGTAAAGGTACCCCCCGCACATTTGTGCAGTCGTGTCCGACTCTAGGGGCCGGTGCTCATCTCCGTTAGCCAAAGAGCCAGCGTTGTCCGAAGACGCTTCCATGGTCATGTGGCCACATGACACGCGCGGAACGCTGTTACCTACCCACCAGAGTGGTACCTATTCATCTACTTGCATTTGCATGCTTTCAAATTGCTAGGTTGGCAAGAACTGGAGCTAGTGCGGGAGCTCACTCCACACGCAGGGCTAGGGATTCGAACCTCCGAACTTGCGATCTTCTGATCAACAAGCCTGGCGTCTTACCCGCTGAGCCACCACTCCCCTATAAGCCTTAGGCTACTATATACTGGGTCTTGTATGCCTCAGGCCAATTTAGACACTTTTCTAAAAACCAACTGTTTATTACTATATTCTATTTCCTCTGTGTATAAAAATCCTGAAAGCTAAACTCAGCAAATATGGGGGTGATAATATCTAAAAGGGTCTTTAATGGATTAATTTTTCAGCATTTATGCAACGGTACATTTCCTTTGCCCAATAGTTTATCAGAGATGTAAAAGTCTAATAAGATCTACTTAGTATCACGGTTAAATTACAAAGCTAGGTCATGTTTAAAGTAAATGTTTCCTTGAATAGAGTGCAACTCCTGGTGACTACATACAGTTGATGCATCCCTGCAGTTTTCAAGAAGGAGAAGGAGAAGAAGAATTTTTCTGGCAGTCTCACATCCAAACAATAAATATAACCCTTCATTCCAAGTTAAGCCATGTTCATCTAGTTGCATTTATACCATATATACTCTATAAATGTCTTCCCAGTTGACATGAGACAAAATTTTAATAAAGAATTGGAAACAAAGGCTGGATAGGGAAGAATGACTGAATGAATAGATAGATTAACAAATCAATCAATCAATCAATCAATCAAGTAATCTTTCATATACTGTGAAGAGAGTGTGCCCACTCTGGACCTATTAGGCTTCTAAGTGGCCTTCAGTAACCATGGTATCCTTCTGGACTGCCTGAAAGTTCAGACTTGGAGACATTGCTTTGCAATGGATCTGGTCCTTCCTAAGTGGGTGGTTCCAGTCAGTGAAAAAGTCCCTTTTGGGAAATAGTGGTCATGACTTCAACATGCAAACACGTTTTTCTGAGAACTAAAGGTAGCATACATGAGGTATCCCCTAACATTGTCTCCACCAGTGCAAATAGGTTGAGCTAGAGGGAGTGACTGGTTCAAAGTCATCCATGGGCTCAAATGGGGACTTGCAACCAGCTCTCCAAGTCTAAATCCAATATCTTAACTACTTTACTACATTGGTAGCAAATAGATAGTGATAGATAGAGATAGAGATAGATTACAATAGTAAAATATAATACAAACTAAAGAAAGAGAATAGAATAGAAAGAAAGAGTAAAAAGTGCAAGGAAAAAGGGAAAAGGGGGAGAAGAAAGAAAATAAGAATATAATAAAGGAAGAGAAAATAAATATGTAAAGAAATGACATCCAACCTTCATCACAAGTATAAATAAAGTTAGTTACTCTTCACCCTCTCTAAGGTTACAAACAATTATTTCTTCATAC
The DNA here is from genome assembly GCA_023362775.1 of Charina bottae. Taxonomy (NCBI): domain Eukaryota; kingdom Metazoa; phylum Chordata; class Lepidosauria; order Squamata; family Charinaidae; genus Charina; species Charina bottae. The sequence continues at coordinate 10,831,974 of JALMGJ010000005.1, forward strand.
CATATCCCATTCCTTTTACTGTATATAAGCAAATCCATAAAACATCATCTTTTCAGTCCTGGTGTCAGCAGAAAGTCCATAAAGAGTTGCCAGAAGTAATAACATATCTTGTTTTAATTTTGATCAGATAAACCAACTTTATATTCTTTCCTTTTATTTCTAACAGTCTTAATCTTTAGTTCATTCAGATATTGTCATAGGATTTGATTTCTCTTCATTTCTTCTTTGACCCATCATAGAGTTCTTCAGGTCTTTAACAAGTCTCTTTTGTAAATCCAATAAGAAAAAAAAATATCCAAGTCACTTTCTTGTTTTATCATTTGTATTTCCTTTTTGATTTTTAAAACATCAGCCAGTTTCTTTAGTATATCAAGTGAGACATCCTTTCCCAAGTCATTCTTTTGGCCTGTCATTTGTAAATCCATTTTCGGTACCATCTCTATCTTGTCAGATAAAATTTGTTCCACATCTGTCATTTCTTCAATAATATCTTTTGGACATAAGCTATCTATAGAAGCAGACATCATTACTGACATAGTTAATATTGTGGCTACTAATTTCTAGCTCCATTCTTTAAAAGAGTCCTTTAGTATTTTCAATGTTACAACGCTTTGTATCATTTTGTAGGTCCCACTTAATTAACAGAAAAGTTGGACTTGTGTTTTTTTCTTCTTCTTCCTAAAAACTTTAGTCCCCTCTGGTGTCCAGTTTTTAAAATCATAAAACTTCTTATCTTTGTTAGGTCTTGCAAAAACCAAAACAGATCTATTTCCATGTTTGTTCTTTATAATTAAATCCAAAATCTTATTGTAAATGTTTCTATATTCTAAATTTATCTGGCCCCTTAGTCCTTTTATAACTTTCTAAGATCAAAATCTTATTTAGCTTTTTGCTGTTTACTTCAAATTCTTTAATTTTGTTAAGCTTATGATTAAATTTTTCTTTCGTTCGGGATTGAAGGCAAACTCACCCAGTGTTTTCAAACTTGTCATTCTGAAGGTCTCTAATAGCTTAATAATAGCCAATAAGCAGTTTCTGAAAGTGATTATAAAGTGCAGTTAGCAAACTTAGTATCCTTTAAAAGGCGCTGACCACACTTGTGAGCAAGATTGGTATTGGTGGGTATTGATGGCTATGCCATCATCTCCCAGCACTCACAGTCATAGGAGACCACTGTCCTGCAGTCTCCTCACAATGAGCAACTGTCCAAAGCGCATGTGGACAATCTCCAATTCTCTCCTTATCGAGAGAGGTTCTGAAGATCTGGTCTACTCACTGGTTCTTCATTCTTCACTACGGTCATCGGCTTCGCTTCACAGAGATGTCTTCAGTCCACCTTTCCTTCCCTGACAGCCATACTAAATCATTTTTCAAATATCTTTTGTAAGAAAGAGTAAGAAGTAAGAAAGGAGTCATGATTTCTCTCTTCTGCATTGGTCAGACCACACGTAAAATATTGTGTCCAGTATTGAACACTGCATTTTAGAAATAATGCTGATGAACTGGAGTGTATCTATGAGACAACAACCAAGATGATAAGGGTCTGAAAAGAAAAACTTATTAGGAATGGTTGTAAGCCTTTGATATGTTTAGCTTGGAGAAGAGGACACTGCAAGAAGACAAGATGGCTGTCTTCAAGTACTTAAATGACTGTCAAGTAGAAGAATTGTTCAGAAATGTTCCAGAAAACAAGATAAGAAACAGTGGATTTAAATTGGAAGCAAGTAAATTTTAGTTGGACATGTGGGAAAAAAATCACATAGTGGTAGGAGCTGTTCGACAATGGAATAGACTGCCTCAGAAGGGAATAGAATCTCCTCCACTGCAAGTGTTTGAAACGAAGCTCAATGGTTATTTGATGGGGATGCTGTTGTAGTGGATTTCTGCGCTGGGCAAGTGCTTGGAATGGATGTGGATGATCTCCAAAGTTCCTTCCAATCTTTTGCCATTCTATGATTAACTATATTGTATTTACCCTTGTGTTTTTGAAATTTGGAGGGAAACATTATATTCTTGTGATTCATGAAAGAACCTCATTACCTTTTGTGTCTAGTTCCCTAAATGCTATTATTTTTGGAATGACTTTCTTGGAGTTCTTTCTCCTTAGCTAGTAAGGAATCACACAATAATAATATAATAAGCAGAATCATTTTTAATTTTTTTTAAATTAAGTTTCAAGACAAGGATAAAAGCTACAAAAAAAAAACTATAAAAAAGAAAAAGAAATTAAAAAGGTGTGAAAACCAAGAGAATTTTTTTAAAAAATTACAAAAATATGTGGCTTCCGACTTTTAACAGCAAGGATATACAAAAATGTCCATAATCAAGCTCTATATTAAACCAAAACCACATTATTTCTATAAATCATTCCACTTTAGCACATAATAAAAATCACTAAGTAGAGTTACTACTCCCCCTTATATAAAAATGAAAAAAAATCATATAAAACTCCTAAACTCCCCCCCAAAAAAGATAACACATATTTAATTATTCCCTTCCTACTACTATTCTATACATTTCTGTCTAAATCAAAATTTAAAAAATCAAATTAAAAAGCACATAAATTGTCTACCATTGTACCATTGTAGTTAACATCAGTCAAACATTCTTTAACCCTTATCCCACTTCAAAATAAACCAGAGCATTGACATATCCTCACAATGTGCACAGAGCTTTTCTCTTGAAAAAATCAAACAGCCCAACTGCCACCCTCAAAAATTCCAGCTTCTCCTCAAAAAACCTCCCATACATAATTACCCCTTCTTTTTCATGTCATTCCACCAGGAACTTAATTTCACTTATTGCTTGCAGATCACTCTCTCCCTTAAATTTCTCCAATTCCACTATCCAATCTTCATCTAGCATCTCAATAGAAATCCCAATCTCATTCTTAGAAGAAACATTTCTATCACTGTTGAATTCCTCAGTTTCATCCACCACATCCCCAACCTGATGGCACATTTTAGATCTCATATTTTCTACAATGTCCTGGATATCTTGTATAAAACCTTGGTAGAAGTCAGAAGAAATCTGTTTAAAATCTTGGTGGAAGTCAGAAAAAATCAGTTTAAAATCTTCCATGCCTCATGCAGTAGATTATGGCACCCCCTAGGAGCTTAACCAGTGAAAGTTGAAGATATGGAAAAGTTCCGAAATGTATTTACACAAGCAAAAGTGAGATAAGCAGACAGTTCTCAAGGGAAAGTAGAAGCAGAAAGCTGAAGGTTCAAATCTTCCAATTCAATGTGTAGGAAAATGCTAATATCTTCAAATTTAATACAAAAGTAATAACAGGAAGACAATTGTTTACTCTCAATCTTCCTTTATATTGGACAGGATCCAATATAACGGGACCTTGGACAGGATCACGCCTTTGCGACCTCTGTTGTCCCATTGAACTCAACACTCTCGGTGGTTTACGGAGGAGTTGAGGGTTCTGAAGAGGATTAAGAGACATCTAGATTGCCGCTGGAGGAAGACAAAGACAGAATCTGACTGAACACAAGCTACAGCCACTATTAAGGCCTACCTTGTGGTGATAAGAGTGGCGAAATGTCAATATTTCTCCACTCATTGAATCCTCAGAATGCCATCCAACAGCCCTCAATCACTTTTGGGGAAGGTGGGTCCAGTGACCCTCCTACAGGGCCATGCAGAGGGGTTTACTGGGTGTCTGGAGGATAAAATTGCTCAGATCCATTCAAAGTTGGATGCCAAGAGTAAGGCATGGCCTGTGGAGATGCCTAGGGAACATACTTACCTGATTATCTGGGAACGGTTTGACCCTTTTGGGCCCGAGGAAGTGGACAGGGTTCTCTGGACTATAAATGCCACCACTTGCCTATTAGATCCCTGTCCCTCCTGGCTGGTGACATGTGGATGGGTCCAGATGATGATGAATTCATCCTTGGAGGAGGGAGTGTTCCTGGCTGCTTTTAAAGAGGCGCTGGTACACCCCCTCAAGAAACCATCACTGGAACCCACCGCGCTGGACAATTTTCGTCCAGTCTCCCACCTTCCCTTTTTAGGGAAGGTATTTGTGAAAGTGGTGGCATTGCAGTTCCAGAGGATCCTGGATGAAATGGATTATCTGGACCCTTTTCAGTCGGGTTTCAGGTCTGGACATGGGACAGAAACAGCTTTGGTTGCACTTATGGATGATCTCTGGTGGGAGCAGGATGGGGGCAGTGCATCCATCCTTGCTCTTCTTGACCTCTCAGCGGCCTTCGATACCGTCAACCACGGTATCCTTTTGGGTCAGCTTAGGGATTTGGGGGTGGGTGGCATGGTTTTACACTGGTTCACCTCATTCCTCCAGGGCTTGTCCCAATCGGTGTTGATAGGGAGCGAGAGTTAGAATCTAATAATAAATAATGGTTCAGTCAGACCAACAGCTAGCAGCTAATTCCATCAGCACCTTAAGTAAAGGTAAAGGTTCCCCCCACACATTTGTGCAGTTGTGTCCGACTCTAGGGGCCAGTGCTCATCTCCGTTTGTTAACCGAAGAGCCAGCATTGTCCGAAGACGCTTCCACGGTTATGTGGCTGCATGACACATGTGGAACGCTATTACCTACCCACCGAAGTGGTACCTATTAATCTACTTGCATTTGCATGCTTTCGAATTGCTAGGTTGGCAAGAGCTGGAGCTAGTGCAGGAGCTCACTCCGTTATGCGGGGCTAGGGATTCGAACCTCTGAACTTGTGTTCTTCCAATCGACAAGCCTGGTGTCTTATCCACTGAGCCACCACGCCCCTTACCATCAGCACCTTAGGATACAATAAATTTCATGCTGGAGGTTAATTTTCATTCAAGTTACAGTCATTTCCTGACCATGCTTCTACCAATCTTAAACTTCAATCTTGCCTCTTCATCCTCATTTTCATGGTTTTCTGGTGGAACACAATCTTATTTTTTTGCGACTCATGGCTGAGTTGTATTTTTACACAATCTGAATTTCCTAACTCACAACACATACTATGGGAATTCAGTCACCCCAAGCCCTTCCAGGTATCCTACATTATGATCTGTGGGTTGGTCAGCCAATGCTTTACTCCGGGAATATCTTCCCACATTTATCAATTTTAACCTCTCAGTAGGTTATACCCTGGGATCTCCTCTTTGACTACCCACATTTAGTTTCAAAGTTTTAAAATAGGATCCACATTTACTATCAATGTTCATCAGTTGACCACACACTGAAATTGCCCCTTTGGGCTACTCACATTTAGCAGCTGGACCTTTTCAGTCAGTCCTCAATTCCCGAGATGCTTCTTCTCATGAATTCTGCACTAATTTGGTCTTTATCTCACTCAGTCATCCTTTCATTCTTTCAAGCATGGCCATACTATAAGCATGCAGAACACACCACTTCTCCTTTTTATATTCATTTGAGTAAACTGTGAAAGTAAAGTTTAGAATCAAACCAGCTGAAACTCTTTTCCTTCATTACTTAGATAAATAAAAGATTAAGCATTGAAGGTTGACACATATTTATGAAATTAGCATCTTAACCTGAAGGAGGTGGGGGGAAAGAGACAATGGAAAAGGAAAGAGGGAGATGGAAATAAGGGAGAATTCCTAATGAAAACCTTTTTTGGAGGTTGTTTGCTTGGCTGTCACTATCTTTGGCAATATAGATGTTTCTTTCATTTCTTCTGGGCAGGGATGAGTCAAGAGAAGGGTTCTCCAAGTGGGCTCATTTATCTCTAGGAGGTCAGATGACTTCTGCCCTGTTGGAGCATCTTCTCTTTCTTTTAAAGCTCAACACTTCTTAGATTACAATGCCATTTCCCCTTGACATTTTTTCCCTTCTATTTTTTCTTTCACCCCAATTGTCCATATATATCATTTAACGTCATACTTCTTTGACTTTCCATCTGTCTAAACCCATGACAAATCAATGTTTTCATACCCTGCAGTTTTTTCAACAGATTATGTGTCAATAGTCTTCCAATATCTTTCCTCTTGACTCCTTGTGTTAAGCTAGGAACATACAGAGAATGGGTTCAAGGTGCATGAGTTACAAATCGTAAAATTTTGTGAAAGCTTAATTAAAAATATGCTGAGTTCATTGTATTACTGCAATTAATATTACTTAATACAGTATGTTTAAATCCTAGAATGAAAGGGACAAATCCTAGGATGAAAAGGGTGCAGAAATTCTTTGTCATTAAACCTCTCATCTCTACTGAAGATGGGGATTTAAGAAATTCTGTGATTATGGGAATTACAAAGACAATTGTGTTGGTTGAAGAGCTATACAAATTTTTAATGTTTATCTTTTATGTTCAGTTAAACTCTTATGTATTGCATTAAAGCTACATGACCAAACCACCTGACAGACAGGTTTTTTTTAAAAAAAATGTATTGGATTTCTTCTCCATTTGGATCAATACTATTGGCTGTTTCCAGAATAAATATTTTAAGTGAATGATGCCCAACATTTATATGTCTGACATAGTTCAGACATATTGGGAGAAAATGTGAACTTCCTGGCAGTTCCCTCTCTTCCCTATTGCTGGGAACTACAGCTCTAAAGGATCAATACAATGTTGTGAGCCAGAAGTCCTGTGGGGAGATATTTTGGATATGCCTAAGAACAAGTAAAGGGGTATAATATTAACGGGAAGTCTGACAGATAGACATCTATTGATCTCCTAAGTAAGAGAAATCCATCAGAGTTTTTCATGGAAATGGATTTGCTAGTGGATTCCATGATAGTATGGGCAAAGGCACTGAATGGAGCCTATTAAAGTCTTTGATCAAAAGTATGTATTTCATTGTAAAATATATTTGCACTGATATTTCTTTTAAGAAATACTGTTGTTAGTATTTTCCAAAAGAAAATAGAAAATATGTTCTGGTAACAACAATGAAAGTCTTATAATGGTTTTTTTTTTTTTGCCTTAGTTCTTTTGGGATTTGGTATACTATACATGGATTCATTTGCAGTAAAAACAGTTTATCAGATCTGCCACATTCTGTTGTTTATTGTTATGTTTGCTTTTAGATATTGAATTCATTTAAAAATTTTGTTCTACCCAGAGTCCATGCTGAGCTGGACAGCCTATAGATGAATGTCCAGGAGCCCTTCCTCAAGATAGAAAAAAACAAAAACAAATAAGGGTTGGACATATTTATTTTTATAGTATTTCTCTTTGAATTAATTCTATCTTAGAGTTTTGGTTTACTAGTTTATGAAGACAGTATATTGTTTTTCTACCCAAGACACCTTTAGGCTATGATTTGTACTTTTAAAGTGGTGATCACACACTACAATTAAAAGTTAGGTTAAGATGTAATGGTTGCATTTGCCCAAGATGAAAAAAAATGATTAGTGTTAACTTTGGATGTTTAGTTGGTGGTCGGTTGGTTGTGGTTCATGTTGTGTGAACTAGACCTTGATTAGTTATGGTTCACTGTATTCTGTATTTATTTTATTTATTTACTTTTTATCCCACCTTTATTATTTTTATAAATAACTCAAGGCGGCGAACATACCTAATACTCCTTCGTCCTCCTATTTTCCCCACAACAACAACCCTGTGAGGTGAGTTGGGCTGAGAGACAGTGACTGGCCCAAGGTCACCCACCCGGCTTTCATGCCTAAGGTGGGACTAGAACTCAGTCTCCTGGTTTCTAGCCCATTGCCTTAACCACTAGACCAAACTGGCTCTTTCACCCTATTATAAAAGGAAAATGGTATGAATTTTGTTTTAGACAGAAGATGGATAATCTTTTGATGACCAGTAGCCAGGTGGTAAGAACTACAGCATGCACAGCATCTATATAAACTGGATAGGGCCATGTCACACATCCTGATCCCCCCCACCTCACATACACAATATGTTTCTCCCAAGGTTTTACACTGTGGTTTGGAAGGGTAGTTCTTGCACCGCAAACATTTTATGGTTTTAATACTATAGTTGCTGATTTTTGTCAATTGAGACCCTAAAATCCAGAGGCATGATTAGAGGGAACTCCAGGAACTCAACAGGTGGCAGTGCCTTGTCAATCTTGTCTGGACTAGGAACCTAAGCAAGGTTGAGCTTCATTAGTATCTCTTTTTTATTTGTCAAGATAACAAGAAAAAAAATCTTAGAAGAAGACAATGGGAAGCTTCTTCAATGTGGTTGCTTAAAAATTACTTCTCCTTGAGTTCTCAGGAATCAAGAAAATCTTTAAAATCACATCCACTGGCTGCACCTAGCTGATCTTTTACAAGCTAAGCACAGTCCTCATTAGTAATTTGATAGAAGGCAAGGGCTGTTGGCTACATGGACAATCAAAAAACTTCCCCAAAGAATACAACAGAAAATTATAGCCATGGCCATGAGATTCCTGTGGATCAAGCTTTCCCTCTTTACTATGATTCTGCAGGAATGGAATTGGAGCATCACATATGAAGGGGCAAGAAATAAACTCAACACAATTTTGTCTTGATTCCCTTTAGAATAAGAAGGGCAGAGGGAAACTCTGGCAAGCTTTCAAGATTCTGTCATTATACCCTACAAAATAAAATTCCAGTAATCTTTGTGTTGTCTATTTCCTGACCTGGCCTACCTGAGAGAGAAGACCATTAAGAAGCTTGTGCTATATTTTACTTTCTCTTGATATTGATACATCTTCTCTGCACAAACTACTGAGGCAGTTTCACATGTATCCCAAACTCATTTCTTTCTTTCATCATAGTTGTGAAGAACTGGGCTGGTTTAATTTTTAATTTGGTTTCAGGCCTAACACTCTGAAAATCAATATGAGAATGTTTCCTTCTATTTAAATGGCCCCAACCTGATAATTTATATGTGTTATATTCTTCCTTTATTTAAATTAATTTACCTGGCTACCAATGCCATTTTCAGCGTAAGCTAAAAAGTATTATTCACCAATGAAATGTCTAAGTACTACTTTAAATAAATTGCTTTTTATGCAAGAATTAGCTGTATCTTACTTGGAATATGGAAGAAAATGCTTTCAGAAGTTAGCCAATGGAGACCCAAGTAACGTCATGCTGAATTTCCCAAATCACATTTTTAGCACTGTCAAACACCTGCTTGACTACTGTTGTAAATCACTAGAAAAACTATATTAAATACTTTATTCACATCATACAAAATAATACTAATGGCAATTTCATAGTGATTTCACACTGTGCCTTCAATAAATGCCACCCAAGAAAGCTATCACATGACAGCCCATTGCTTTCTCTGTGCTGAGGTTTACCTCTTCGTATACTGTTTACAGCTAAAAAACCCTTTTCTGGTACCCTTAATGGCTTGTGCAGGTTAGGATTTAAGCTCGGCGATTAAGGAAATAGAGCTTTTGTTCAGTGCAGAGTAAAATGAAACACAAAAATGCAAATTATAATTAGTTTCTAACTTTTATTAAGAAACAATTTGCATGTGAAATGCATCTGGAAATACTGGACAAAACATTGAAATGAATAAATTAAACATTTAAAAGTTCCATTAATCATGCAAACCTAGTGAGCATTTCTGTAATTTTATTATATTTTATTGTTATAGTAGTATTATCTTACATTACACTTTTATGACTTTTTTTCCCTTCCTACCTCTCCTCTAGAGAGACAGTTTGGTTAAGACATTAGGTTAGAAACTGGGATATTATAAGTTCTTGTCCTGCCTTAGGCATGAAGCCAGCTGTCTTTTCTCCCTAGGAAGAAAGCAATATCAGTTCTGAAAATGCTGCCAGGAAAACTGCATGGATTTGTCCAGGCAGCCACCAGAGTCAAGAATCAAAGGGACAATCACTCTCTCTCTCACTCACTCTCTTCCAATATAGTATATGGAACTCCTAACTGCTACTACAATCACCTGTATAGTTAAGGTTGAAATTAAAACTTATGGCTTATTTAAATTCTCCATCAATTTATGGGGCTTCCGCTGGGAATGGCGGACTGAATGGCTGTGCCTGCTGGTTCAGCGGGTGGAGCTGACAATGCGGTAATTTTTTTCAGTCTCAGGCAGGTTTTCCTGAAGCCCAGAAACGTTCTCCAGATCAAGGAGAATACCAGGAATCATCCCATCTGTCCTCCGGATGGCTGCTTGCAGCCAGAAGATCGCAAAAAAAGTTTTGCTTTTGACTGGTAAAAGCCAGCTGGGAGGAGGGGATTTCATCACTTTCCAAGCCACGCTGTAGCCTACAGGGACACTAAGACCAGCCACCCCATTTCTAAATCACCAATTTGTATTTTTTTTAAAGTAGAATTAGAAAGGAGACAGTGGAGGACAGGAAGGCCTGGTTTGTTATGGTCACAAAGAGTCAGACACAACTTAACGACTGAACAACAACAACAACCCCAAGTGAGGCTTTCTACAGCGAGGAGATGTTAGAGTTCTTGTGTTGCCCTGGCGAATTATTCCCGTACAAAGCAAAAGCATTCTCATGATGACGTGAATGAAAGGTGGCTGGATAACAGAGAAGCCTTGGCTTCATTAGATATGGAGCGAGAAGGTACCATTGTTATGGCTAGCAATGGATCTTCCCATGAAGGCGAAGCCTCCTGATATCCTTCCGGGGGAAGCCTTGCTCAGGCCCCCCCTGAGCAAGGAAGGGGGGAACTCAGTGCGTAGATGCAGCACTGCTAACCAATAGCAGGTCATGCTAAATGCTTTGAGGCCTAGTGTGTGTCACAGCTAACTTCCAGCCAATCAGAATGCTAGAAGAACTGAATATACAACCATGCAAAATGGTGTTCTATGTCTTCTTGATTTCTAGTGTCTTTTAGTCATGTAGTTCTTCACGTGTTCACTTCCCGTGGACTGGGCAGAGTGAGCTATGCCTGGCTTTGGGTATAGGCCATGGCAGGAACTCTGGCCCTGGGATCAATACACGGAACTCTGCTTATAAGTTTGTCTTGTTTTTCCTTTTACAATGATGTATCCTGTATATTCATCTTTTTCATATTTGCGATAATGTGATTGTATCTGCATTATTGCCCTATGCTAAACAGTAAACACTGTTGGCCCTAAGAAGCTGCATTCTTGTCTGTTTATTCTCAAGCCTCGGTTTTTCCCCTTTAAGCCAGCATATACCCCATCAGGAGAAGCTGGTTCTCTTGGTGCTTAATGTTATTTTTGGGATTACTTTTTTAAAATAAATTATTTTATGTTTTGGATTTCGTTTCCTTCCAAAGGAAATTCCAAAGATTGAGAGTAAACAGTTCTCTTCCTGTTATTATTTTTGTACTAAATTTGAAGATATTAGCATTTCCCTACACGTTGAATCAGCTGTTTTGAACTTTCAGCTTCTGCTTCTACTTTCCCTGGGGAACTGTCTGCATATCTCACTTTCGCTTATGTAAACACATTCCGGAATCCTTTCATATCTTCGACTTTCACTGGTTAAGCTCCTAGGGGATGCCATAATCTACTTCATAAAGCATGGAGGATTTCAAACAGATTCTTTCTGACCTTCACCAGGATTTTAAACAGATTTCTTCTGACTTCTATCAAACTTTTATGCAAGATATCCAGGACATTGTGGAAAATATGAGATCTAAAATGTGCCATCAGGTTGGGGATGTGGTAGATGAAATTGAGGAATTTAAGAGCGATAGAAAGGTTTATTTTAAGACTGAGATTGGGATTTTTATCAAGAAGCTGGATGAAGATTGGATAATGGAGTTGGAGAAATCTAAGGGAGAGAGTGATCTGCAAGCCATAAGTAACATCGATCTCCTGGTGGAATGCCATGAAAACAACCTGGAATCTTTGAGGTGGGCAGTTGGGCTGCTTGATTCTTTCAAGAGGAAAGCTCTGTGCACATTGTGGGGATATGTAACTGCTTTGGATTATTTTGAGGTGGGATAAGGGTTGAGGAATGTTCATCTTCTTTGCTTTAAGGACTTGATTGATGCTATTTGCCTTTAAAGATATGGAATTACTGTTTTGAATTGGCTTTGTTTTTTGGGTTTATTAAAATTGTTTTTTTTAGGATTATTAAAATTGTTGTACTATTAAGTATAATAAGTATATTATTAAGTATAATAAGGGGGTGCGATGGCTCAGCTGTTAAGACGCCAGGCTTGTCGATCAGAAGGTCACAAGTTCAGAGGTTCGAGACCCTAGCCCTGCATGATGGAGTGAGCTCCCACACTCTCCCTAGCTCTTGCCAACCTAGCAATTTGAAAGCATGCAAATGCAAGTAAATAAATAGGTACCATTTCGGTGGGATGGTAACAGCCTTCCGCGCACGTTATGCCGGCCATATGACCGCAGAAGCATCTTCAGACAATGCTGGCTCTTCGGCTAACAAATGGAGATGAGCACCAGCACCTAGAGTTGGACATGACTGTGTGGGGGAACCTTTACCTTTTATTAAGTATAATAGCAGACAACTTATGTGCTTTTTAATTTGATTCTTATTATAGTAGACAGAAATGTATAGAATAGTGGTAGGAAGGGAATAATTAAATATGTTTTATCTTTTGGAGGGGAAAAAGATATTTAGGAAGTTTATATGAACTTTTTTTTTTAATATAAGGGGGAGGAGTATCTGTACTTATTATGTATTAAAGTGGAATGACTTATAGAAATAATGTGGTGTTTTGGTTTAATATAGAGTAAGAGATTGATTATGGAATTTTTTTGTATATCCTTGCTGTTGAACGTCAGAAGCCACATCTTTTTGTAAATTTGAATTTTTTTCCTCTTATGTTTCCGCATTTACTTAGTTTTTTTCTTTCTTTGTAGTTTTTTGGTTTTTGTTTTGTAGTTTTTATTCTTCTCTTGAAAACTAATAAAATTTAATATAAAAAGAAAAATTCTCCATCAATTTTATAGTAGATAAATTTTGTACACGATTTATTCCATATTTTCCAGAGGAAGAAGAAGAAATTGTTCTATAATTTCTTATAGGTGTGAAAGTAGCACTCCTATTTTAAAAGACCCAAGAGGAGGAATTCCTTCAGGATTACTTTTCTTAGAGTTAAATTAATAATAATCCTAATTTTATAAACCCAAAAAACAAAGCCAATTCAAAACAGTAATTCCATATCTTTAAAGGCAAATAGCATCAATCAAGTCCTTAAAGCAAAGAAGATGAACATTCCTCAACCCTTATCCCACATGGAAAAACAATGAAATCTTCCAAATGACCTCCCAACTGAGAGGGAGGTTCTAACCTCAAATAAGTATGCTAAAGAATAAGAATGGTTTGTTAGAAATTGATGCAAAGAAGATCAAACAAACAGTAAAATTCTATACAGTAGAGATACAAAGATCCAAGACACCTAATAAAGCAGAGGTACCCAACCTTTTTGGCACCAGGGACCGGTTGTGGAAGACAATTTTTCCACGGACCAGGGTGGGTGGGTTTGCAGGTGGGAGCCAAGTGCGCGCACCGGGGGGCAGGGTTTGCAGGCAGGAGCCAATTGCACAAGCCGGGGGGCGGGGTTTGCAGGCAGGAGCCCCGCGGCCCACTTCCTAACAGGCCACGGCCCACTAGTGGGCCATGGACCACAGGTTGGGGACCCCTGTTATAAAGTATTCTCTATTGACAAGAACCTCCAGTGCTAAAAGATGAAGTAGGACTAGTGCTGGTCATTACCAAGTCAGAAGGCTACAGGAACTGATGGAATCCCCACAGAACTATGGCAAGGAATAGACGAAGAATCTGTAAAAGTTCTAACCAAACTATGCCAGCAAATCTGAAGAACAATACAGTGGCCAACAGATTGGAAGAGTCAGTATACATACCAATACCAAAGGTGAGGGGCGGAAAATAACATGGTGTGCAAAGTATCATGCAATATCCTTAATTTTACAAGCTAGCAAAATAATGCTTAGGTCATTCAACACAGAGAAGAACCCCACATGGAAAGGGAGATGCCAGATGTTCAAAATGGCTTTAGGAACAAGAAACATTATTGCTGATAGAACTGAATATTTGAGAAGTTAAAGAAGTTAATATGTCCTTCATTGGCTATAAAAGGCCTTTAATTGTGTAGACCATGTCCAGCTGAAGAATGTCCATAGGAAAACCAGAATCCTAGAACATCTTGTTTTCCTCATACAAAGCCTTTACAAGTGGCCAGGAAACAACAGACTTGATCGAACATAGTGAAATGGACTAGATCTAGGTCAGCAAAAGAAAGCTAATGTCTATAGGTAAAACAACCAGCTTTAGGACTGACAATGAAGATATTGAAATAGTGGATATCTTCTGCCACTTAGAATCTATCAATCATAAAGAAATCAACATTCAAGAAATTTACCAAAGAGTAACAATAAAGGCCTTGGAGAAGATATGCAGATGCCATTACAATCCTATACCTAAAAAGGTTAGAATCAAGCAAGCAACAATTTTCCTGTGACATTCTATAGAAATGAAATATGGACTTTGAAGGAGCAGGATAATATTAATGCTTTTCAACTTTGATGCTGGAGGAGACTCTTGAGAATATCATGGATTTCAATTGATTATAGAACAAATCAATCCAGAATTCTCACTTGGAGCATAAATGACCAGCCTCTACTTGTTTGTTTGTTTGTTTTATTCAATTTATATGGCCACCTACAGTACAGTATCTCAAGTTAATGACTCTGGGTGGCTAACAATGTTAAAAAATATATTTAAAAAAGCAGAAAAACAAAAACAACAGACATAAAACAGCAGCCCAGGTTAAAAACAAATATCCATCCATAACAATTAATGTAGACAATACACAAGCTGAATCCCATCTCCTGACCCCCAGGCCTAGTGACAGAACCTGGTCTTTAAGGCCTTATGGAAGGCCAAGAGTGTTGGGGCAAATCTGATTTCTAGGTGTATGATGTTCCAAAGAGTGGGTGTCACAAGAGAAAAGGCTCTCATATTATCATATTCTGTATACATTATGGAAGGCCTAGACCCTTTAAGAAGTCTATAATGCTGGGAAAGGTTGAAGGAAGGAGTAGAAAAGGAGTGAATGGACTCGATTACCATGGTATGATTGCACTGTTGGGAGGCCAAGTTTGGGACAGATCTATAGACATTCTATCTATGGGGTAACTAAGAATTGACACTGAAATCAACCATTCAACTTAACATCTGTCTCAGGGAGACTGACAGTTCACAGGCAGTAAGGAAGGCAGTAAATCTGCTTGGGTTCTCATCATATCTGTATTGTAAAGGAGCAGGCATTTAATGTTGGATGACCGTGGACACCTTTGCCCTGAGAAACTATGCATCTCAGCTTGAACAAGAGCAAGATTTGTTTTTCATAACTGTCAGTTGGTAGCTACCATTTTTCTTCCTCCCTTAAATATCCCTAGAATAATGCTTTGCTAAAAATGTATAATTATTTTGCTTTCATCCCAGGAATAAATGAAATGGCCATATATTTGAACATAAACTCTTGGGAGTACGGTGGCTAACTTCAGTGGAAATATCTTTCTCTGCCATGACGTTTTGTAACCAAATATGATAATTTATTATAGCTCCAATTAAAGCAAAATATTGCTGTCTCTTCTGAGATCTGGATTAATGTGGTATAGGGATCAATAACATGACCTACAAAGCAGAGATGGAGGAGCTAACCTGCCATTGGACATTTCGTATCCGGTCCATGACAAAGCTGGACTCATTCTACCTTTCTTTGGGTTTCTATCCAGCAGTAGCAGACCTTGAAATCTCCCTTAATTTAAAATGATGGAGAGAGAAAGTATAGGAATGATTTTTTCCTTGTATTCTTTCAGAAGAAATGTAACCCCCCCCCAAAAAAAAATCACCACCAAATTTATGGGAGAGACATGTTGTATTATTTCTGAATAAATCAGAGGAGAAATCACTAATTTCTACTAAGAACTCTTAAGCACAAAACTCAACAGAAATATGCAACCATTAAAATGAATGAAGACATCAATATTATTTATTGTCAAAAGCAGAGGTGAACAAGACAGTTTTAATCTAGCACCAAAAATTTTAGCAATATCTAAACAAAGTCAACGTCATTATCATGGGTTTTCACATTTTGGCCAAGCCAAGCCAAGCCAAGCCAAGCCAAGCCAAGCCAAGCCAAGCCAAGCCAAGCCAAGCCAAGCCAAGCCAAAACAAAACAAAACAAAACAAAACAAAACAAAACAACAACAACAACAACAACAACAAAAAACATTTGGAAATTTTTATTCACATTATAGACTATATAGAGTTTTCTATATAGCTTTATCTCATGTATGAATGTTTGATACAACTTTCCTTATATGTGGAACTTTTGATACAATTTTCCTAATGCATGCTTCTTAAAATACAGGAACTCCAACGAACACTTTATTCTGTACACAATTTTCCAAAACATGTTACTTTTGTTTAAAAAAATACTTGTTTTGAATATTTGAGCAAATAATAAGAGACCTTAGTGGACTTTGTTCACTGCTGTATGTTACATGGCAAGAGGTGTTTTGGTGAATCATGCCTTTTCACTCCTATTGAAATTTTTGGTGGAATTCCTGAAGACTCCTTTAAGATATATTTAAAGAAGGAAGTCAACAAGCAGATGCCATCACAGGGAGTTCCTCTTGAGGAAAGCCTGAAATGAAGCATCTCTTTTTCCAAAGGTATTTCTTCATTTTTATCCAGTTGTTTTATATTTTTTAATCAAATGCTGTGCCTGCTATAGTAGGCTTGCATCTCATTTGTTGTTTGTGCTCTGCTTGAATGTAATGTGTTTTCATTTTAATAAAAATACATGTCTCCCTAAGCAATGATTAGGAAATGCAATTTTCTATGACAAACTTTTTGAATTGGAAAGGATCACTTCATAGTTCCATTGTGTTTCAATATTCTCCTTTGATATTGTTTCAATATTCCCTTGTGATCCTTTGATATCAATGGAACTTCATCCATCATGAAAAGAACAAAACAAGAACAGTAACGTAAAGGGGGGGGGGGAATGAAAAACCTAAGGATGCCAACAGAGATCACAGACTTGTAGAAATCTATGGCTGTAGAGGACCTTAAACTTACAGTATAAAGCATTCTTGAAACATACCAGCATTACTTCATGTAATTCATGTTTTATTATTTTGCAACATAGATAGAAAATTGCCCATTCATCAGAAGGATCACATAAGCCAAGACAGGGTGAAAACAGCATAACTTTTATTTGTGTTAAAATGGATCTGCAACAACATACAACAAATGAGAAGGGAACAGACACCCAAGGATTTTGAATTGCCAGTAGAATCTATTAAGAGCTAATTTTTCTCCTATCAAGGCTGTTGTTTTCAAGTAAAACTGGACCTACACAAATAAGGAAATGAATCCAGATAATCAGAAATGTTCAAGATTGCCTACTGTATGCTATTTAATAATGGTTGTAGTTAAGCCATAAACATCTTCTTCAAGCGATTTCCCCCAAAATGGGATATTGGAGCCAAGGTCAATAGTTCTGGATCCTTTTTTTATTTTAGTTTAGTTTTATAGAGAGGCTATACCACCACCTTTTCCAAAGAAACTGACCAATCCTTTATTTAAAAGCATGCCAAAATTGTCTCCTGGAATGTTTCAGTCAATCTGTCTTGGCTGGCTGTCAATTAGTAAAGTTAAAGGTAAAGGTTCCCCCCACACATTTGTGCAGTTGTGTTAAAATTCCAAGCATTTTGTCCACATTCTAAGGCTGCAACTGATGAAATTTCACCAGAGTCGGTAGAGCTCTAGATACCTCTACAAAAGCAGCATCGTTTTGAATTGATGGCAGTGAGAAATTAAGTTAGTAAACACCTGGCTCTTTGATTCACCTGATGTCAGATGGTGACAGTTACTGTCAGTATGCCGCTTTAATGGAAATTCACTATCTTGGCTTGGAATATGAAGTGAAATAGAGAGCAATCCAACCTCTTGAGGGGTAGCAGGTGGCATAAAGGTGCCAAATGTTCAGTCTTCTGTCAAGAGAGTGACAATTTAACAATCAAGAATTTAACAATTTGGTTCTTAATTTTGACAAATCAAAAATTCTAGTCTTTGCTAGAAGAGATGTTCAATAATCTTGGAGGGTAGAAGGGCATAATCTAGAACAAGTTAATGTGTTTAAATACCTTGGAGTGATTTTTCACTCGAAAGGTAGATGGAATGCACATCTGAACTATGCAGTGCAATTAGCTCTTAGGTCTTCAAATGCTATTAAACCTTTTTATTTTGGAGGACAGTTAGTCCCTGCAGCCTTAAAACTTTTTGAGGCCAGAATATTGACACAAATTCTCTATGGGGCACAAGCAGGAAATTTTTTGAAGAAAGAGTCACAAGAAACTGTACAAACAAAATTCCTGTGATCAATTTTAGCTGCACCTAGTGGAACACCAAATGCCCAGCTGAGACTAGAAACAGGAATGCCTCAAATTCAGGTTAGGGCCTGGAAGATGATGTTAACTTTTTGGTTGAAAATTAAATACTTTCCAGTGGGTTTTACCCCTCTAGTCCTGACTGATAACTTTCCCTCTTCCGGAAACAGGCGATAGAGCATAAGCTGGCTCTATATAGACTATCTCCATTATTTTAAAATCTTTAGGCTTCAATCAAGCCAAGCAATTGGTTATTAATAGAATAAAAGATATGGAATTCCAGCTAGAAGTTAATAGGAAAACTTTTCATAGTAGAAATAGGATAAGATGGGGTACATGGGAACCAGCACGATACTAGGAAGACCTAACCTTTCCTAAGATTAGAATAGCATTTTTTAGAGCTAGATTTAATATCCTTCCATCAGCACTCCTGCAAGGCAGGTATAATAAAATCCCCTTAGCAGAGAGAATCTGTACATGTGGTACTAAGGAGGTTGAAAACATCTTGCATGTTTTATTACACTGTAAATACTACAGAGATATCAGATCAATATACATTTACCCCCTAATAGAAAGATTCCCAGGAAGATCAGATAGTTTTTATGAGAACCATATTCTTCAGGTCTTAAACCAAGCTATCACATGTGCAGTAGCTAAATTTTGCGCCGCCGCAATGATAATAAGGCAAAACCGGTTAAAGAAGTAGGGCTTCTTGCTTATTTTTCTATCTCTAGTAATATTTTATTTAGCTATTTTTTTTAAAAAAATTTTTTGAGGATATATATTTTAAAACATAGTATTAATATAAAGGTTCTACTGATTTTCGGGGTTTAGGTAAATAAATATGTTATTATTGTAATAGGGATTTATATATTATATTATAACTGTTTTAATTTACAGTTACTATGTATAACTATACTTGTACTTATTTGATTTAGTTCGATTTTAGTAATTTTATCTTGCTGGTCATTGACCGAATAAATATTATTACTTACTTACTTACTTACTTACTTACAATCAAGAAAGGCAAAAAAAAAAAGAGAACAAAGAAATGTGTTGTGTACATGCTGATTCATTTCATTGTTATACACTTCTTTCTTTCTTTCTTTCTTTCTTTCTTTCTTTCTTTCTTTCTTTCTTTCTTTCTTTCTTTCTTTTTCTTTCTATCTTTATCTTTATCTCTTTATCTCTTTGTCTCTTTGTCTCTTTGTCTCTTTATTTATCTTTATCATCTTTATCTATCTATGTACAAAACAAGGAGATTTGAGGAACAGTCAAAAAATATTGCAAAGGCAGAAGCTGTCAAAGCAGAAAGCAAAGAGCTTCAGCCCTGATAAAACCATTATACAGTATATACATAGTGCAAGTGCCCTCCACAATCTAGTGTGGAATAAGAGAGAGAAAATAAGGCACCTGTCAGTCTCTTATTCCTCAGGCTTTTCCAAAACATTTGGCATTCCAGTCTCCAACTACAAACAGCACATCTTACTTGCATGTCCTGTCTATTTCAGTTTGAACCTGACCATCAAACTTGTCAACCCCCTCTTCTTCTGTATCAGTAATTAGAGCAGGGCTTTCCAAACTGTGTGTCACGACACGTTACTGTGTTGCCGGCAGGGTCTGGGTGTGTCACCAGATGACCCGGAAGCGCTGATTGGGGGGAAACCAGAAGAAAAGGCAACCCTGCCAATCAGCGCGCGCCAAAGGAGGGCAGAGAGGCGGGCTGAACAGTGCAGACACCAGCCGCTGCCACAAAAGAGTCCCCTTTGGAGTCCCGCCGAGCTCTTGCTGCACCGCGAGAAAGTGCCACTGCCTTGCCTCTCTGCCCTGAGACGAGGCAGGCCCACTCGAGGTCAGGGGCAGCCAGCCAAGCACGGGTTTGGTGTGAGCGGTTCACGCGACGCCATGTGGGCAGAAGCCTCTCCACTGGGCAATGTGTTTGGCTGGCCAGAGGCCATGGCTCTCGCCCCCCGAGATGCAGCTGGAGTGCGCGGGGTGCCTGGGGCTCCCAGTCCGCCACCTCCCTCGCCCGGAACAGCCCTGGAATAACTTAAGAAGTAATTGTGTTTTCCTCCCAGGTTCGCATTTACCGAACTATTACTTTGCATGTACAAATATTTATGGGGGGAGGGGACGGTTCCTGGTCCTGGGGTGCTGCGAGAAGAAGCGGTGCCCCCCAAAGAACACCCAGGGCTTCGGGACATTTGCAAAAGTCCCAGATCCAAAGCCCCTGAAGGAGGGAGAGAGGCGCTCCCCAAGACGCCCTTTCAAAACTCAATTCCGTGCAGCCAGCAGGACACCGAGGGAAGGAATGGCGATTAAAGCATTTGCCCGATGAGGGAAGCGGCGGACCGGGAGCCCCAGGTGCCCCATGCCTCCAGCTGCATCCCGGGGGATGAGAGGCGCGGCCTCTGGCTGGCCAAACACATTACCCAGCGGAGAGTCTTCTGCCCGAGCGGCGTCGCGTGAGCCCCTGAACCCAAATCAGTCAACATTGAACCTTCTTTTACATTTCAGGAGCAGCAGGCAGGTGAAGCTACATCGCAACAACAGGCTTTAATTGCCATTTCTTCCCTCGGCATCCTGCTGGCTGCACGGAATTGAGTTTTGAAAGTGTGTCTTGGGGAGCGCCTCTCCCTCCTTCAGGGGCTTTGGATCCAGGACTTTTGCAAACGCCCCGAAGCCCCAGGTGTTCTTTGGGGGGCGCCGCTTCTTCTCGCAGCACCCCAGGACCAGGAACCGTCCCCTCCCCACATAAATATTATTTGGATATGCAAGGCAATAGTTCAGTAAATGCGGGGCAGGGTTTTCAGGCAGGAGCCAAACGCGTGGGCTGGGGGGCAGGGTTTTCAGATGGGAGCCAATCACGTGGGCTGGGGGGCAGGGTTTTCAGGTAGGATCCAATTGCGTGGGCCGGGGGCGGGGAGTCCTGTTATTACTGTGTCGCAAAATGGTGCATGTCTAAAAGGGGTGTCACCAACATGAACAGTTTGGAAAGCTCTGAATTAGAGCATAAACTTGGAAAAGATTTATGTTAAAGAGTTATCCACAAAGTCTAATGAATATTATTCAATCATTGATTGCATTATACCCATCTATCTATGAAAGTAATACCATTCCTTCTTCATTTTTTGTGTCCTGTGTCTTCTCACTGAAAATGTCTAATTCCAGCCCATTTCAACTCACTAATAGCAAAGATGTCAATGTGTAGTCAATTCATTTCATCTTTCACCATGCTGAGCTTTCCCATGTTCATGCTGGTGACATTTCATGTTCCTACTGTAATTCTGTCTTTGCAGCTTCAGATTTTTTTTTCCTGCTGGCAACATCAGCAACTAGATGTTCTACTGGCTTTAATCTAGCCATGTCATAAAAACAATTTGTAGTCAAAAAGAAACTCAGCTGTTCCTCAGTAGAATGTTGATGTACCATCTGACATGTGTGTGGGGGGTTATTATCTGGTACTATACCATCAATCATTTATTTCTCTATTCATGTTTTCTTGGTAATATGCAGAAGTGGTTTACCATTGCCTTCTCCTGAGCAGTATGGAATGATGCCCTTGCCATTGTCACTAAAGTGATAATCTGCCTCCAGGTTCTTCCTGTATCACTGCTGCTTGATACAGGAGCTTGCTGGAGTTATATACTCTTGGTCTACACATATGGCATTCTTCATTCATCCACCCCAGGAATATCCCCTAGGATTACTACAGGATTCTGTAGGAGTTGAACTTCTGTGTTGATATGACTTCTAATTTGCATTAAAGCTTTTATCTAACTGTGCTGAGTCCTTGAAGTTTCTGCTGTTAGCATGTCCCAACACACCTGGAGGATGTCAAAATACCTAGAGGATGATCAAAGTGGAGATGAAGATAGATAAAATTAGCAAAATAGTATTTATTGTCAAATTTCAAATGAAAAAATCTTGATAAAAATAATGGAAAATATCTACAATAACTACCAGTGTTATTTGTTTGGGAAATGAACATCTTTCCGAGCTCTCAGTGAATAAACACATTTATATTTTGGTTAGAATTGCTATAATACATACTTTTCTAGGGTTTTTTTTGGTAAAGTTTTTTTTATTATTATATTTGAAACAAAGATAAAAACTACAGAAAAACAAAAAATTACCAACAAAAAAGAAAAAGAAACTAAAAAGTGTGAAACACAAGAAAAAAGAATTTCGAAAGATTACATACAAAGGTGACTTCCAACTTTCAACAGCAAGAATATACAACAGTTACCATAATCAAACCCTTTCTCTATGTCAAACCAAGATCACATTATTTCTATACATCCTTCCCTTAACACATATACAAATCACTAATACAATTGCTCTTTCACCTTATATAAAAAAGAAAGTATGTATTTATGTATGTATCTGTGTGTGTGTGTGTGTGTGTGTGTGTGTGTGTGTGTATGTATGTATATGTATATGTATATGTATATGTATATGTATATGTATATGTATATGTATATTTTTCTAATTCAGCTTCCCTCCTCCATAGAACACCATCCATATAATTATTTCCTTCCTACCACTATTCTGTATGTTTCTGTCTACTATAATAAATATCAAATTATAAAAACAAATACATTGTCTGCCTTTATAATTAATAAAACTACAACAATCTTAACCCTATTAAACCTGAAGAACAATATAAAATATTATATCTTATCCATAGCTTTTAAATCTTACAAATCAAAAATCCTGTAAATCTTTGTCCAAATCATTAAAAAAGTGACATCATGATAGCCTCATTATCAGTCCAGTTACATATTCTTAATTCTTTACCCCTCCTCAAAATATACCAGAGCATTTACATATTTCCCCATTACACATAAGGCATTTTTTTAAATATAAAAATCCCATAATCCAACTGCCCCCAGAGATACAGACTTCTCAGCAGAAAGAAACCTCCCACATATCATATACCCTTCTTTCCCATAACACTTATTCAGATAGTCATAACATTTCCCCAGCGTAGTAAATCCTTGTGCAGTTTTAAACTCAAACTGTTGTTTTAACCCCATCAACAGCAAACCACAATCTTCAGCTGGCATTACTTCAGTCTCAGTAACAGCAACAAAGTCCCTATCTTTACCAAGATCTTCATCTTCCATCATAGCATTTCAAGCTAGATGACACATTTTAGCAATAATCTCTTCTCCAATGTCCCAAACATTCTGCAAAATGTCTTGACAACACTTGACAAAACAAAGGTTTTATTTAAAAGTCTGTTTACGTTCACAACAGAATTCTAATAAATCTTCTTTAAAATCTTCCATACTTCAGGCAGTAGATTAAGGCGCCCCCTAAATAGTTAACTCACAAAGATAAAACTCACAGAAATAGAAGTTAATGACAATGAAAATCTTTCGTCTGAAATTGACAAAAGAAAGTATACTAGCAAACAAGTCCCAGAGAGAATGAAAAGAAAGCTAAAGATTTAAAACATTTAAACATTTAAAACATCAAATCCAATGTGTAGGAAAACGATCCATCCTTTAAATTGAGTACTAAAAATAGTAACGGAAACGCAATTATGTTTTTTCAGCCCTCATTACACTTTAGATGGGAAAACAAGCCAAAACTTTTTTTAAAACATTAAAAATATAATCCAAAAATAACGATGATCACCAAGAGATTTTGCTTCTTCTTACTGTAAAAAGCTTCTCTTAGGGTACAAAACTTAAAAGCTAAATTGGGTGCTTTAGAAATGGGAAGGCAGAACTTACTGCCCCTTTAAGAGAGGCTTCAGCATGGCTTGGAAAAGGATGAAATCCCAGCCTCCTGGTGAAATCTTACCATTCAATCGCGGACGCTGTCCATGCTCTCCTGGCTACAACTCACCATCTGGAGGACAAATGGGTCAATTCCCAGCGTTTTCCTTTCTCCGGAAGTCAACTCTGCTTACGGAGCTCGCGAGCAAGGCTGTTCAGTTTGCCATTTTCCCACCAGAAGTCCCATACTTTTCTAGTTTTTAACCATGATGCTTTTCAGGACAATGTCTTCATGGCATAAATTGTTCAGGAGAAGGATTTCAATATTTATCTTCCATTTGCCTTTGGTTAAAAACAATTCTAAAACAACTGGATAAGCTGTATGCTTGATCAATCTCTGAAAGTTTAATAATTCACAAAGATATATTTTGCTTGACCAAACAATCAAGGTGATACTTTTTACTAACATTTTTGCTTATGCATTTTTCATTTCAAGTCTGCTAAGGAAAATTCTTTGGCAAGAATTGTTTAGGTTATCTTTAAAAGTCACTTACATTGCCTCTAATCAATGGTAAAAGTAGACCCAACTATTTTTGAAACAAAAAAGAACCAATCTGATCACAGATCTCCTAGCATCTCACCAGGTTTGTTCCCCAAGGCCCTGTTCCCACAACATACTTAACTGGATCAATGGAAGGGGAGGGGGGGAGGTTAGTGCCTTACAGGAATATCAAATAGGGGACTAAATTAGTCAATTGGGGTCAAACTAACTCCACCCAATTTTGTAGGAGCTCCTCAGCCCTATCAAGTAACTTGGTATGCTTACTGAATCCTCCAAAGAAAGAGAACCATTCCAGAACTCATTGGCAAGGCTTGGTAGCACAGGGCACACTTCCTAAGTACTGATTGGCTGCAGCAGCCAAAGTATACTAATTGTTGCCTAGCCAAACTCATGAACTCTTGAGTGCATTCTTCAGATGCAAAATCGTATGGGATACTAGTCACCTCATGGAGAAAGTGAGTGGAAACACAGTATTCTCAAAATTATGTTATTTTTAAACCCTCCAGTGCAACTGTGTGCTCCCAGGATGCCTATGGAGTAAGGGGTAGATT
Source organism: Charina bottae (assembly GCA_023362775.1). Taxonomy (NCBI): domain Eukaryota; kingdom Metazoa; phylum Chordata; class Lepidosauria; order Squamata; family Charinaidae; genus Charina; species Charina bottae. The sequence continues at coordinate 10,857,097 of JALMGJ010000005.1, forward strand.
ACTGCATTATCTGTGTTGTGGGAACAGGAACATACTATATTTTAAAATAAATAAAAAAATAATTCCCTGCGGATGGCTTATCTTAGTGACAGGAGATTGCAGCACTGGTTGTTTATGAAAAGCTAGAGGTAACTTTAATGTTGAGAAGTGTGACAATTTCTAAGAATACCAACTAGAAGCCAGGTCCATTGTACATAATATGCATGTTGGGTAGGGAATGGAAAACACCACTGTTAATCATAAAGCAGTGTCTGTATATGCGTTTTCTACAGCAACTTTATTCTTCAATCCCAGCAAGGGATGGGCATGATTGATGAAACTCAGCAGGCTGTTACAACTATTCAGGGATATAGCTATGTCTTCCTTTATACTTTAATATCTTAAACACCAAGAGTCGTTTTTAGGAATATGGTCAACAGCACAAGAACACTTCAGATATTTATCAGAGAGCAGAATCTACAACTCAAACACTATAAAAAAAATGATGGAGGATATTCTTAGGGATTGCTCAAGCCCATGCTAATTCATTTTCCTCAAGTTTCCAACATTTGTTTGGGAGGATCCATTTTGGCATTGTGTGCATCGCTTCTAATAATTAAGACCTACTCTTCCATTACTTTCTCCTCCTTTCTTAAAATAAAGATTTCATAGAATAATAAAAATAGAAGAGAACCTTACCTGCCATCTTGTAAGACCTTGCTTTGTGCAGCAAAGTCAAAGCTGGAAAATTCCAAATAGAGGGTTGCTCAGCTTCTGGTGGAAAATCTCTTACAATGGAGAGCCCACAACTATCAAGGTCAGAGGTAGTAAGTGATGGCCCATGGGCGTAATTTGCCTCTTGTAATCCGCTTTGACAATTCTCCTGAAATTCAGTGATGTCCTCTCTCTCCATGTTTTGATTTCAGTCCCCATCATCTCCAGATATCATGGAGAATGGCAAATCATGGTAGGAATTGAGGTTTATAGCAATCTGGTAACACCAGATTGTTACATGTGTGCCTATTTTTCTCCATTTTTGAAGTTGGAAATGATATCTGTAGGATATCTTTGGAGATTAGCAAACAATAGAGTGAACAATAGTTAATTAACCCTTTCCCCCAGTACTTCTCCTGCACCTGGTTGGTTTTAGTTTTAATAGAATTTTAGATATCATGTAACATATGTATTATAAGGCAGCACGGTGGTGTAATGGTTAAGACTACTGACTGTCAAACGAAAGGATGGCAGGTCGAGACCTGGAAGCACCGCATAACAGGGTGAGCTCCTGTTCTTACCCAGCTCCTGCCAACCTAGCAGTTCGAAAGCATGTAAAAATACAAGTAGATAAATAGGTACCACTCCGGTGGGAAGGTAACAGCATTCTGTGCGCCTCGGCATTTAGTCATGCTGGCCACATGAACACGGAAGCGTCTATGGACAACGCTGGCTCCCTCAGCTGAGAATCGGAGATGAGCGCTGGCCCCTAGAGCCGGATATGACTGGAAGGGGAAACCTTACCTTACCTTATATGTATTAAATATTTCATGTTCATTCCTTGCCCAAAGCAAGGAATGAAAATATCTCACCCCTGTCCTGAAATCCATTTCTTAGAAGTATTTCTTACAATTTTGTTTTCCTATGTACCCTTCCTTTATGTGACATTGGCATAGTGGTTAAGGTGCTGGGCTAGAAACCAGGAGTCTGTGAGTTCTAGTCCCGCCTTAGGCATGGAAGCCAGCTGGGTGACCTTGGGCCAGTCACTCTCTCTCAGCCCAACTCACCTCACAGGGTTGTTGTTGTGGGGAAAATAGGAGGACGAAGGAGTATTAGGTATGTTTGCTGCCTTGAGTTATTTATAAAAATAATAAAGGTGGGATAAAAATTAAATAACCTGGCATAGGGCCAGGTTACCTGAGGAACCGTCTCATCCCCAGAACATCGACCCGTCCCACCCGATCAGCCAGAGAGGGCTTGCTGTGGACCCCATCGACCAAAGAGTTCCATCTAGCGGGGTCCAGGAGGCAGGCCTTCCCTGCAGTTGCGCCCGCCCTTTGGAATACCTTACCCACGGAGCTGAGGCTGGTTTCGTCGCTCCTGACCTTCCAGAAAGGTCTTAAAGACCTAGTTCTGCTGTCTTGCCTGGGAGGGAAATGCCAACAGTTCCTCTTGGGGATGGCTGGTCCCATGAAGCCTCCCAATATTACCATTTTTAACATCTTTTATACTTGGATTTTATATTATTTATTATATTGTAATTTTATATTTATCTTTTTTAACTATGTTTTATTGTGAACCGCCCAGAGTCCCCGACAGGGGAGATGGGCAGTAATATAAATTTAATAAAATAAAAATAATAAAAATAAAAATAAAAATAAAAATAAAAATAAAAATAAAAATAAAAATAAAAATAAAAATAAAAATAAAAATAAAAATAAAAATAAAAATAAAAATAAAAATAAAAATAATAATAATAATAAAAAATTAAAATTAAAATTAAAATAATTAAAATTAAAATTAAAATTAAAATTAAAAATAAAAATAAAAATAATAAAAATAAAAATAAAAATAAAAATAAATAAAAATAAAAATAAAAATAAAAATAATAAAAATAAAAATAAAAATAAAAATAAAAATAAAAATAATAAAAATAAAAATAAAAATAAAAATAAAAATAATAAAAATAAAGAAAGTAAAGTAAAGTAAAGTAAAGTAAAGTAAAGGAATGAAATGAAATGAAATGAAATGAAATGAAATGAAATGAAATGAAATATGAAAAATGTTCCAGCAAATTTCCAAAAAGCTTGAAAGGAGAGAAAAAGAAGAAATAAATCATATTTAAGTTGTAATTAGCTATTTCCCTTGATTAAATGGTGACATTAATTAGCTTGGAAAAATCATTTCTTCAGTTACATTTTGGTTTCACAATTGAAGTGGGAACATAAGTTAGGATTTATTTTGGAATAAAAGAGGCTTTAGAGATATCATACAAAAGCTATCAAGATATTAAATTGAAACCCTGGGACTTGACCTTAGCACAAGTTTCTAACATGCTCACCTTTTCAAAATTCTTCTTCTTTTCCTGCACAAATAGATTTAAAAATAGGTGGCAATTTTTTAAAAAATTTTGGAATAGAAATTGTTGCTCTGTATTCCATGGAGTATACAATTAAAATCCTTACATAACAATACTTTCAAAGTAGAGTACCTGAGTTAGGCTGTCAAAAATAGAATCTCTGTGACTCATCTGTGAATGTTCACATATTTTGCCATTTTTTATGGGAATCCTCTTCAGAGTACAGTTATTTTGGCAATGATAAATTTTCAAGATCTTGAGTTCTCTGACTTTAGTCATCTACTACAATATCTCTTTGAACAATTCACATGATGATGATGATGATGATTAAATTTATATGCCGCCTGACTACCAGTGACTCTGGGTGGTTTGCAAATTGTTAACATTTAAAAACAAGTAACAGTACAAGAAATCCAAAACAAAGAAACAAGCTGGCAGAGAAAACAAACCCAGATGGGAACAAGGGAAAGGAAGAAAAGGGGCATCAATTGTCCTTGTCAAAGGCCTGGGTGAAGAGCCATGTTTTCAGGGCCCTTCGAAATACCAATAAGGTGGGGGCTGTTTGAATCTTGGGGGGAACCTCATTCCAGAGGAGAAGCACTGCTACAGAGAAGGCACACTCCCAGGGTCCCAAAAGGTGGGACTGTTTAATTGATGGAACCCTGCTGGGTATTTTTTCCCACTGCTGGGAAGATACTATGTGAGACAGGCAGTTCCTCATGTAACCAGGCCCTACGCTATGTAGGGCTTTATAAGTAGCATAACTGGTGCACTAGATGAAGATGCCCAAAAGCCTTCCTGGCCACAGCTGCCACTTGCTCATCAAGCAGGAGCTGTGAGTCCAGGAAGACCCCCAAATTGTGCATCATCCTTGAATGGGGAAGTGCAACCCCATCCAAGTTAAAAGTTAGAATATCTCAAGATCTGGGAGGTCCAAACACCCACAGCCACTCGGTCTTGGTAGGATTGAGTTGGAGATGGTTCTTCCCCATCCAAACCTGTACAGCCTCCAGGCCCTGGGACAGAACTTTGACAGCCTCACTTGGGTGGCCCAAAATCAAAAGATATATGACATCCTTAAGGTTTCCCTAGGAATCACCCGTTAAGCTGAACATGAAACTACTCCAAAACCCTTGTAAAAAGGGAATGCAGTCCTTGAGATTAAAAAAAAAAAGAAGTGAAGTGGGAGGCATTAGGTGAGTATCCTTATTGGCGTCCTTATCCATCTATTCTTTTGGCAAATGAAGTAGTACTAACTCCAGTAAGTATAATGTGGTAATTCTACCTGAAGGATCTTAGTACAGAACATTCAAATTACCCAGTCAAATTCATGCTGTAGGCTGATCTGCTTCAGGATGTTGTGCAGAGATGAAGTTTGGTTGCAACATGTTCCTGCTTCCTTTAGAAAGAAATACATGAAGGAATCTTTGGATCTAGTTAAACAAAATATACATTATTTTATTTAATACATTTCTAAGTTGCCTTTCATCTAGGTGGCTATTGAGATAATGAGCAAATAAAATAAATAATGCCAGAATACAATGGTACAATGAAATATGAATAACAATGAAAATGGACAGATGGAATATAAAGGAAAGACATCATCATTTAAACACAGTAGCCAAAAAAAGCCTTAACATGGAACCAAAAGAACAATAATATCAGTTTAGAAGGGATGTTCAAAGTTATGATGCCATCATAAGAAGGCCTCTCCTTGATAGATATTCATATAGCTCTTGTAAGAAAAGTAATTCACCACTTCTGTGGAAGATCTCAAGGCCTGGGCAAACTGGAAATAGAAAAAGTCATTTCCCCCCCATGTTTTTGGGTCTAAAATGGTAAGGTTAAGTGCCAACACTTTAAATTACATTTATGTCTGGCAGCTTAATTCTGCATCACTGAAGCTGACTACTCACTATCAGGGCAATTCTGCACATAATTCATTACAAGAACAGAACTAGTTAAAAGCAATACTCAAAACTTAACACTATCAAAACTATATGAGCCTCCAGTTTTAAAAATGAATCAAAGCACATCCTTAATCTGCAAACCTGATCTTTCGACGGAGTGCAATTTCAACTAAAGCAAGTTGTGGAGTCCTTGGTGCTCTCTGAGCCTTGTTGTTTACTTGCCAGGCTAAAGAAAGTTTGTCACCCATTTCTTGGTCATACAGCCTTCGATCCTCAATATTTCCATCATGTGTGGATTCAGTTTCAATCTGTTGGCCTTTATCTAGTTTGTTACCAGAGTCAATCATCAGAACTTCCATTACCTCACCTGGTTCAGATGAACAAAAAGTGAACTGGGTGTTTATCAGTGTACAGATAAGTTTTAACCCAAGACTTTTCATGTAGATACAGATAAAGGTGGAGCAAAAGGTGGAGACTTCTAGAAATGGCACTTTAAGTAGGAATTTGCAAGATGCCATGCAACAGGGAAACCCCAGGATCAAGAATCACACAGATTTCAGAAAAACATGATTAATGCTACTCAGGAATAAAAGCATATCCTTAGAAAGTGTAAAATAAAATTCTCAGGCAGTCTTGTAGCATGCCAATTAAGAAGGACTCCCTTTGAAATATTCCTTCCATGGCTCCACATCTGGGCTGGGCTGACTCCCCTCCTCCTCCCCCATCTGTTTCCCAATCTCTCACAGAAGTGAAGCATCATATTGCCTGCCTGATATGCCCAGTTAACAGATCTAGCAAAATACCATTTACAGTGGTATCAAATCCTACTGATACGTCAAGGAGAAACCAACTTTCCCTCTCATTCCCCCCCAAAAAGAAAATCCATCTTTGTTTGAATGCTTGACCATCGCCTTCCAAAGCAGCTACTTTACTCCCAACTTAAGAATGGAAAACGGAATATTGGTGGACAGCAAAAGAGATTCAAAGATACTCTCAAAGCTAATTTAAAAAAATGTAATATCAGCATTGAGAACTGGGAAGCCCTAATTCATGAGCGTTTCAATTGGAGGTCAGCCTTTATTAAAGGTGCTGCGGACTTTGAAGAAGCACGAGTACAGGGCGAAAGGGAGAAACGAGCTAAGAGGAAGGCACATCAAGCAAACCCTCATCATGACCGTCTTCCACCCGGAAACCTATGCCCTCATTGTGGGAGGTTGTGCGGATCCAGAATTGGCCTTTACAGCCACTTACGGATCCACTGTTATGGCTATGAGTGATCGCCAAGAAAAAAAACACATTATTTATAGAAGTGTTTCATAATAAACCAAAACTTTGCCGAGATAATTTCTAAATTCAGAGATATTATAGACAGCATTGGAGCAACAACATATGTGATTCTCAGCCGTACAATTTTGGAGAAGAAAGAAAAATCACTTCAGCATTTGCTGGGACTCCAGGAATGGCCAATTTCATCTAAACTGTGAGAGACATCATAAGCATTATGATTGATTGATTGATTATTTAATTGTATTTTAAATTATACAGATTCCTATTAGAATGAATTAAGGGTTTCTGGAACTTAAGTAGACCTTCAGAAATAGTCTAGTCTAGCAATTTCTATGCATTTCATGTAACTTGGTATCTGACAAATCATGTTATCAATTCCAATACCTAAACAAATCAGAAGCTTTAACACTTTCATCTGTTTATGAAGACATAAATCCAAGCTTTTGCATATAACATTTAAGAATGGGGTAGTACTGCCCCATTCGGAGCCGGTGCGGAACTTGGGGCCCTTCTAGACTCACGACTCCTGCTCGAAGAGCAGGTGGCGGTCGTGGCTAGGAGGGCTTTTGCACAGCTTCGGCTGTTGCGCCAGTTACACCCATTCCTGGATCGAGATGCCCTCCAAACAGTCACTCATGCTCTCGTCATCTCCCATGTAGACTATTGCAATGCGCTTTACATGGGGCTACCCTTGAAGACTATCCGGAAGCTACAACTGGTTCAGAGTGCAGCCGCGCGAGCAGTTCTAGGTGCGCCAAGATCAGCGCATATAACACCTTTACTCCGCGAGCTGCATTGGGTGCCGGTTTGCTTCCGGGTACAATTCAAGGTGTTGGTTATCACATTTAAAGCCCTACATGGCTTGGGACCAGAATACCTGAGGGACCATCTTATCCCCATATCATCGACCTGCCCCACCCGATCATTCAGAGAGGGCCTGCTACGAACCCCATCAATAAGAGTGTCATCTGGTGGGGTCTAGAAGGTGGGCCTTCTCTGTGGTGGCACCAGCACTCTGGAACACCTTGCCCCCAGAGTTGAGGCAGATCCCCTCCCTCCCGACCTTTAGGAAAGATCTGAAGACCTGGCTCTGCCGCCTGGCATGGGAAGGAGGAAATAATAGTTCCTCATGGGGGTGGTTAATTTCATAATGTCCTTCTTTTTATTAAACTATCTGGCCATTTGGATTTTATAATTTATTTATTGTATTATTTGATTGTATTTTTATATTCTTTATTCTATTTTAATCAGTTTTATTGTAAACCGCCCAGAGTTCCCCATTGGGGGAGATGGGCGGTCATATAAGTTAAATAAATAAATAAATAAAGAATAGGATTTTCTTGATCTATGCTGAAATGATAACCAGAATGATATTTCATTAAAATCTAGGAAGAATTTAATTGTATTCCAATCCAACCATTTCTGAATGTTTTAAAATGAGCCACCAAGTAGCTATCGACACAGAATTATATCATAAAGAGAAGATAGAGATGAAAATACCAAGCTACTTTATCTTCTATTGTTTCTTGATGACAAAACAGAAGCATCATTAATCTTACACCATGAGCAAAAGTCAAGTGTTGTTTTTTAGTGAAAATCTAATTATATTTTTAGGTCAGTTTCTGGTTTGACATTAAAAAAAATCTTATTAGCTGTTTTTGAAGAAGTCTGTAATGAATAGAAAACTTAATTTGGCCATGTTTCCACATTAAACAAGACCTAAATTATGCATTAAAGGAGACATTACAAAGTTCAAGAACAAGCCCCTCAACTGTCATTTGATAAAACCCAGTCCACTTTGACTGATGAAAAGCTAAAGCAATATGAAAAATGGATCTAACTGTTGAAAGTCACATGCTATAAAAGTATAGAAACAGCATACACAAGGAAAAGGTCTGGATGAAGCATTAACAGAAATTTTCTGGTTCACTTTAGTTTTGTCCTGAATAGGAATTTTTCAGTATTCTGCCCAGCTGAAAGAAAATAAGACCTGCTATCATAGCAAGGAGGTCATGCTTTGCTGTTGTTTGGTCATTCAGATGCTACTGATGGAATGGCTATCATTTCAGTAGGATTGTCTGTCAGAAACTGCTTCTTATTTTTGTACCATCAGTTATAGTATCTAGCCACCCTGTCTTCTCTTGGCCTATTCTTCAATGACAAGCTTGTGCTACAAACAAGGAAATTCCCACTTTAAGTTACATTTCTATCAGGGATACAGGTATTCCTTGACTTACGACCATTTATTTAACGACTGTTCAAAGTTATGACAGTGCAGAAAAAAGTGACTTGTGACCAGTCCTCACACTTACGATCATCGCAGCATACACTTGGTCACGTGATCAAACTTTGGGTGCTTGGCAATAGGCATGTATTTACAATGGTTGCAGTGTCCCAGGGTCACGTGATCACCATTTGCAACCTTCTCATGGGGCTTCCAACAAGCAAAGTCAATGGGAGAAGCTGGATTTGCTTAATAACCATGGTAAAAAAGGTCATAAAATCAGACATGATTCATTTCACAACCACATCACTTAGTGACAGAAGTTCCGGTCCCAATTATGGTTGTAAGTCAAGGACTACCTGTGCTCTAATCTAGATTCCCTGCAGAGTGAATGATGAACTCCTCTCCTGTAGTCCTACTATGAACTCAGCAGATGGCTGTAGGCAAGCCATGATCTTTCAGCCTTGATTCACCAACACACCTTTCATCAGCTAAATAACTTTATATGGTTCTTGTGTTGAAGGGGCAGAAAGGCAAAGTATAAATTAAATCAAACAATCAGCAGAAGTGCTTTGATTATGAAATAAGATGGGCTTAGATATAGACTTTTGGTAACAGTGCACATTGACTCAAACTTAATTAGAGTCTGTTCATTTCAACTTACAATTCCAAAGTGATATTCAGAATTTCAAAGCTTAATAAAAAATAAATTACTATTTATCCATTTTCTTACATCTTAATAGCATTGAATACATTCTGCAAGCACAATAGATTCTTATATGGGGATGAAACCTGCTGAATTTCACAGAAACATGGAGCACTTAGAAAACTAATCTCCTTTAAATTTGGCTTGAAATAATTGTGTTTGGGGTGACCATAGATGTTTGCATCCATCTCCCAAAGCATTGTGCTGCAGATGTCCCACTGGAAAAATTCCAAAAATTATACAACAAAACTGTTAGTCACTCAACTCAGTTTCTCCCCTCTCTTCATCACCCTGAAATTCTGCAAATAAATTAAATCTACAAGTATCAGTTATTTAATTAGCTAGTTAATGAGTTACTTCAGCTTTAGGACCTACCTTTCTGCAGAACTCCAGACATGCAAATGCTTCTGTGACTTTGCTTAATGGCAGCACATCACTGGTCACAGTGGACTGATTATATTGAGTTTTGAAATTCAGCAGAATTTGATACACAATCTTAAATTAAAGTACTCTAAAACATTAGAAGGCAAAGGTTAATCGACAGTATTCCTAATGACATGAAGAGCCATATTTTGTCATCAAAAAGATTATTTTCGACAGAAAATACTCTAAAAGTATACATTAATTGAAGTACAATATTACTTTCCTTGTTTAATATTGTCCTGTGATCTTCCCACATTTGTCTAGAAGCATTCTTTCTAGTGCTGCAGAAGATCATTTTCTGTGGGAAATTGAATTTCCTGTTATGCAGCACCATGCAACCATTTTCCCCCTTTTTTGCCATTCCCTCAATCCATCCTGTTTTAAAAATAGGAATATTTGAACTTTTTCGGAAATTTCTTTATTTTATTTTTCAAATTTTGCCACTGCCCATCTCCCGCCAGAAGAGAGAGATTTCAACAAAAGCAAAATCTCACTTCAGTAGTTTAAAATCACAACACTGGTAGGATGCTTCAAACAGATACAACACACACTAACCTTGGCCCATGAAAGTGCACTTAGTTCAATAAAACTTTGTAGTGAGCTATCTAGAATACTATAGTAAAATAAATTATTTGAAGTTTTCTCACACATACATACCCTTTTTATCTTACTGATACAATCAAGTTAGTGCCACAGACCTTGTTGAGCACTCAGATAAAACACATTGCCTCAGATGTATCTAAGAGTGTCTAAGGTGAAAACCTGAACAGCCTTGAAGAAGCTGTTAAATCAAGATTACTCTAAACTGTGTTTCAGACTGTGAGTAACCACAGAAGATAAAAAAACAAAGCCCTCAGGTAATTACATAATCTCACTCTTGACTGATAGAAACAGATAGGTAAGAGAAGAGGCAATTGGGCAGATAGATAGAAATAATAAAATAAATAATGAAATAAATATGGATAGACAAAAACATTAAGGAAGCTAATACATGCTTTATCTGTGGAGTATAATTCTTTTCTCACTGGCTTCTATACTGAATTAGAAACTATAATGAATATTGATGTGTAAACTACAGTATATACTGTACAAGGCTGGCCTGTCCATTAGGCAGGATAAAGAGGCTATTTCATTGGTGGACAGGGAAGGAGAGTGGATTGTTGTTGTTTTTTCTGAGTGAATTGACTGGCCTTTCTAGCATTCTTCTCCCTCCTGCTCTGTGAAGCAGTTTTCTGACCTTGTGCTTCAGACTTGCCTGCCCAATGTCTCATTGAAAATCTTCAGACAAGCTACTGAGCCAGCATGCATGGGCATCTGATAGCAAATGCTATAGTTTAACAAACACTTTTTAAAAACAGAGCTGAATTATCCTGCCTTTATCTACTTATAAATCCAATTTATATTTTTCTTTCCATTACTACTATACTCAAAATCATGAACATACATATATACAGGGGGAAAAACTTTTTTTAAAAAAGTTGAACTCACCTCCTGGGTGACTATATGTTTCCCTCCATTCTCCACTCCCCCCTACAGTTCTTATTCTTCCTGGTGATGTTGCATTCAAGTAAAAATGAGGATCAACCATGAGGTGTTACAGAAGTTCTATAAACATCAACTTTTTACAGCCTGCTTGGGACTGCAAAAGACCTTGATCATTAGAAAAAAGATGGTCTCAGGCCAATCCAATGGTGGAACCCAATATCCCGAGACTGTGAGAACCCCTTCAGTAGATATGTGCCAAGACAGGCTAGATAGACATCTGTTGTGGATGTTTTAATTTGGGTTCCTTCATACAGTGTATGGTTTATTTATATATTTATTTAAACTATTTGCAAGGCTGTCCATCTCCCAAAAGTGGCTGAGTGGCATACAAAGGTTAAAACCACAACAAGAAACACAAATGCCCAAGGCCATAAGCACAATCCAACTCATAAAGAATAACAGAATTAACCAGCAGCGCTCACTGAACCACGTGGCCCAAACACTTGAGGATTGAACTCTCTAGCCTAAATGGTCCCTTTCAGTTCTATGGTATTATGTCAAGCATCCCACAATCTAATGCTTTCCAAGCTACAAGGCTTTCAGCCAGCTTGTTGTTTTGCAGCCCCTTATGTCTGCAAAAGAAGATATAACATCCATCAAGCTGGAAATTTTTGAAGCAGTAGTTTTTCTAAGTTTTTTAAAAAAGGTTCAATTAAAAAATAATTTTGTGTCTGCAGATGTGTTCCCTGTTGTTTGTTGCTCACTTTCCCTTTCTTAGAGAAGTCTGCTAATACTTATCATAGGCCCTTAGAAGTGCTAAATGATATGTTTAAGTTTGAAATCATTCTCAAAGCTGTCACAAATAGAAAAAAAGGAATAATGAAATAGCAGAGAGAAAGGAAAGGAATGGGTGATATATTTTTATTTAGTTTTCCTAGATAAAAGTTGCTGGCAATGTCAGATTCTCTCAAAGGCTGTCACTATGTCAGCTATTTTGCTAGAGACATGCTCCAAGAGAGTTCTTAGGAAGCCCATGGTTATAATCCAGATATAACTACCTTTCTTCAAGTTTATTGAAGAGCCAATTTCCAAGCCAAAATTAAGTTGAGGTAGCCTAATACCCATCAACAATAATCAACCATACCCAGGTCCCCACACCGATAGCAAAACCATGTCTTTAAGGCCTTACAGAAAGCCTATAGGGTTGGGGCTAATATGATCTCCAGGGGTAGGTGGGCAGTGTTGATGTTCCAAAGGGCAGCAGCCATAAAGATAAGGTTCTCTTCCTAGGCCCTGCCAGGTGTCACTCTCTAGCAAATAGGACCTGCAGCATGAATCTCCTGCTAGACCCATTTTGTAGGCACTGATAGCTTTTGTTACTTCTATCATTTCAAGACCCGTACTCATGATCTGTTTACTGTGGCACAAAAACACCTCAATAATTTTTTTAGGGAACATGTCCTCATGGCATCACCTCCATCTTATCCCCAGCCCACTTTGTTCAAGATTAAAGTTGTTTTCCCATTGTTAAAGCAATGTTTTTCTTTTTTCTCCCAACAAAAAATTTGTGGCATGGACAATCTACAATGCCTTGCTGGTGATAGCACGGTTAGGGGATGGGATCTGCTTAGCTCCTATTACCACTTAAGTCTATTGTGGGCATGACCACAACCAAATCATGGGGCACTGGTTTTTGTCAATATTTTGACTTATACTGGAAGAAAGATCAGACAACTATTTTGTGCAAAGACATATACCCACGTAATGCCGATCTGGTGCTTTGGAAAGGCTCCTTATGTGCACCAATAGACCTGAAAGATAAGTAGCCTGTTTTTATACACATGTACAGTGGTCTTTCAAAAGACAGATAGACCTATCAAAAAAGCCATTCTGTTAAGAATGTTGTGTATGGTGTGGGCGTGAGTGCGGTTATCATGCTGTTGGCTTTATTATTCATTGGTGGGGAACATATGAATGCAGGCTGAATGCCTGACTGGAGTTCTTGGTGCTCTCTGAGTTTGGTTGGGTCATTTCATTACCCATCTAGGTAACATCATCAGTGCAGCTCACCAGATGCATTCCCAGTATATACATACAAGCACACCACACTTAGCACAGCACATTACAGAGGCCTACTATGGCCATGTTCTGCACGTTTTTCCTAACTTGCTTCCTTGTGCAATATTGGAGTTCCTCTCCTTGGAACTATTTAATTATTTACTTATTTACATAAAAAGGTAAAGGTTCCCCCTGCACAGTTGTGCAGTCGTGTCTGACTCTAGGGGCCGGTGCTCATCTCCGTTTCTTAGCTGAAGAGCCAGCGTTGTCCAAAGACACTTCCACAGTCATGTGGCCAGCATGACGCACATGGAACGCTGTTACCTACCCACCAAAGTGGTACCTATTAATCTACTTGCATTTGCATGCTTTCGAATTGCTAGGTTGGCAAGAGCTGGGGCGAGTGCAGGAGCTCACTCCGTCACGTGGGGCTAGAGATTCGAAACTCCGAACTTGCAATCTTCCGATCAACAAGCCTGGTGTCTTACCCACTGACCTGCCACATTTTAACCTATCCTCTTTTTACAGTAATAGGTTAAAATACCCCCCCCCCAAAGTATAATAAAATAAAAAAATAGCAGAAAATAATAACAACAAAAGTTACTAAGAAAGAAACTAAAAACTAAAACCACCAAGAACAAAACATTCAAGAACAACCTAGGGTGGGAATTCTAGCTTAATGCTAGATTTCCCTTTTAGAGCAATTGTTTTCACATCCTTCACAAACTGAATGAATTGGTTCAGAATGTAACACAGTGTAGCAGAGAAAGCTGTACCATTTAAAGTTTTGCGTCTTAGGTTTGTGGACATTTTAAGCAATCTCAGTTTTGAAGGATGGGATTTATTTTTCTTTTTAAAGAATATTAAAAAGTAGAATAGTTCATGCAGGATACCTAGTGTGGAATATTTTTCCTTGGGATTTTATGAACGGCAAGCTGTATTACCAAATAATTGCCAAAATTCAGGAGTAACTCAATTTAAAATCCATTACAGAGCAATGTTAATGGTCAATAATACATTATTACCCCTATATGTTTCTTTACTTTGTCCCCTTTTCTAACCTTTTGTATATTATATATCTTCCATTAATAATGGAAAGCTGATTTAGATACTTTAAGTACATTACCAGATGATAGCTACACCATGTACATAGTTTTGGTTTTCTAACCACAATTTGATTGCAGCATGTACCCTGTCCATTTGCAGTTAGATCAATTATATTGCATTGTGCTCCTGCACGCATGTAATACAGTTAGGAATCAATTATGTGTTTTTTTCTGGATGATCATTCTCATTAAAGGAATATACCATGCCTAAATGGATATCTCCTGACATCTCCTGCAAGAAATATTCTTGAACAAATATTCAGCTAAGCATAGGTAAAAAAGTATTGATTGGTTTAAGGACAAATCATAAGAAGTTCACATTTTAAACTTGAAAAAGGACTGCAGTGTTGACAATCACTTATACATCGAACATGGTTTTACTGAAAAAAAGTGTGAACTATATTGTTTCAAACTATATTTTATTTTTATGAATATTCAAGATACTTTCTAGACATCATAAAAGTCTAATAATTTTAACAATAGCCACCGAGAGTCATGTATTTGAGATGGGCCGCCATATAAATCTAATAATAAAATAACTGGGGGTTTTAAAAAAGAAAAGAAATTAAAGGCAAAAACTCCTCACTTTCCCACTGTTTTTTGTTTATTCATTCATTCATTCGCTTCCAACTCTTCGTGACTTCATGGACCAGCCCAAGCCAGAGCTTCCTGTACTGATCCATTTAGTTTTCACGGCAGGAATAATGTAAATCCCCACTGTAAAATAAGTAATATTTGAAATGATTATTCTCTAGATCTGCCCCCTCCTTTCCCCCCCTTCTGTTAGGACAGGAGTAGGAAATACACAGCCTTAAACGTGGGGCTTCAGTCCTAAGCTTGAAGCCTTTCTTTGAACCTTCGCAGGCTTTCTGGCTGCATTTCTGCAAGTGACTGGTTTCCTGCTATTTTGTTATGGATAGCACACACCAATTGTAGGGTAAATATTAAAATAGGAATAATACAGTCCTTTTAAAGAATAGGGGGGAAATAATCTCTTACCCCCATGAAACAAAAAATCCTGATCCCAGTCATATGTGTGACTCAGCTTTCCTGTTGGTCTCGGCCCATGCAAGAATGTTAAATGTGACCCTGGCAATAAAAATATTGTTTACCTATGCAGTATCAAGAGTTGCAGCCAGAGTAGGGAAATATAATACTGTACATGCTTTACTACCAAATTGGTCTTCCCATGGTTTACTTAAGAGACAATTAAAGAGACCTTATAGTATGGCTATTACATTAAATAGTAAGTATAGGGGATGGAATTATAATCAGTTCATAAGAGGGCCAAAAAAACATAGTACCAATCATGAATAGCAGTGCATTGGCAGATTTATATTTCAGTGGCAATAAATCCACAAAATACCTTCTAGAAATTACCCAGTTATTTTTATTGTTATTGTTTTAGCAAGGTGTGGTATATATTAAAAGAAAAACACAATAGTTACCTAAATATACAACTTAACACCTAACCAGTAAAACCAATATTGGGAACTGAAAGAAATCAAATATAATAATACGTAAAGAATGATTGCCCTATGATACTGCAAAATACACATACATACATAATCAATACAAACCTAATACTAACCTGTCTCCTGCTCGAAGAGCATGTGGCAGTCATGGCCAGGAGGGCCTTTGCGCAAGTTCAGGTTGTGCGCCAGTTACGCCCATTCCTGGATCGGGATGCCCTCCGAACAGCATGAGTGGTGGCTCAGTGGGTAAGACGCCAGGCTTGTCGATAGGAAGATTTCAAGTTTGGAGGTTCGAATCCCTAGCCCCGTGTGATGGAGTGAGCTCCCGCACTCGCCCCAGCTCTTGCCAACCTAGCAATTCGAAAGCATGCAAATGCAAATAGATGAATAGGTACCACTTCGGTGGGTAGGTAAGAGCGTTCCACGCATGTCATGCCGGCCACATAACCGTGGAAGCATCTTTGGACAATGCTGGCTCTTCGGCTAACAAACGGAGATGAGCACTGGCCCCTAGAGTTGGATACAACTGCACAAATGTGCGGGGGGAACCATTACCTTTTTTTATAGGTCATCTCAAGCATAAACGTCTACAGAAAAGGTCTAGTTTTTGGGGTCAACACATTCCATTGATGCTGAGCAATGAGAGGTGTTTCCTGCTTTGCTGACTAAGGTGATCAAGCAACTTCATTCATCTGTCCCACCCTCACAATGAGTAGGAATGGCTTTCAGCTGCATCCATCTGATTTTGCAGATACTAGGCATTTTTCTCAATTCTGTAGCAACTGATTTCTTCATTAGTCCCTAATAAAGATTGGAAGAAACTTCATCAAGAACAACATTGAATGGTAGGGGTTAAAAGTCAGCTACATGTATTGTCTGTAGACAAGTGGTTTTTATTATCCATTCTTCAATTTTGTCCCCCATTCCCAAAAGTGTAAACAAAATTGGTGTATTTAAGCAGTGAATAAAACATTTTACTTCTATTGAGGTGTTTCATTGTTTGAAACAACTGCTAAATGGGGCAGATGTTTCTTTTCAAAAGCAATCAATCAAGCTGTTTAGTCATCCCTAGTTTTTATTTAGAATTTAGCAGTGCTAAATCATCATCATCATCATCATCATCATCATCATCATCCCCCAGGAAAAGGAAATGGAAGACAGCAAGACAGAAACTAACTTGAACAATGGTCCACAAAATAACATTTAACACAAAGTTACATCTAAGAAGTAGCATTTTAAATTATTACTTAAGCACAGCAAGGAATGTAGAATGTCCAGAGAGTTATGGAAATTCATCATTAATATTGTAGCATAATTGTCATAAGATCCATGGTTTTGAAAAACATTCCTGCAGATTAACGGAAATGCCAAGATATTTGTGAAAGGGTCAGTGAACAGTAGTTAACAGCAAGAAGCAGTATCCCAGCATCTGCATTTATCTCCCATTGTCTTTCACAATTCTGTTCTTCCCTATAAAGCTCTTAATGCACTGAAGGGTTCCATCCTAGGTACACTTAACAAGAATGAGCCATGTTGAATAGGACACAGAATTCAGCAAATTTTCATTGTCATGCTCTAAAAGCATCTTCTTTTCCATTGGGTTCCATGATGATTACCACTCAGCAGCTACATGCATAAATTATTTTTTTTTTAATAAATTTTATTAAGTTTTACAATACATAATAAAATTTAAAGTAGAAAAAGAAATAGAAACAGAAATACAAAATAAGAAAAAGATAAAGAAAAAGTGAAGTCAAGAAATAATAAGCAAAGAAAATATAGAAAATAGATGTCCTCCAATCTATCTTTGAACTTAAAGTACAACAATTGATTTTAAATGTTAGTACTTCATACAGTATACAGGAACTTTTCTTTGTCATATGCCTTTTGATTTCTTTAATCCAATCTTCTAACCTTCATCTTACTGTCTCCCAATAATCCATCTTTGGCTTCCACTCCTTGAAGTAGTAGTTAAATGTTGAATGTTCATTACTACATATTTATATCTTCAATAAAGACCAATTAGTATAACAAATAAAAGCCTTATTTACTTCTAATAAACTACAATATATTCTATTCATATTATGACTCATAACCTAACATGTTATGTAACTTAATACATAATTTAGCAATTCTTATAGTGTTCATACATATATATTTCTATAATTTAATTCTAAAATATATATATATCTCCATAAAAAAGGAATTCTTGAGTCTCAATTATCCATCTGTAATTTCCATTCCTTGTAGTAGTGTCCATTTAAACTAAATGCATAATCTATCATATCACTTAACCTAATAGCTAATATATCAATTCTTATAATATTCATACAATACATATTGATATATATCATCCTGTAGTAACCATCATTCTAATTCCATCATATCATTATCTTCTCATAAATATATCTCTAAGGAAAACAATATTCTATAATATCAACTTGTGTTTGTATTTAGCATCTTACATTTAGAATATCACTTTTTATATATCCATACAGTTTCTCATAACAATTCAAGTCCATATTTTTTCATTAACCTTTATATCCATACAGTTTCTCATATCTTCTGTTTAGGTTATGCCAAAATCACAATACACTGTGGGAGATTCGCAATATACAGCCTGCTCTTTTCTATATCTCATATAGAATATCAGAGCAACCTTCTCTCCCTTTCCACATATTTCACAACATCCATCCAACTGTGCACCCATATTTTCACTCTGTCTCCACTGCCACAACATATCTATACCAAGATTGTAGTGTAAAGCCTTCAGAATGTTCTTCTGAACTAATATACTCAAAATTTCCTCCTTCTGTTTCTCCTCCACTTGAAAAACATTTTTCCTTTCTGTCTCCGTTTCTGTTCTCTGTTCTTTCTCTCTATTTTGCAGAGTTACGAACAGTAATTCCAACGACCTTTGAATATTTGAAAAAACCTCAGTAATCTCTCTTCTGAGCTCCTCAGGTACAAGTTGGAAAGCCATCTTTCCTGTGTCCTTCAAATTAAAACAACAACCCTTCTAGTCAAAACAATAATCATGTAATCTGTCCATGGAATACTACCAGCAGAATCTATTAAGCAGAACGTCGTTGTTGTTGTGTTTTTTTTAAAGTCAAAAGAAAAAAGAAAGTTCCAATAATCCAAAATACAGGAGAGAATAATATTTTAAACAGTTTATAGAAGGAGAAATAAAAAATATATTCCAAATGAAGCAAAATCCAACCAGGGAGGATGTAGAAAAAGACGACAAGGAAAAAAACACGTTACCCTGTATTTTTATTCTTCAAACTGCGAGCTTTCGTTCTTCAAGCTGCAAGCTGCTTAATCCAAACAAAGAGTTTCTCAAAAAATGAATAGTCATTTAGTTTATCAAGCGAAGAATTACAAACAGAGTCTCTTAAATCCCTCTAATACAAAAGAGAAGTAAAAAAAAAAATGCAGACGTTTCATTATGTTGCAAATATAGAGTCCATCAAACTTCCACCAGAATCAGTTATAGCAAAGAAAGCACAAAGTTAGCCAACATTTTCAACGAAGTCCAAAAAATAGATCTTAGATTTCAAAAATATTTTAATCTAAAAAAAACATTCCTAAAGTGATCTAAAAGCGGCTGGGCGCTCTTGTGTCTCTTCAAAGAGACTTGTTTCCCCTGCGAGAGCCTGATATATCTCGGCCATTGCCTTGCACTTACCCTGTTCCTTCCGCGGTGGAAAACTACAGAAAAAACAAGGGTAGGCAATCCCAATGGCCCCACGAGTAATCTTCTGGTCTCCCCTTCTCCA
Organism: Charina bottae; assembly: GCA_023362775.1. NCBI lineage: Eukaryota > Metazoa > Chordata > Lepidosauria > Squamata > Charinaidae > Charina > Charina bottae. The sequence goes on from JALMGJ010000005.1 coordinate 10,876,605, forward strand.
GGGGAAAAAAACTTCAGTGGACCACAACTTCTGCAATCCACGCAAGCAAGGGAAATTCAGTCAGTTCTGAGAAATCTGACTGGTCGAGCTGGCAGCCAAGCCTGGAGTGACTCTACATGCATAAATTATTGATTTGCAAAACCCCGACCTAATGTACATGTGTTCAAGATCCATGGAGACCTATACTATTTTCAAAACCATCATTTTGGAAGAGAACCATCCCAAAGAGGTTGATTGAGATGACAAAGTTTACTACAAAGACTTTGGGGGAGGGAAGGGAAGCTTAGAGCTCTCTGTAACCTTCAGAGTGCAACTTCCCTTTACTAAGTTGAATGTTTGTTTGTTTTTTAGCATTCTGGAGAACTCAGAAACATGCACATTCTTTTGTGTAGTTTTGGCTACTCCTAATAAAAAGTATTTACACAAATATTTTTGTTCCCCAGATGGAGTAACAAGTGTATTTGTTTGCTTGTTTTGCTTTAAACATTCATGATCCTTGAGTTATGGAATAACTCTATCTTTCCCAATGATGGTGTCTTCCAGATGTGTGGACTTCATTGTTGAATTCTCAGCAATAGCTATGCTGGCTTGAGAATTCTAAGAGTTGGTCCACATGTATGGAAGGTACTCAAGCTGAGAAATACTAAAAGAGCTCCTGGTAAGGCAGGAACCTGAGCCACAGGATATGGGTCACAGGTAAAGGACACATCATGTGCCTTCCTATTTTCACATACTGGAATATGTTTTTTATCTCATGTGCACAATTTAAACATTAGATGCTGCTGGTGAATCTGTTTTTTGTAGTATATAAGAAATAAAACTGGCTTTGGTAAGAAATCCCAGAATGGGAATCCAATTGCTGTCCAAATAAACTGTGAATCTGCAGCCAGATAAAGAAGCTGGTGCTGTACTGTCAGAGAAGTACACATAAGAAGACTCCAAGCAGATGTTCATTAGTGCACAGTTCTGTGGCTTGTTAATTTTTATGTAAAATTGTGAAGAAACAACAGTGACTTTCTACCACAAATCCATACTTCCTCTTGAAAGAGCTCTTAAATGATTGGATCATTTGGTAAGTGCTGTGCTTGACCACTCTCAAATCTCTATAGTGCTTTTGTAATTGTTCTTAAATGATAAATGGAGTAGGAACCATTTCAATGTACACTTTATCCAATAAGCAGTTTAGAGGATGATATGAAGAACTTTAAGATGGTAATTGATTTTTATTCTTAGAGAGAAAGAAAAAGAGAGATGACAAATAATTCAGAGTTGGCTCCTACTTCCCAGTTTCCAGTATGATCTGCCTAAATCTTTGATGCTCTGTGCTGCTGCATTATTCAAGTTATTTATAGGCTTTAACAGCCATTTATTTTTGCCCAAAAAAATGATTCCACTCTCATTATATCCTTTATAATAAGACCAGTTGTTTTACCATTCCATGTGCCTAGCAACTACTAACTTTTCAGGTACTGTAATTTATATGTTATGACTACCAGGCCACATGTAGCTGGCAAGACCTTGGAAGCAAAAATACAACACTGATTTCAGCAAGATATCCTTAATGCTTTGGGATATTTGGGGTAAATACAGAATCTTGGAGACTCTAATAAGAATTTCCCAGCCTCCTTTCTAGTGAGTTAATTAAGGCAGTGTCTCCTAAAAAAATCACTTTTCATCAGCTCTCTCTCCTTCCTGGGCTGAATTGCTCTTTATGAGAGAATCTGTCAACTGACTTGTTCCCACTTTTTCCCAAATCTCTGAAAAAGCTAAAGTTGCCCTGGATTCCTGATGATGTCATGCATATGTCTTTTATAGTATTTATTTATTTGATTGATTCATTGATTGATCTTAGTACATGACTCTGGGTGGCTAAAAACATGTTTTCTTAGAAACAGTATAAAAGTGGTTTGCTGTTGCCTTTGACTTCTTTTTTCAACATCTTAGTCTAGACTTTTTGGTGTTTATTCATTCAGTCGCTTCCGACTCTTTGTGACTTCATGGACCAGCCCACGCCAGAGCTTCCTGTCGGCCGTCACCATCCCCAGCTACCCCACAGTCGAGTCTGTCACCTCCAGAATATCATCCATGCATCTTCCCCTTGGTCGGCCCCTCTTCCTTTTGCCTTCCACTTTCCCTAGCATCAGCATCTTCTCCAGCTTATCCAGTCTTATTATGTGGCCAGAGTACTTCAGTTTTGCCTTTAATATCATTCCCTCAAGTGATCAGTCTGGCTTTATTTCCTGGAGTATGGACTGATTCGATCTTCTTGCAGTCCAAGGCACTCTCAGAATTTTCCTCCAGCACCACAGTTCAAAAGTATCTATCTTCCTTCACTCAGCCTTCCTTATGGTCCAGCTCTCGCACTACGGGGAATACCATTGCTTTGACTATGTGGATCTTTGTTGTCAGTGTGATGTCTCTGCTCTTAACTATTTTATCAAGATTTGCCATTGCTCTCCTCCCAAGAAGTAGACGTCTTCTGATTTCCTGGCTGCAGTCAGCATCTGCAGTAATCTTTGCGCCTAGAAATACAAAGTCTGTCACTGCCTCCACTTTTTCTCCATCTATTTGCTAGTTATCAATCAAGCTGGTTGCCATAATCTTGGGGTTTTTTTAGGTTTAACTGCAACCCAGCTTTTGCACTTTCTTCTTTCACCTTCGTCATAAGGCTCCTCAACTCCTCCTCGCTTTCAGCCATCAAAGTGGTATAATCTGCATATCTGAGATTGTTAATGTTTCTTCCAGCGATTTTAACTCCAGCCTTGGATTCATCAAGCCCAGCACTAGACAATATATTTCTCCCCCTACCCTATCCTCAGCTCCAATTTCAAAATAAGGATGACTGTCTTAGCTTAGGGATTTGGAGCAGGAGCTTGACATTTTAATAGGACTTTAGAAGAGGAGGAAAGATTGAGGAAGCAGAAGAAATTACCATTAGTACTCTCTAATACTGAATTTCTCTTCCACACATACATGCATATATTTCCTTGCTTCTTTGTTTGTTTGCCAGCCAAGTTTGCATGCATGGATGGAGGAAGGGCATACACATTGTGTATGTGTACTTCACATTGTGAAGTAGGTTGAACCATGCAATAAAGATTAAATTCATCCAGTGCATTGTTGGTTTAACATGAGATAGGTCATAAACTCCAAATGGCAGTGTTCACACATTGTTCTCAAGCCACTGTGGTGTTTTTAGTTTCAGCTTAGCATACTGTGTGAAGCCAACACTTGTCCCTTTTTGAGTGAATCAAACCAATTGTAATCTCTTTGATAAATCATGATTAAGCAAGCCATGGCTTAAAGTTAGGGTTGTGTGAAGTCCTAAATCTAAGCCATAGTGGCAGGGGTCACACATTATATTTTGACTTATGGTGATGGGTGAACAGAGACATTAAATGCCTTCAGACCACCAAGGAAGCTGCATAGTCAAATGTGAATTTGAACCTGAGTTTTCCCAGTTCCAGTCTAACTTGCCATACACATACAGCAAATTGGGTCTCTTACTTTGACAACCATGCTAGAAATGTTTCTTCTTGGCATATGCTAAGTTTACCTTTCATCCTCCCTGAGTGTAATGGATCACTTCATTGTCCCCTTTTCTATGTGATGTTGGTTTAATTAAACCATCTGCAATTTAATATGCAGAATATCTAGGACTTCAGCCATACTGTATATGTAACAAAGCAGAGCTTGGGGGCCAGTTGGTGGAAGCCTATGTACTAAGGTTATAGTGTGCCAAGTTTTTAGTCCATTGATTAATCACTTGAATTCAGATCAGATCAGTTGCTTGCCTCAATACATAAGTGGAAAAAAGAAAAGACAGGCACAAAGCCTGTAAACCGCCCAGAGTTCCCTTGTGGGGAGATGGAGCGGTATACAAATTGAAGCATAAATAAATAAATAAATAAATAAAAGCGTAAGGTTACAGTGACATAACGGTCTGATATGTCACTTTAAATGCTTGAGCTCAGGTTGCTTGAGAAATAGCTTGCATTTTACTCTAGTAGCTTCACCTTATTCAAGATTCAAGGGATGGGAACATGTTCCTTATTAATTAAAAGCCTTAAAAGCACTAAAACACATTTCAATGAGTTTTCATTGTCACTTGGTGTTTGGCATCCATTCTGTTTGCTTAACCTATGGCAGAGTCCCAGTTAATGTTTTATGCGCACAAAAAGGCTGGGATAGTTCAAGCTGACAAATAACTTCCAATTTCTTCCTTGCAGATACAAGAATGCCCCCACCCCACCCCACCCAAATGTAGATAGATTAGACAGGAATATTCAACTGCAGAATTATGCTATTAAATCAAAGCTGGATATGGCTATATGTAACCTCAGGGAAGAAAACACTCCTATGAAGTTTGAGTCTGCATATTCTTTGATACTGATAATCTCATGTCACATTAACTCAGTGTAGTAATAGCCTACCATGGAAAAATGGTAAGTATCTCTGATACCCCAAGGTCCCTCTGCAATTACTTTTGCCAGAGAAAATGTCTCTCTTCCAACATTATCAGATTTGCTTTTTTGCAGGGCCCCAAAGATTTAATTAATTTATCTTAAACAAAATAATTGCAAAGACTAAGCTTGTTATAAACCAGGGCTGACCCTACCACAGAGTAGGACAGTTGTAGATGCTGAAAAATGGCAGAGGCAGCAAGGCAGCAGATGTTGAAGAGGTATTACTAGGTGCTATATAGCCTATCCGAAATACTGCTGCTTGCATTTCAGCCATTTCTGAAGTAAGATGCTGGTTTGTTTGCTTGATTTATACCCTGTCTTTTTTCTATGAGTTCAAGATGGCTTACATGGGGATCTGCCTTCATTTATCCCATCAAAAACTTCTTGAAGTAGGCTGGGCTGAGTAGCTAGCCTAAAGTCACCAAGTGAGTTTCATACCAGAGAGTGGACTTGAATCAGGGTATCCCTGGTTCTAGCCCAATACCCTAACCATTACACCAGGGGTCCCCAACCTTTTTGGCACCAGGGACCGGTCGTGGAAGACAATTTTTCCACGGACCGGGTGGTGGGGTTTGCAGGCGGGAGCCAATCGCGTGCACCGTGGGAGTTGCAGGTGGAAGCCAATTGTGTGCACCAGGGGGCGGAGTTTGCAGGCGAGAGCCCCGCGGCCCACTTCCTAACAGGCTGCGGCCCACTGCATTACACTGTCTTGCCTTTAGCCTCTGGCAGCAATAAATACAATCTCCTACCTCTTGATTGCTGCTCCTGAAAAGACACTGTGATGGCCCTGGGTTCTTTCTGAATCTCATATCTAAAAATCTCCATGAATACTAAAGTACAGTTCATGCCTATTAGTTTATTTCATTCTTTATAAACCAAGTGAGAACAAATAGGTTAAGAAGAAGGCTCAGCAACCCAGTGACAATGTTATTTTTACCTGACAGAGGATGAAAATTGAAGGCAAACCTGTGGAGCAAGGAGGTTGGGTAGTTAGTGAGCACTACTAAAACACTATGGGATGTTGGTCTTCTGTGGCTTGAGTACATGGTAGCAAATGCTATTGCTTTCTCCTCCTGGTTGGTTGGTAGCTTTTACGTTTCAGTCTAATTGACTGCCCTGGGCATTCTTTGTGGACTTACTGATGGTGGAAAAGTGCCTCCTGGGTTGGAAGTCAGAAAGAGATGGGAAGGGTTGGATCCTAGGATGGGATCTTGGTGTGGCAGTGGCATTGAGGAGAGTAGGTAGAGAATGGGCAGGTGGGAAGCAAAGGGGATAGGACCAAGGAGGAGAGTAATGGCTAGGCATAGGCAGAAGAAAAGGATGGTCTGAAGGGGGTGAAAAGAAAAGGCTGAGTATGAAAAATGGAGGAAGTAGAAAGAGAGCAGTAAGGAAATGGAAGAAGATATAAGGATTAAAGCTGGTGAATCTGGTGGTTTACAGTCCAGATAAAGCCTTTTTGTTAACAAATAGCAGATAACAGAATTTTTCAAGGCCACAAATGAGTATAAATGCAGATGTTAATTTTAATTTTAATCAAGCAGGATTCCTAAGAGACAAATCTGAGACAATGTCCGAAATGTATTAGATGTATTGGAGTACTTGGAACAACATAATGAAAAACAAGCTGCCTTGATATTTATTGACGCTGAAAAAGCTTTTGACAATTTAAATTGGCCTTTTATGTTCAAAGCATTGGAGAATATGGACTTTGGAGAGAATTTTATCAAGTGGATCAAATCAATATATACTACTCAATTCGCAAAAATAATTGTTAATGGAGAATTTAGTAAACCATGTGAAATATAAAAAGGTACAAGACAAGGTTGTCCTTTATCTCCAGTTTTGTTTATATTGGTATTAGAGATTTTACTTAGAGATATTAGACAAGATGACGATATTCATGGTATTAGAGTTAAAAAAGAAGTTTATAAACTAAGAGCTTTTGCTGATGACCTAGTCATTACCTTGGAGAATCCATTAGATGGAATTGAGTCACTGTTACAGAAATTGAAAGACTTTGGGTTGTTAGCAGGGTTTAAAGTGAATTTACAGAAAACAAAAGTTTTGACTAAAAATATGGATTATCATCAACAGGAGAAATTGAGAGAAATAACGGGATATTCGATGGAAGAAAAAGTAAAATATTTGGGAGTATACTTAACATCTAAAAATGTTAAATTATTTAAGAATAACTATATTCCACTTTGGACAGATTTTAAAAAGATCTAGATCATTGGGAAAAATTGCAACTATCACTGTTAGGTAGAATATCAGCGATTAAAATGAATATTTTGCCGCAAATTTTATATCTTTTTCAAACATTACCTATATTGTCATCAGAAGTACCTTTTAACAATGGCAGCAAGATATTTCTAAATTTATTTGGCAAGGAAAAAAACCAAGAATAAAATATAAGGTTTTACACGACTCAAAAGAAAGAGGTGGACTAGGTCTTCCAGATTTGAAATTATATTATGCAGCCTGTTGTTTGGTATGGCTCAAAGAATGGATAGTTCTTAAAAATGAAAAATTATTGAATTTGGAGGGCCATGAATTAAGATATGGATGGCATGGATATTTGTGGTATGACAAAGTTAAAGTTAATGTGGATTTTAAAAATCACTATATTAGAAGATCTCTATTAAGAATTTGGAATAAATATAAATCAACTTTATGCTATAAGAGATCTTTATGGATTTCAACGCAAGAAGCATTTCATAGAACAGAAGTAAGAAGTAAAGACAAATGGCTGACTTATAAGGACTTTCTAAAAAAGGAACAAGGACACTATATAATTAAATCAAAAGAGGAACTTGCTTTAGAAGGATATTATTTTCAATGGCTTTCCTATATGCAACTTGTAGAAAAAATTAAATTAGATAAGAAAAATTTCGAATTTGAACAAACTAAATCAGAATTTGAGATACAACTATGTGAGACAGATGACCACCTGATTGCTAAAATGTATAAATTATTGTTAAAAGGAGAGATGGTAGAGGAACAAGTAAAAGATTGTATGATCAAATTGGCACAAAATGTTGGCCATAATATACAAATGCAACAATGGGAAGATATGTGGAATAAAGGGCTAAAATTTACTTTGTGTTATAACTTAAAGGAAAACTTTTACAAGATGATGTATAGATGGTATATGACCCCACAAAAACTTGCTAAAATGTATGGGAATGTTTCCAACTTATGTTGGAAGTGTAAAAAAAAAGAGGGGTCTTTTTACCATATGTGGTGGACATGTGAAGAGGCAAAGAAATACTGGACTCAAATACATTCATTGATGCAAAATATATTACAAATTCAAATTCCATTTAAACCGGAATTATTTTTATTGGGATTATCAGAAGAACAAATAGGAAAGCAATTTAATAGAATTATACAATATATGGTTACTGCAGCAAGACTTCTGTATGCACAAAATTGGAAAAACCATATCTTATCAACGATACAAGATTGGATGTTAAAATTGATGGATATGGCAGAAAATGAAAAATTGACATGTTTATTAAAAGAAAATTCAAATTATTACTTTCTTAAAGAGTGGAAACCATTAATGGATTATTTGCAACATGCAGGAGGGGCCAAAGCTTATATGGGGTTTTGAAGATTAAAGTATATATAAATTGACATATTAGACAGGAAATGTTTTTGAATGTTATATAAAGAACTAGCATGTATGATAAATCTTGTAAATTACTATGACCAGAGATAAATCGGAAGTTAACTAATTTCTATGTCTTATTTCTCTCTTTTTTCTTTACTTTTCTACACTTTTTTTCTTCTTTCTTTGATTTGTATTTCTATTTCTTTTTCATTTCTAACTTTTAACTATGTATATTTAAAATCTTAATAAAATTTGAAAAAAAAGAGTATAAATGCAGATGTTGACTCAAAAAGTCTGGGATTCAAACCTTGGATCTAACATATATAAAATACAGGGTTCCTGGGTTTTGTTAGACTGAGAATTTCTTATGTGTATAGCTTCCTAATAGCTTCCTAATAAAACTTCCTAATAAAGCAATACTCTAATCAAGGAACCACCAAGGAGGAAGCCACACCCCACCACAACTGGCAGGGCAAAACACTATATATAAACAGGCAGCAAAATCAATACTCGCACTGATGATGTTATCTAGTTGGGTAATGAACTGTCTGCAAGCAAACAACCAAGCTCAGAGAGCATCAAGAACTCCACAGTTCAGACCTGAGCTACATATATTCTCTTCTATTGGCTTCCTAATTCTCTGCAGTAAATCTATTTACCCAAAGATTCTAAGCCTGCTAGGTTTTGCAGGAGGGGGGCAGAGCTTAATCACTGTATCTGGTACAAAGCCCTGACAGAAGTGGAAAATCAGGAGGAAAGGGAGATAGGACAGGGATGGTGTGCAGAAAGAGAAAAGGGAAGAAGAATAGGGTATGTGGTAGATCAAAGCCCCTGTGGCTCCATTGAATGAGAAATCCCAGATGTTTTTGCTTTTTTTAGATTCCAAGCTTTACAAAGCTTAAAAATGGTTTGTCCAGTAGATGCCAGTTGTACAAAAACCTTGAGGAGAACAATATACTGTATATTCAATAGTTCCAGTGGAATTGAAGGATTTCTTTGAAGCATGATATTTTTATTTATTTATTGTATTTATACCCCGCCTATCCCCTCCCTAACGGAGGACTCTAGGCAGCTTACATACATTGTAGTTCATATTTATACATTTCATATATAATACAACATTTTTAAACCGCACGCTTAAGGGAAGGGGTAAGGGAACCGACTCTTCCGTGGGTACTGGACTACATGTCCCAGAATACCTTGTGTTAGAGCCGGCTGCTGACATCCTGGATGTTGCTGTTTCGGGATTCGTCGTCTCCGCCGCCATTCACGAGACCTTTTCCATTCGGTGGGCGACCCCTGACAGGACGCCAGCAAATTCTCCCACTTAAGGTGGTACCCATTTATCTACTTGCTAAGCTTTCGAACTGTTGGGTTGACAGGAGCTGGGACTAGCAACGAGAGCTCACCTCCTTGCGTGGGGATTCGAACTGCCGACCTTCTGATCGGCAGTCTACAGCTCAGCGGTTTAACCCGCTGAGCCACCGCGTCCCTTATACATATTGCATGCAGGATTTAATTTCTTAAGTATTCCAAAGAGAAGATTTTGTTTTGGGACAACCAACACAAGGATGGGTATATGAGGTCAAATGTCATGAAATTGGGCCAAGCAAGAAAGATCTCTTTGTGCTTAATAGGGAGATTATGTGAGCCATCTCTGGAAATCAATACCATGAACCATTTTTTTTCAGGGTGATGTGATGCTCTCCCACTACTTGTTTCTTTTCCCCAATCTAATGATATCCCTCTGGTTTCATTTCTAACAAAATGAAAACATACTTTGTGTGATATGAGACTCACATTTCAATAACAGAGATATGTATCAAAATTTCTGGAATGTCAAAAAAATGATCCATAAAGACTGGAAAGATGTATTCTCACTCATGGGCAAAGTATCTATAGATATGTATTGTCGAAGGCTTTCACGGCCGGAGTTCAATGGCTGTTGTGGGTCTTCCGGGCTGTGTGGCCGTGTTCTGGAAGTTGTGGTTCCTAAAGTTTCGCCAGCATCTGTGGCCAGCATCTTCAGAGGGCAGGAGCACAGATTGACAGAGATTTTGCTTCTATCTGTGCTCCTGCCCTCTGAAGATGCTGGCCACAGATGCTGGCGAAACGTTAGGAACCACAACTTCCAGAACACGGCCACACAGCCCGGAAGACCCACAACAGCTATCTATAGATAATTTTGAAAGTGCATAATTATTTTGCCCATCAGGGGTTATCGTACTAAACAGGCCGAACAGTACTAAATAAATTGTTTAGATTTCCCAAAGAATATAAAGGAAAAATGTGACTTCGAAAATTACATAAACCAAACTAGAGTTAGAATTACAAAAACACAAAAATGATAATTAAAAGAATTATAAATCAGAAAAGAAAAAAAAAAACAGATCTGTTGCTTGTTTCGTTGATTGAAGTGGCTACTTGTATCAGTTGAGATATTACTTAGTGGATTATATAGCCAAGCACAACTTAATTTTGATGACAGCAGAGTTAACTGTATTCCTACAGGTAAATGGATCTTAACAGCTAAGCAAACATGTTTAGTATGTTTTGAAACAGGTAATTAAAATATCAGTTTTCTACATGCTGTTTCTATAATCATCATCTATATACTACTAAATCTCTCCTGTCTGTCTGTTTGTAACCTTCAATTGGCTGAAACGGTGCATCATAGGGCAACAGTTTTTGAAGCCAGGTACCTCAAATGGGCTAACTTAAAGAATGTGTCCAAAATCCAGGACCCATGACTTTTGTGGAACTGAAATTTCAAGGACCTTCATACCAGTTCTATTCGCAAAGTTGTAGCCACTGCAGCATCACCATGGTTAGCCACAGTCACGTGATTGTGATTTCTGACAACACTTCCCAGAAACCCATAGGTTGCATGGTACAAGGGAAGATGGGGAGGGTTGTATCCCCACCCTCTTTCCCACCTCCCTCTGGCCCCTTTGCCAAATTGGCTGGTGGCAAGGCCAACGGGAGAGTGGCAATTGGCTGCCTTGGAACTGAGGCCGAAAACTGAAATCTCTTAACGGTGGTGGGTGGCAAGGGAAGGACGAGGGAGCAATTCAGATGCCTGCTGGCATGGTAGGGCTGGCTGGGGGGTGCTGGTGGTCGATGGGTAAGCCCTCTTCCTCCCTGAAAGGAGGGAGCCCCTGGGGAAATGCTGGGATGGAGAGCAGGAATGCAGTTTTCCTTGTGGTCCATGGCTCCCTTTGTTCCCCATCCCCCCAGCAAAGTGGCAGGCAGTTCTGCAGGTCAGCCAAGGAGGAGGAAGAGGAGGCTTCACTGAGGGTCATGAGGGGAGGGGAAATAGCGCCAGTCTATATTATATGTGGAAAGAAGGATGACCGAACAGGTCATGGGTTGTCTAGTCTTCTCTAATCGTTATTCCTACTACTACTACAACTTTAGGAAGAATAAGAGGTTTGTAGTCTAATGACATGATACTTGGAGATACATTTTTCTAGTGATAGAACATATTTTGGTATCTGAGGAGTTTAATATTTCAAAGGTTAATTTATTTGTTTTCCTATTTTCCTTGTTTTCTAAAAAAAATACATTCATAAAGGATATAATCAAGTTAAAGATTATCTTATTGTAGTATTGATGAAAATCAGCTGCTACTGAAAAGGATTATTTCTCTCCATAATTTTAAGAGGGATTCTCTCTTAAAATTTTAAAGTAATGAACTGAAAGAAATCCAAATAAATAGACACAAAAAGTATATGCTTTGCCTGTTTTATTTATTTATTTATTTATTTAATTTAATTTTTATCTCACCCTTATTATATTTATAAATAACTCAAGGTGGTGAACATACCTAATACTCCTTCCTTCTCCTATTTTCCCCACAACAACCACCCTGTGAGGTGAGTTGGGCTGAGAGTGTGTGACTGGCCCAAGGTCACCCAGCCGGCTTTCATGCCTAACGTGGGACTAGAACTCACAGTCTCCTGGTTTCTAGCCCGTTGCCTTAACCACTAGACCAAACTGGCTCTTTCACCCTATTATAAAAGGAAAATGAATTTTGTTTTAGACAGAAGGTGGATAATCTTTTGATGACCAGTAGCCATGTATATTTAGGTATATGAAATGCATATAGCTTTTAAGAACATCCACAACAATATTTCTAAGATTACTTGCCCCATAGGTCTTAGGAAAACTTATAATAAAACACACAAAGTTCCAAAATCCACAAATTCCAAAATTTGATATATCACATCAAAATCCACATAATAAACCTATCTATTAAAAACAACCAAGGCTTTAACAATATGCATCACAACAAGAATATCTACAAATATCTCCGATAGGATTGCTTTAAAGCACACATAAAGCAAAAAAATATACAGATGATTTAAAGGAGAGCTAGAGCGAGCGAGCGAGCGAGAGAGAGAGAGAGAGAGAGCTACTTGTTTCTTACTGTTTTTTAGTTTTCTCTCTCTCCTGGATTTTGGAACCTGCTTCTGAATTACCAGCTGCTGCAGATCAACAGCAGGAAAGGCCAATTGCTGTGTTCTGCTTCACAGCTTTTCACAGGCATCTGGTTAACTACTGTGAGAAAGAATACTGCTTTTTGTGTTCCTATGGCATGTGAAACACAAAGCTCATCTGGGAATCCACAAAAAGGTCTGGTAGCCAGCAGAGTGTTTTGCATGTGAACATGCCACTTAAATGTATGGCCTTCCTTCTAGCAGAAATAGTTGGAGATGATGGTGGAAGGACTGCATGGCTAGCATTTGATAATTAATTATATAAAAAGGCTATTGAAAGAGGGAGCTTCCATAAGCATCTAAATACTTCTTGACTTGTCTGATTAATAAACTGGATCAGTGAAGACCAACCTGAAGATTATTGACCTAGAATTCTTTCACTGTTATCCTGAAAACCATTGCTTATAATTCTTTAACTGTTAAGTGAGGAGGAAGCAATGAGAGTTCATACTCTAACTTTCCAGTTTGAGTCCAGAATGAAGTAGCCACTGGGGGTATTTGAAAAGTAAAATTAAGAATTCCATCACATTCTTCAAAATTTGTTTTATTAGGAGTCAGGAAGCTTTTATGGCTGTAAAAACTGACTTGGATTAAATTGTGATGAAGTCAATATTGGGAACTTTCCTTTTGCTACAGCATGTTTCAAGGAATACATTACAACTTGGCCCTTTCCAGGTCAGTGAATGTGAATGCTGGTCTACTTGGGAGCAATAGAAACCCCTGAGAAGACAACAGTTCCCAGAGAACTTTATTTTTCCATCTTGTACTTCTATATCTCTCAATCCTATGCCTTTCTATTCCAGAATGCATTGCTTCCATGGTCTTGGAGGTTGTTCTGATAGGAAGAGTATTGATGCTTTAGAACTTTGGTGTTGGAGAAGACTCCTGAGAATACTGTGGATAGTCAAGAAACAAATGGATGAACCTGAAAGACTGATCGTTGTATGTATAGACACATCATGGCACCTGAATGTCTTTTCCAAGGCCTTCTGTCATGGGGGGCTCAGGCTCGGAGTCCATGGGGGGTTTGGGCTCAGAGTCAGAGTCATTCATCTACTTGCATTTGCATGCTTTCAAATTGCTAGGTTGGCAAGAGCTGGGGCGAGTGTGGGAGCTCACTCCATCACAGGGGGCTAGGGATTCAAACCTCCAAACTTGCAATCTCCGATCAACAAGCCTGGCGTCTTACCCGCTGAGCCCCCACACCCCCACATGTTAATTAGCACCCTTGGCCAGCTTGTGCTGCTATCTGAAATTGACAAAGACTCAGATCAGTTTCACACAAAAGGGATGCGGTGGGTCAGCGGGTTAAACCTATAATTATTACTAAATTATTATAATTTAATAAAATAAAGAGGTGAAAGAGTGCTTAAGATCTATCAGATGTTCAGTTCCATGGATTGAGCATGGGGCTTTCTGAAGCAAAATACTTTAAGTCAATATTGAGGCTATCTGAGCTCAGGATTTCCTAAACAATGAAATTGACAGTTAGCAAGATAGCGAGAAGGAAATGATATAATGTCAGATTCCTTCTGATTATGGGTGCCCTCTTCCATTCTTCAGGAGGACTTTTACATACCCAATGGTTTCTGCAACACTATTCCCCTCCCACTCTGTCACTCACACACTTTACCAGTACATCAACAGAGTATCATTCTGGATGACACCAGTTATAATGCATAGACTTGCAAGGAGAATTTTTATTAGAGCCATCAAATGTAGATTACAACCACTCACTAAGCCTCTGTGGATCATAATCTATCCCCCTTATGAGCTGCTTCACCTTGCAGAAATGTTTCACTCTGCCTTAGTAGGGAAAAATGCCTCCCAATGCTTCAAGGTGCTTCCTGAAGGTAATTCATAATAAATAAAATGGTCTCTAAGAGGAAAAGTACCTACTCACCTTTGCCACATTGATCCAAATGGCTCCCCTTTCCATAGCTGATTCCCTCCTCCCAAAAAAGGCACTATAATTTCCAATAATGGAACTCTCATATGTTATTTAACCCTGAACCTAGTACAGCCTCCCGTATCTATGCTACTCCCCTTGCATACTTTTCACAAAGCCCTGAAAGACTGAGTCAATCAAATAAATTGATACCTTAGGAGAAAATTTTCCTAAAGGATGAACTTAACTGGAGACAAGGACACAAATGCATATATGCCAAATTGATCTATTGACAGGTTTGGTACTGGAGGAAGGAAACAGAAGCCTAAAGAGGGGTGGCGTTACAAGCCTTCTTTATAGACTTATGCAAATTAATACTTCCATTGATTAATTAATTGTAGTTATTTATTTATTTATTAGATTTGTCACCACCCATCTCCTCCTAGCGGTGGAGGAGTTAATTAGTAGTAATACTACAGGATATTATCATCAATGTGATTGATAAGATTAACCTTATTGTTTTATTTAATACAAAGATGTGTTTGGCTTAAACAAAAGGCCTCAGAATTTGTAGCGACATTTTTATTTTATCTTAAACCATTATTAATATATATATATATATATATATATATATATATATATCGTATTATTGTAATCTTCCATCTTGCTTACATTCTTGTAGTTAATACTGTTGCTTGACAGTGCCTTGTTACCTTTGGCACCAGTGAAAATTCCAATTGTACGATTTGTTGTGGCCAAAACCTGGTTCACCTAAAGCAACCAAATCACTCTGAAGATACAACATCATTTTATTTCCATGCATACAATATATCCTGGGCTCCCAGCAAAGCTGAGTAGCCCTGAGCAAAAGCAGAACCAGAGCGTATATACTCTTGGCCCACTACATTGCAAAGACAAGACACAGAAAAAGGTAGATACAGTAGAAATTACAGCATGGCATTGGAGAGTTGGACACGACTAAACGACTGAACAACAACAACAAAAAATTGGAATGTTTTAGATATACACATCTGTGTGATATTATTATTTATCCCCTTCTGCTAGATCAGCATGTTAGCCATACTACAGTATCATTGAGATATGGTCAGTTAATATAAACAACCTAGCTTACTGGGCCACAGGTTCCTGACTGAGTGTTCTCTCTGTAACCACTCAGGGTCAATTCAGCTTGCTGTGAATGTTTTCTTACAAGGGCACTTTAAGCAGTTCACATGTAAAGGTGGGAGGGAGGGACCTCATAGGTTTGGTAGTGAATGCAACTGACATGTGTATGGGGGGTACCTTTTATCACCAGAGATTGCTTTTAGTTGAGTTACAATTCTGCTTATTAAGAAAATACATATGAGTTATGAGAGATTTAACTTTGGACCCTAATTTAAATATATTTCAATTTTCAGCTGTTAAGGTGTATCCCTTTGTATACCAATTTAAGAAAGGTTTGGTGTGAACCCAAGTTTCTGCACACAGTTTCCATGACCATATTCTGAATTTAGTTTCCTTGGTAGATCAAAAACCTATCTCTAATGCACATCCATAAAAAATTACACTCTAATTAAAAATGTAGATTTATAATCCTTCCCTAAAACCACTGATCATGAAACTAGATTTTAATGTATTACAGTTGAGTTAGTGAGTGTGGTTTTGAGGGCAGCTTTGTGATACTAATAAATATTTGCCACTTTAATTTGACTTCCAAATTGGAATTTCAGTTTTATCAAATTCTGATACAAAAATTGAAATCTGAAATTTCAGCACCTCTGATTTGCTTTCTAACTACATTGTTAAGAGTGGTTCTGTGTGTAAGGATTAAATCCCCTTCTGAGCTTCAGCATACTAAGAATCACAGAATTACTTAATCAGTTTTAGCTTTTCCATTTAGCATGCCATTCACATCCTCCATGCATCTCTCTGGTTGTTAACAATACAAAGCAGCAACCTACAGGGAACTTACATGACATTTCAAACACAGAATATAGTCAATTTAAGTAATGTTTTAGTGATTGCTTTGATTGCTGCAAGCCCTTTCATTGAGATCACAGTTGGATTTACAGTAGTAGCAACAGGAAATCCAGCTTCCAATATCAGTTTCAACACTCTACCCTGGTTCTCATGAATCAAAATCTTACTCCTGACAGTAGGCTTACATCTGGAGAATTCCTAGGAAAATAAATTGAATTTCTTACACTTGCTCTTAATACTACTTAGTGGAAAATAAGAGATAACAATAGAATGGTGGTAATATAAACTGCTGGCCAAAAGCTAGGTTGCATGCATGTTTAGAATCAACAGGACCATTAAAAAGTAGCATAGTATTACTGTAAGTGCTTTCAGATTTGAGCTGGAAAAAATCCAGATGACCATTACATAGCAGCAACCGATTCAGGGTTTTCTGAATCTCTTTCTGTCAACTCGTGGTCATCTAGATTTTTGCAGCCTAGACATGGCAGCACTAATAGTATATCCTTCAATGCAGAATTTAACTTCCTAGTGTGAATTTTTACATTCCCAGTCAATGCAAGATTTGGTCTGACCATGCTGTGTGACCTCAAATCTCTATTGCAGAGCTTTCCAAACTGTGTGTGGCGACACAAAAGTGTGTCGCCACACACAGTCTGGTGTGTCGCCACACAACCCAGAAGCGCTGATCATCATCAGTGCTTCCGGGTTTTCCCGCGGCAACACACCAACGGCGGCACACAAAAACCCGAAAGTGGCAGCAGCGCTTCTGGGTTTTTGCGCACTGCCGCAACGGCAGCACTTCCGGGTTTTCCCGCGGCGACACACCAACGGCTCTATTGGGTTAAATTGCCCTTTGAGGCCACCCCCAAAGGACAAATAAGCATACAAAGGGTCAAGAAAGAGATTGGAATTTTGTCCCTTCATAAACAAAGGAGGTAGCTTTGTAATATTTTTAAGTTTGGATGTACCTCCATGCTGCCATACATTATATTTGGCCAGCAGCCAAACTTCTGGCTGAGATAGGATTCTGTATAGAAAAATCAATGATCAATTTCTGGTTGTGTAAGAATTCTTTGCTATTTTACCTTACCCTTTTATTTATTTATTATTCATTAGAAATAGATTCTTTCCCATAGGAGCTCAAGTCAGTGTACATAGTATTCTATCCTCCAATTTAACTATTTATGGTATCAAGTCTGTGAGGAAAATTAAAGTGAGAGACAGTGACTAGTCCAAAGCTACTCAGTGAACTTCCAAAACTAAATGGGACTTCTGGTCCTATATCAACTGCTACCTCACATTATATTAATATGGTAATGATTGTGCACAAAATTCAACAGTCTTTCTGTCTGTCTGTCTGTCTGTCTGTCTGTCTGTCTGTCAGTGATCTGCTCAATCTATAATGAAATGTCAGAAGAGTAAGGCAATTTATAAGACCCCATCTGACTTCTTTTGAGATAGAACATGTCATAATATTCTCTGGACATCTTAAAGTAAGAAAATCAGTACCTTTTTCCTGATAAATAGCCACAGTGGTGAAAAGGGCAGTGTCTCAAGTTCAAGTACAAAATCTACGAAGAATGGAAGAAAGCAGCTACATAGGACTGAACTTTCCAAGGGAAGGTTTGTAACTCAGAGGCAAAGTGCATGCTTTGCAAATAAAGATCCAGGGTACCATAGGGCAGAGGGCAACTCTTCTCTGAAACTTTGCAGAGGGTCTTCCAATTCATCTGCTGTACTAAATGAGTCATCCCTTCTAGTGGCAATGCCCAGGAAGAGGCATTCCACTGAATGTGGCTTATACTAAATCAAGTATTCTGAAGTCTCAGGTATTCTCAGTTCAGCACTGGATTGCTGCTGAGTTGATTACAGCCTAAATTTCAGAAATAAGCCCCTGGCAACCAAACGATTGCTTGTTCTTGCTTTGCCTATGGAAGTGTCTATCCACTAGTGTGCACTAAGCTACAGCCTGTATTATCTGAAAGCCTTTTTTCTAATTACTTACAGTAATTCCCATCACTGAATTACTACACAATTATTTATACCTGTGAAGAATAGAGATTTAAGTCATGTAATTAGCTAGATTATTTCCGGGAACAATTCTTCCATAAAAAATAATTCTTAAAATACAGTGAATTCTGGTGAAATTCTGACCTAGTCTGATCTTGAAACCCAGAGTTATACTTGGTTACATTTGTACACTTACACTAGATGGGAGACCCCAGGAAATTCTAGGGCTGTAGACTATTCTGGATGATGATGATGATGATGATGATGATGATGATGATGATGATGATCCTCCAGAAAATGTTGACATACCATAGTTATGCTCCCATAGTCACCAGGAGTTGAATTTAACTCAAGAGAAACTTGACTACTTTACTTTCCACAGCACTTCTTTTGGGGATAGTAAGGACAGAAAGGTTCATACTATAGTATTACAACAATTCCTCCAACACTCCCTTTTACCTTGGAGAACATGTCATAATATATCCATTTTAAAAATAAGGACATAATTTTATTTCAGCAATCTGTAGTACATTTGTACTTGCATTCCAATATAGAGTTGAATGTGCAGGAAGGACTTTCCTAATATACAGTAAAATTAATGATTTGTCTTGCAATTTTCTTTTCCTTTCACTTACTTTTAGGTTGTTTAATGAGTTTTGATAATAATTAACCTTCTAAACCTTCACATTCTTTCTTCTCAATTCTGACTAATGAAAATCCCCAAGTTGCAACTTGTAACATGGAATTATCCCTTCCTTTTAAATTGTTAGTTTCCTGTTTTTCATGTCTCAATCCAATTATTCAAATGACAGTCAAATGTCTTCATGTTCAGCTATCATTCAGGAATCAGCCTTGTTGTCAGCTTTGTCAGTGCTGGGAATAATTACTCTGCTTCTTCAAATAACTATCCTTGAACTGCAGTCTGGTACATCATAAACTTCTGGGACATGTTATTTATTTATTTAATCTAAATTTAAAATGGCTGGCAACTCTGTTTCAAAAGTGCAGTATGCATAACATCAAACCACTTGGAGAATTTCAAAACAGAACAAAGGCTATATATACATATATTTAGAATATTTCAAAGTTATCCATGTAGTGTTGTATTACATTTCCCACTAAGAAATTTCTAGCTAACAGCTTTTTCCAGCCTGGCATCATGAAGTTCTACTGATGGAGATTTGAATTCAGCAGGAGTCCTTGTTCGAGGATGTGCTCCTAAGCATAAGTAGAATGCTGAAGAATACTGAGTAATTAAGTATAGAATAAGTATAGAATATGAGTAAATACTCATGAAGTAATTGTCTTAGATTTGAAACTCAACATTAAAAAAACTCAGATCATGGCATCTGGTCCCATCACTTCCTGGCAAATAGAAGGGGAAGAAATGGAAACAGTGACAGATTTTATTTTCTTGGGCTCCAAGATCAACGCAGATGGTGACTGCAGCCATGAAATTAAAAGACGCTTGCTCCTTGGGAGGAAAGCTATGGCAAACCTAAACAAAATATTAAAAAGCAGAGACATCACCTTGCCAACAAAGGTCCGTATAATTAAAGCTATGGTTTTCCCAGTAGTAATGTATGGCTGTGAGAGTTGGACCATAAGGAAGGCTGAGTGCCGAAGAATTGACACTTTCAAACTGTGGTGCTGGAGAAGACTCTTAAGAGTCCCTTGGACTGCAAGGAGGTCAAATCAGTCAATCCTAAAGGAAATCAACCCTGACTGCTCATTGGAAGGACAGATACTGAAGCTGAAGCTCAAATACTTTGGCCACCTAATGCGAAGAGAGGACTCACTGGAAAAGACCCTGATGCTGGGAAAGACTGAAGGCAAAAGGAGAAGGGGACAGCAGAGGATGAGATGGTTAGATAGCATCACCGATGTAATGAACATGAATTTGAGTAAACTCCGGAAGACAGTGGAGGACAGGAAGGCCTGGCGTGCTATGGTCCATGAGGTCACGAAGAGTCAGACACGACTAAACAACTGAACAACAACAACAAATTGTCTTAGATGCAGAGTAGGTACTTAGCTCACCTATCATTGAATGCTAATAAACATTCACTGTGTTTGAAGTAAAAAGTAGATTAAAAATTATATAAAGATGGAAAAGCTTAACTTCCACCTAACCTACATCTTGAAAAGAGAGGGGGGTGTAGGTGTGTGGTATGTGGTGTGTGTGTGTGTGTGTGTGTGTGTGTGTGTGTGAGAGAGAGAGAGAGAGAGAGAGAGAGAGAGAGAGAGAGAGAGTTGCATTTTAAACACAGATACTTATTTAACTAACATTAGGCAGGTGACAAAACAACAAAATAGAGACTTATGATGACTTATGATTTCCATTATCTGACTTTCACCATTTGTCTTAGTGTAGTGTTTCTCAACCTTGGCAACTTTAAGACATGTGGACTTCAACTCCCAGAATTCCCCAGCCAGGAATTGAAGTTGAAGTTCACACATCTTAAAGTTACCAAGGTTGAGAAACACTGTCCTAGTTTTTCCAAAAGCTCAGAGGTGCAAAGAGAACATATAATCTATAACATTGATCCCAAAGGGCATTGTGCCTGGGAATTCTAGAGGGTAAAAACCCAAATGTAGAAAATTTCAGTTTGATGACACCTAAATTATGGAATCATATTGCCAATATGGTAGCCAGGCATATAGACTTGGAAGAGGTACTTTTGACTTCCATATTGCAATGTTTTTAGACTGCATACCCCATTGTCGTTTGTATTCACAGTACTGTATTGTCAGTTCAAATAAATGTTTGAAAAAGGTTTTCTTGAGACAGTAGTCCAGTACAAAGATTGTCTTTCGAAATATGTAGTCAACACATCTTAATCCATCTTTTTCATGTTCTTTTTCTCTTTAATTTAATTTCACTTTTTGACTGAACATTGCAATTTTTAAAATATATGCAAAAGAAAAAAAAATCTGTTAGACTTTTTCCTACAGGCTTTTGTTCATTTCAATCTGAAAAGATATTTCTTACCAATGATCCTTTCCTAAGAGCCTAAGACTTGAGAGAGAGTTTGGCAGTTGGAATATGTTGTTTTGTTTATTTCATTCATTCATTGGCGATCACTCGTAGCCGAGTAAGATTGTCTTCCAAAGGTGAAATTTTAACGGTGGATCCGTAAGTGGCTATAAAGGCCAATTCTGGATCCGCACAACCTCCCACAATGAGGGCATAGGTTTCCGGGTGGGAGACGGTCATGATGAGGGTTTGCCTGACGTGCCTTCCTTTTAGCTCTTTTCTCCTTTTCGCCCTGTACTCGTGCTTCTTCAAAGTCCATAGCGCCATTAATAAAGGATGACCTCCAATTGAAACGCTCATGAGTTAGGGCTTCCCAGTTCTCAATGCTGATATTACATTTTTTTAAATTAGCTTTGAGAGTATCTTTGAATCTCTTTTGCTGTCCACCAATATTCTGTTTTCCATTCTTAAGTTGGGAGTAAAGTAGCTGCTTTGGAAGACGATGGTCAGGCATTCGAACAACATGACCGGTCCAGCGAAGTTGATGTTGGATGATCATTGTTTCAATGCTGGTGGTTTTCGCTTCTTCTAATACGCTAACATTAGTCCGCCTATCTTCCCAAGTAATTTGCAGAATTTTTCGGAGGCAGCGTTGATGGAATCTTTCAAGAAGTTGGAGGTGGCGTTTGTAGAGGGTCCATGTTTCACAGGCGTACAGAAGGGTTGGTAGTACAATGGCTTTGTAAACAAGCATTTTGGTCTCCCTGCGAATGTCCCGATCCTCAAACACTCTACGCTTCATTCGGGAGAAAGCTACACTCGCAGAGCTCAGGCGATGCTGAATTTCAGCGTCGATGTCGGCCTTTGTAGATAGATGGCTGCCAAGATAAGAAAAGTGATCGACATTTTCTAGTGACACACCTTTAAGCTGGATTGGTGGCGCTGCAGAGGGATTGGTTCGAACTTGCTGGTAAAGCACTTTGGTTTTTTTAATGTTAATCGAGAGGCCGAGTTTTTCATATGCTTCTGCAAAGATGTTTAGGATAGTTTGAAGATCTTCCTCGGAGTGTGCACAGACTACGTTATCATCAGCATATTGAAGTTCTATAACAGAAGTTGCAATTACCTTATTTTTTGCTTTCAGCCTACTAAGATTAAAAAGCTTTCCATCTGTTCGATATATAATTTCTACACCAGTAGGAAGTTTCTCTTCAACAAGGTGCATAATCATAGCGATGAAGATAGCGAATAAGGTTGGAGCAATAACACATCCCTGTTTCACGCCGGATTCCACTTTAAATGGATCGCTTTGAGAGCCATTGTTATTCAGGATTGTTGCCATCATGTCATCATGGAGTAACCGCAAGATGTTCACAAATTTATCAGGGCATCCGATTTTCAGAAGGATGGTCCAGAGAGCAGTACGATTTACAGTATCAAAAGCTTTAGTCAGATCAATAAACGCCATGTACAGAGGGCGGTTTTGCTCCTTGCATTTTTCTTGAAGCTGTCGTGCAGTGAAGATCATATCCACTGTTCCCCTGGAAGGGCGGAAGCCATTTTGCGTTTCAGGGAGGATGTCTTCTGATACAGATAGGAGACGGTTTGCGATGATCTTTGCCAGGATTTTGCCTGCTGTGGCTAGAAGGGAGATGCCTCGATAGTTTCCACAGTCTGTTCTATCACCCTTTTTAAAGAGAGTGATAATTATGGCATCCCTAAAGTCTGCTGGAATCTCCTCCCTCATCCAGATTTTTTCGATGAGCTTATGAAGTTGTTGTATAAGTTCAGGCCCGCCTTCTTTAAAGACTTCAGCAGGAATCCCATCAGGTCCACTAGCTTTGTTATTTTTCATTTGTTTAGTGGCTTTACTGACTTCCTCCAAACTAGGGGGTACTGCAAGCTCATCTCTTATTTGTTTTTGCGGGATTTGCAAGAAGACTTCATCAGCCACAGTAGAGTGACGATTAAGGATATTGTAGTAATGCTCTTTCCAGCGCAGTGCAATAGACTCTTTGTCCTTTAGAAGTTTAGCACCATCTACTGAGCGTAAGGGATTTGTACCATGGTTTGTTGGTCCATAGATGGCCTTTATGGCATTAAAAAAGCCCTGTGCATCATGAGCATCTGCAAAATGTTGGGTTTCTTGGGCTTTTTTTATCCACCATATGTTCTTAAGTTCTCTAGTTCTTCTTTGGACTTCTGCCTTTGCACTGGCGTAGATTTTTTTCTTAACGGCAGTTAATATCTTTTTGCCATATCTGGAAGGCTTTCCTTTTCTTGTCAATAATATGTTCAATCTCACTATCGTTCTCATCAAACCAGTCCTGATGTCTCTTAGTCTGTTATCTGATAGTTTGTTCACAGGCTGAAATAATAGAAGTCTTCAATTTAGTCCAGTGTTCCTCAACATTTTCAGGAAGTTCCATAGGCAGATGTTCCTTGAGAGTTGATTGAAAGCAAGCTCGTTTAATAGGATCTTGAAGGGCCAGTGTATTCATTTTACGCCTTGGTTTTCTTCCTTGGAGCCTACGATGAGGGACAATCTTTATGGCCATCGTGGATCAAATTAATCGATGGTCTGTCCAGCAGTCATCGGCGCTCGTCATGGCTCTGCTGAGAAGTACATCACGGCGATCTCTAGCACGGACAATTACATAATCTAAAAGATGCCAGTGCTTCGACCGTGGGTGCTTCCATGATGTTTTAAATTTATTTTTCTGGCGAAAGAGTGTGTTAGTAATGACAAGGTTATGCTCTGCACATTTAGTCAGAAGTAAGATTCCATTCGTGTTGCTGTTGTCAACTCCTTCTTTCCCAATGATCCCTGGCCACAAATCAAAATCACGCCCAACTCTTGCATTGAAATCGCCCAGGAGGATAATTTTATCCTCCTTTGGTATCTCTGATAAGATGGTGTCCAGGTGGGTATAAAATTTTTCTTTGATATCCTCGTCTGCATCTAGTGTTGGTGCGTAAGCACTTAGGATAGTTGCCTGTTGGTTTTTGGCGAGTTTTATTCGCAGAGTTGAGAGTCGTTCGTTAATCCCAGTGGGAACTTCTGACAAGAGCTTCACAAGGTCGTTTTTGATAGCAAAGCCTACCCCATGTATTCGTCATTCTTGTTCAGGCAGTCCTTTCCAAAAGAAGGTATAACCTCCTTTTTCTTCCTTTAACCATCCTTCTCCTGCTCTTCGAGTTTCTTGGAGTGCTGCTATATCGATATTAAAACGTCTCAGCTCCCTTGCAATAATGGCAGTCCTACGTTCAGGTCGTTCACTATCCATATTGTCTTGCAGTGTCCGTATATTCCATGTTCCAAAATTCATGTGTTTTTTACGACCGCTAGATGGTGACCCCACTGGTCGCGGTAATCCAGTCAGGGAGAAAAAGAGGCAGACTATGTTTAGGGCACCTTTTCTAGCCCCCTCCCCATATGGGGTGAGCAGAGTGGATCCTAAATAGGGCTGCTCAGTCGTGGATACAGCTGCCGAACTACTCAACTGCCTCGATCCTTGAGTAAGGGCGACTGAATCCGTATCCACCGCCCATGTGCTGGTCCATGACTAGGAGCTTCCGGATTTCACAGTCCTGCCCCCGTTGCCATTCGTCAGTCGCCATGGGACTTTTGGTTGTTTTGGGTTTGATGTGGTTGGAAGACGCCTGTGCGTGAATTTGTTTTATGTGTGGAGATCGGTGCACAACGATCAGCACACAACCTTCACAGAAAAAGGCTCTAATCCAATGGCATGGATACCATGACGATTGGTGACCTTTTGTCTGCTGCAGCCTTCATCCGCCTTCGCAGCCGTTGTAACAATACACCTTGTTATCTTCCGCCTGTTCTGCCGTTGAGGACTTTCTTGGATCGTTCTTTGTCTGGTTCCTCCCCCTGGACCTTACCGCCATGGGTGACCCTGCCAGGAGTACATGACTCCCGACGGCTTCGCTCACAGGGTTCATTGGGAATACACAAGCCCACTCACCACAACAAGGTGACGATCCAGCGAGAAAGAGTGGGTTTATTTAATAAATAAATAAATAAATAAATAAAAATATTTGTTTATTTAATACAATATTAGAAGTGAAGTTTACAGAAATTTCTACTGGTTGGAGAAATTGCCACCAGATTATCACATGCACATGTCTTTCTTCTAACCCAACTGTACAATTATTTTCATTATTTTCATTAACTTCTAGTCAACTGAAGCATAATGCAAACATAGTTTTCTGCCTTTTCTGTTGCAGCACCTCCCCTCTGAAACACCCTACTCCCTTAGATCAGATTGGCTCCAACCCTGCTAGCTAAAAACTTAAATGTGCTCCAGGGCCTGCACTCAGAAAGCTAAATGGCACGTTGAGATTGATTATATGTCATCAAGTTGTTTTTGACTCCTAGGAACCACATAGATAGATTTTCTCTATGACAATCTGTCCCTAACCTAGTCTTTCAGTTCTTCCAACAGTGCACCCATCACCACTGTAACTGAGTCTATCCACCCTGCTGTTGGTCATCTTCTCTTTCCTTCCACCTTTCCAGCATTAGAGCCTTTTCCACAGAGCTAGGTTTTCGCATAATGTGTCCAAAGTAGGATAATTTGAGCCTGGTCATTTGTGCCTCAGGTGAGAACTCTGGATTTATTTCTTTGATGATCCATTTGTTTGTTTTCTTGACTGTCCACAGTAGTGTCAAGAGTCTTCTCCAATACCAAAATTCAAAGTCATCAATACTCTTCCTATTGTGCTTCTTCAAACTCCAACTTTTGCTTCTATAGAGTATCACAGGTTATACCATGGCTTGCATAATTCTGATCTTTGTAGGTATAGACACATCATGACATCTGAATATCTTTTTGAAGGCCTTCATGCCGGCTGTACCAAGTGCTAGTCTGTGGTGTATTTCTTGACTGCCTGTTCCTTTACTGTTGATGATTGATCCTAAAAGGCAGAAGCTATCTACCACTTTGATATCTTCATTGTCAATTCTAAAGATGGTTGTTCTACCTGTTGTCATTAATTTGGTGCATTGAGAGGTCTCTGTTCATTGTTTTGTTTGGGTTTATCTTCAAAGTTTTTTGTTTTTGTTTAGTTTTTTAGTTGTTTTAATATGTTGTTGTTAGCCACCCAGAGTTACATTTGTGAGATGGGTGGCCATAAAAATTGAAGAAATGAATTGAAATTAATAAATTTAAATGGATAAATAAACAGACAAACAAACTGGAAAAAACGACTTTTAAAATTTAACACAGCTTATATATACTTTTTAAATGTGGAAGAAAAAAAATCCCCCCAAATAGCCAACACATTTCCAGTCTTTCTAACCCATAGCTTTCCAAATTGTGTGTCGTGACACAATACTGTGTTGCCTGCGAGGCCCAGGTGTGTCACGTGAAAACCCAGAAGCACTGATGGTGCGACGCCACCGCACGCGGCAGCGCACGCGGTGGCAGGCCATCAGCACGTCCGGGTTTTCGCACAGCACACCAGGACACCGCCGCCGCAGTGTGCAAAAACCCAGAAGCGCTGCAGTGGCAGCGCGTGAAAACCCAGAACCGCCGCCACCACGGCATGCGAAAACCTGGAACTACCGCCACTGCAGCGGTGCACGAAAACCTGTAAGTGCAGCGGTGGTGGCAGCGCTTCTGGGTTTTCTTGCACTGCAGTGGCGGCACTTCCGGGTTTTCGCGCGCTGCCACAGCGCTTCTGGGTTTTCGCGCGCCACCGTTGGTGTGTCGCCAACTCGAAAAGTTTTGAAAGCCCTGTTCTAACCCCTCCCTCTATTTTTTATTTCACATTGTAAGAACAGTATAGGAACACAACATAATGAGAAACTTGCTCAGTTGCACCCAAAAGTAGATGCCTGTGGGAAGATCTGTAACCCATTTTATATACAAAATTTGAAAGTTGCATGTAGCCTTTAAAACTAGTTACAGACAGGACTATACAGAGTGTGATGTAATACAGTAATTAAAATGTACTGGCACTGAATAGCACTAGATTCAAGGTTACCCTTCGCCAGGGAACCTCATTGGGTGACTTAGTCAAACCTATCTGAAGATTAGTGTGGAGAAACTGGAGAAGGAAATGCTGTCTAAAGTAGGGCAACCAGATCTACGCTGCAAATTAGAATTTTATGGATCTCTTCCTGCCCTCTACTGGTCATTCAGATTTTTGCAGCACAGATTTGGTAGCACTGTACTGGCTCACTGTTGTCCCAACAGTAGATGTTTTATGATTGCTTGTAGGATCATACTGCTAATAAAAATGACAATTCTTTCATCATTCTCTGGGTCTTCTTGTTTTTGTGAATTCTTCTTTTATTAGGACAATCTCTAAAATTAATTATGGAAATGGCCTGTATTCATCTCCCAGTATCTCAAATTCATCTGCATTTTCTTTTCTTGTGTGCACTGATGATGGTCATATAAGTATTTTTGCAGTGTTTTACTGATACATGAAGATGTTTCTATACATTAGTATCATATATACAGTATATAGGCAGTACTTTTAATTGCAAGTAGATGTCTTTCTTTTTAGCATGTTTTATCATTGAGCAAATGATACAGAGGGGGAGAATGGAGATGCCCATGAACTGAAGGGTCTGGATGGTGTTGCAAAGTACATAAAACACAAAAGGTATAAATATTTCTGAAAATGCATACATTAGAAGAAATATGTGAAAATGAAATAGAATTGCCCTACTATATTCCTTTCCTTGTTATATTCTCCAGTCACCATGGGCAATACTCACAATTCAGAAACTCCAGCTGGTGCAGAAAGTGATAACTAGTTTTTTTAATATGTAAAAGTTGCTCAATTTGTACAAGGAAAAAGTTTATCTAAAGAGAAACACTGCTCATGGGTGATGAAAACAAAACAACCTTGCTCTTAAAATACTGACTCCTGTGCTTTTCTACTGGGGAAGCTGCAAATATATCAGGAACCATGGCCTTTAAGAATGTTAACCAGGGTTACTTCTTTTTCTGTAGGCAACAAAACAACAGAAACCTAACAAGGACATAACTTACAATAGACTTAATCTATATTTTGCAGTGTTTTTTCACCTTTCACACATTAGCCAACAGGATTAAAAACTTTTTTTTGCCCTTCTTGACAGATAAACAAATATTCAATGCCCATTAATTTTAATGAGTTTTTAAAAACTGTCCAGAATTTTTAATAGCTGAGATAAGCACTCATATAAGCTAGGAAAGCTGGAAAGTATTGAATCAGTGAAAGCTGTCCCTCAGAATCGCATATTGATTTTCTTAAAAGCTTTTTTTCCCAGTTAACAATGCAAGAATCAAATATAGCCATATGTTGAGCTAGATGTGAAGGATGAAGAAGATGCAGACAATGAAGTACAGGATCTTGGATAGTCCCTTCCAAATATTACATATTGTAGGTTGTTAAAGAGATAGCCATATGATTATTAATTTGGATGTGATAGACAAGAGGTGAGCTTCAGCTGCAGAGTGAGACAGAAGTATAAAAATTGGGGGGGGGGGCAAGGACTATATTCATACTTTGGTATGTTAGGGACCATATTCCATAATGCAATGAACAAGGTTAAGATAAAAAATAATTTCATTTTTATATAAATTTAAATAAATAAAAAAAATAATAAATTTTATTTAATTAAATATAATTGATATGATTACTCTTCTGCCATCTATTTAGCAATTTCCCCCTCTGTCACATTAAAATAAATTAGTAACTACTTTTGGAGATCTCAGTGGACAACATTCAAAGCTTTTTGGGCCACAAGAAGCTCTGAGGCCTTAATTGACCTACTTCTTTCCTAAGACTCACAAAACATCCTCTTGGAATCTGAAAAAGTAAAGTTCTAGTTAAACTCTGGCTCCCAGGATCCTTCACTGCTTATTAAAGATGCTGGGAACATAGTTCAGCAACATCTGGAGTACCAAAACTATCTAACTTGTGCCTTCAGTGCTAGCAATCAGGGTGAAGAAAATTAATATGATGTTGCCAATCCTTCCCACAATGCATAGCAGTCATTAAGTTGCATAAGGAAAAGTAAGTGGTATTTCCTTGGGGTAGAGCTGACATAGACAGTATGTTGCTCTCCAGATATTTTGGATGTCATAGAATCATAGAATTCATGAATTGGAAGAAGCCAAATAGGTAATCTAATCTTCTGTTCAATCTAAGAATCTACTGAACCATCCCTGCCAAGTGGCCATCCATGCCCCACTTGAAAACCTCCATGAGGGGCATCTACCACTATTCTACATAGGCTATTCCATTGTTGCTATCAGGAAATACCCTCTACTATTCATCCTGAACATCCTTTCTCTTAATGTGAACCTGGTGGCTCTTCTTCTGCCATCAGTTTCTTTATGTTTTCTAAAACATGGCTATGTTGCATCCAAGTTTTATAAAATAAATACTGCTTAATAAATAAATCAATAAATGAACCCTGACTGCTCATTGGAAGGACAGATGCTGAAGCTGAAGCTCAAATACTTTGGCCACCTAATGCGAAGAGAGGACTCACTAGAAAAGACCCTGATGACTGAAGGCAAAAGGAGAAGGGGATGGCAGAGGATGAGATGGTTAGATAGCATCACCAATGTAATGAACATGAATTTGAGTAAACTCCGGGTGACAGTGGAGGACAGGAAGGCCTGGCGTGCTATGGTCCATGAGGTCATGAAGAGTCAGACACGATTAAACGACTGAACTACAACAAATAAATAAATATGCAAAGCTCCTACTGAACACCACTGCACAGCACTAGAGTATTCATACTGAAAATCAGAGATCTTGCTTTGCCTTCACACACTTTTTGTGATTAAGTGACATGTCATTCTATGTTTGTGATCAAATGATGTGTAATGCAGTATAATTATATGCATTTATACTCAGTATTAAGTCCTATTAATTCCCATGGGACTTATCACCAGGTAAGCATGCACATTTTCTTTTCTTATTTTATGTTTTTTCTTACTTAAGACTCATGGCAATGTAAGAAAGACATGTACTGCAATTAAAAGAAGCTTCACAGTGCAATTTATTTGGTCAGTTTTACAATGGATGACATGTTCCTTGGTAAATGGGATTGTGTTTTAAGAGAGTGTCACTAATTGCCTTTCACACATGGTGATGACTAGGCTAATTTAGTAGAAGCTATTAAAAGAAAGAGGCATTTAAGCAAGTAATGCTCTATTCCCACAGAAGCAGAAGCCTAAATATCATTGGTGAGCATTCAGAGTAATGCCCAGAAATGGATTGTTCCTAAATTAATGCTTCACTTTCTGGTAATTAGATGGTTGGTTGGTTGGTTGATTGATTAAAAATATTTAACCCTGGATTTAAAAGAAAATGGCGGGGGATTGCAAAGATGTGCAAGCCCTTCTCAGGCATTATGGGTTGAAAGTGAGGACAAATTAATTGGGAAACACTTCACAGATGACTGAGGTGGGCATGCAAGGGTTATATTTATTTATTCATTGAATTTATATAGCTTCCCATCTCACAAACAAGTGACTCTGGGCAGCGTACAAAGAGACAATGAAGGTTCATTGTCACCTTCACTCTATGGTCCTCCACAGGTTGATAGAAAATTTCTGGCCAAGTTAGCCTCTTCTACTGGACCTTGTCGGAACCTGAACAGCTAAGCAGGGTCAGAACTGTTTAATATTGTCATAGGAAATCACCACAAAATGCTAGGGTTGCAAAACAGACTGAGAAATTTAAAAAAGAAAAAAGAAACAACCCACCATCCTGGAAGAAGGCAATGACAAATTATTTCCATACTGTTGACAAACAAAACAGTTAGAATAACATATTCATTCATTCATTCATTCATTCATTCATTCATTCATTCATTCATTCATTCATTCAAATTTTTAAACTGACCAATAGCCAAATCTCTTTGGGCGGTTTACAGTAAACATATCAAAAAGAAACAATCTAATCTGAGTTAAAACATATCCAATAAAGTCAAATAAAATACAAAATAAAGAAATAATACATACTAGGCAGCAGCAAGGTGGTCATAAAAATCTGGAACAATGTGAATTAAAATATGATGAGAATATAATTAAAATATGATTACAAAGCCTGGGAAAATAGAAAGGTCTTCTCCTACTGTAGCACTGAAATGATGTCAATGTGGGTGCAGTCAAGCCTCTCTGGGGAGAAAATTCCATAAATAGGGTGCTGCCATAGAAAAGTCTCCCTTGCACAGACCCACGTCATCTCTTTTGGTGGAGGGACCTGGAGGAGGGTCTCATTAGAAGATCTTAAGGTCCACTAGATACATACTGTACAGGATGCATCTATGTAGTTACCAGGAGTTCAATTTGACTTGAAGAGGGTTTTATCTGTTGTTAAATGGGCAGTGGGAATGAGTAAGCCACTTCTCTTCAAATAATGTTAGCCTCAGACCTTAGTAAATATACTTTACTTGCAACTTTGCATACTATGCTAAATTTAAATATATTTTGTTTAGCTTTGGGTTAAATTCGCACAGGGTACGAATTTAGTCACTGTGACTTCTAAGCCATGGTTTTGACAAGAGTACACTATTTTTTTTATCCAAGAACAAGAAAAGAAAAAAAAAGAAGAATTTAGTTTTGCTGTCTGAGGGCTATACAGGTATGTCACCAGTGATGCTATTAACTTTTTCTGGTGAAGGTGGTGGGTTTAATGCCTATTCTGCTCCTTAAACTCTTAAATAAAAAATATCATTCTGACTGTGAGGGAGGTTTAACCCCTTCCAAAACCAGTTCCCATGAAATGGACCAAAGAATTCTGAGGCACAGTGAGGAGAATGCATTGTGCTTTATGGCTTAATGCTGGGTGTGAACCAGGCCAGTATGTTGTTCAGCAAACCATGGTTAAAATAAACCATGGATTAGCACAATGTATGAACCCGACAAGTGGCTTTTTAACAGGTCTGAACTTTTGCAACATGCCCCAGTCTTGTAAGAAGCACCTTATCTCACTATACTATTTCTCCACCTATCTTAATATGATCAGGCCTAATTGGCAGTGCATTTTCAGGATCCTGGGCAGCTATCTTCCACCAATCTTTTTTTGAAAGGTACAGATACAGTGCTTTCACTGCTGCTAATAAATTAAGCTAAGGTGGGCATTTTTCCCACAACATTCCTCTTTCCATTTTTCATTCAGCTCAGCCCACTGCTTCAGCATCCTCATGAAAATTATTTTCAGCAAATGCAGTGGATAAAGCATGTTATCATATAGTGTGCTGTTCTGGCAATGTGAAGTCCATAATTCATGGCACGATATATCCTCTCATGGTACAGGAAAAATAATTGAGCAACCATTCTTTGTGATCCTTGAACAAATGAGTGTGGAAACTGTTCAAATCCCTAGAAGAATTAATAATGCTTATTAATAATTCAATACGTCTTTTTATGCTTAGTGGTGATTTTTTTATAGTTCTAACATACTTTAATTAATATTTTCTTTGTTATGCCAGTTGGCTGATAGGCAGTTTAGATTTCAAAATAATGCTGTTTAATACAGCAGGTTTTGTTTTTTCCTGTAGTAGAGGACCAACGGGTAAAGGTTTTGTGTACCATGTGTCAGTCAGTCGATCAAAGTTTATTTTGGTCAAAGGCCAGTGTAGAAGAAAACAATTAACAAACTGTTTAAAAGTAAAAGCAGAAGGCTGAATATAAAACATTAGCTAAAAGAATACTACAGAATATTATTATCACTATTACCATCATATTATATTATTATCATTACTATTACCATTATTACCATATTATTATTATTATTATTATTGTTATTATTACCATATTATTATATTACTATCATTATAAACTGTGTCTCTAGAACTAAGAAACAGTGACAAAACAATTAACAAACGTGTGTGCCATGTGTGTGTGTGTGTGGAGAGACACACACTTGGGGTTATATTCATAATTATGTTTAGCAATCTAAGGTTTCATTCAGATTTATTTTATTATTTCCTTATTATGGAGATTAAAAAAAACTGCAAGAAGTAATAATTAATGTCCTGCATTATTTGCCATACAATGCACTCTAATTTGGAATCCACACCAGGCTGCTGAATACTTTTCCAGGATATTTAGTTTCTTCCAATTTTAAGCCCCTCCAATATTCCATGACCAGTGATTACACAAAGTCCTTATAGGGATCTTTTGGCTGCCATTCTCTTTATGCTTTCCCCAATATGTGCTATTCTTGCATGTGGATCCTGTCTTCTTATTTGTGCCTGATACTTTTAGGCTATGAAGGAGTTAGCTGAGCATATGTAGTGGGTGTGGAATAGTAACTAACAGTTGAGAAACAAGGAGAATCCTAGACTCAGGGCCTCTCAAATGAAGTTTGGGGGTGGGGGTCCTGCCTAGAAAAAATATCAAAGCATTTCAAAAATTGTACCATGTTTTGAAAGAAACATCTTTGAATACACCCATCAATCAATGTTCAATGTCATTGAGACCTGGGTGGTATACAAGTTTAAATAATAATAATAATAATAATAATAATAATAATAATCAATCAGCTTGCCTGCAGTACAGCACTGGTGGTTACAGATGTACTGGATTTCGAAACTAAAAAGCCAAAAGCAAAATCATATTCAATTCCAAAGTGGAAGATCAGACTGGAAACCAAGATAAAGAAATTAAGATCAATGTACAGTCGAAAGCTTTCATGGCTAGAATCCGATGGTTGTTATGGGTTTTCCAGGTTGTGTGGCCGTGTTCTGGCAGTTTTGGTTCCTAACATTTCGCCAGTAGCTGTGGCTGGCATCTGCAGAGGACAGGAGCACAGCTAGAAGATTCTCTATAGCGAATAGAAGAGAATCTTCTAGCTGTGCTCCTGTCCTCTGAAGATGCCAGCCACAGCTACTGGCGAAACGTTAGGAACCAGAACTGCCAGAACACGGCCACACAGCTCGGAAAACCCACAACAACCAAATTAAGATCAGATACGAGTAATTTAAAGAATATAAAAGAGCAAAAACTAAAGAATGAAAGGATCAAGATAAGCCTAATAAAAAGTGTTGGCTTATTACCAGAACAATCGAAGAAGCTTTGGAAATCATAAAGCAACAAATAACAGCAATAGCTGGGAAAATGGAATGCTATGAGGCATAAATCATCCAATTTAAGCAAAATCAGTTATTCCAATCAGACCAGAGATGATTCTACCAAAGTATAAATGGCAATAGAAATTCTAAAAATGGAAAACCAAACAAAAATGAAACAATACAGTTTTGGAAAGATCTATGGCAAACTCAAAAAGATTATAATAAAAATGCTGGATGGATAAAAGAATTTGAAGATGAATTTAGTAAAAATCAAATGGAAGAACTAATAATAACAGCAGAAATTGTTAAAAATCAAGTGAAAAGGATTAAAAACTGGAGATCTCCTGGAAATGATCAATTGCATGGCTTTTGGCTCAGATATCTGACTATCTTACCTCCAATTATAGCTAAAAAGCTTAATGAAAAATTGCATAAAGGAGTCATCAGTGACTGGTTAATAACGGGCAAACCTTATCTGATTCAAAAAGATCCAGCGAAAGGGAAAACACCAGGAAACTATAGGCCGATAACATGCTTGCCTACAATGTTTAAATTACTCACGGGCATAATAGCAGACAACATCTAAGATTATTTGGAAGAAAATAACATCCTTCCCAGAGAACAGAAAGGAAATAAAAGGAAAAGCAGAGGTAGAAAATATCAACTTCTGATTGATAAAATGGTTTTGGAGAATTGCAAAAGCCGAAAAACCAATTTACATATGGTCTGGATTGATTATCAAAAGGCATTTGATTAATCACCACATAGTTGGGTCATCAAATGTTTGGAAACAACTGGTGACAGTAAAAACATTAGAATGTTTATAGAAAAAGTAATGAAGCTGTGGAAGACAGAATTGGTGGTTGGAAATGAAAAATATGGGCTTGTCAACATTAGGAGAGGCATCTTCCAGGGTGACTCATTATCACCCTTATTATTTGTCATTGCTATGATCCCACTTTCAGTGATCTTGAAGAAAATAAATTTTGGCTACCAAACAGCAAAAAATGCTTTGAAAATCTCACATTTGCTTTATATGGATGGTCTGAAGCTTTATGGAAAATCAGAAATTGAAATCCAGTCATTGAGAAATACTGTAAGAATTTTTAGCACAGATATAGCAATGGAATTTGGCCTAGAGAAATGTGCTACAGTATCAATAAATCGGGGTGAAATCATGAACAGTAATGGAGTTGAAATGACGAATGGCCAAAACCATCAGGAGCCATCAGGGTGAAGCCTACAAGTATCTGAACATTTTACAGTTGGATAACATCAAGCACGAACAAGTTAAAAATGTGGTTACTAAAGAATACATCCAAAGAGTGAGAAAACTGCTAAAGACAAAATTGAATGGGAAAACACCATCAAAGCCATCAATAACTGGGCCATACCTGTTATACGATACACTGCTGGAATTATTAACTGGACACTAGCTGAACTGGACAGTTTGGAACAAAGAACAAGAAAACCTATGAGTATTCATTATGCATTACATCCCTATAGTGATATTGATAGATTATACCTGCCCCACAGAAATGGAGGCAGAAGTTTACTTCAAGTCAAAAAAAATGTCAAAGAAGATAAGCATTCATTGGCCAATTACGTAAAAGATAGTCAAGAACAAGGACTGATGCAAGTTAAAAATTGGAACTTACTGAATATACAGGAAACAAAACGTGAATATTAAAATAATGTAATAAAAACACAAACAGAATGCTGGCAAGGAAAAGCATTACATGGTCAATTTCTACAAAAGATCAAGGGGAAAGTGGATAAAGATAAAACCTGGCAATGGCTTACAAATGGAACATTAAAAAAATGAAACTGAAGCCTTGATTTTGGCTGCTCAAGAGCAAGCTATTTGAACTAATGCAATCAAACCCAGAATTGAAAATTCATCAAATGATTCAAAGTGCAGATTGTTCAGTGAAGCAGAAGAAACAGTAGATCATAGTTCATGCAAGAAGATTGCACAAACTGACTATAAACAATGACATAAAACAGTCACCAAAATGATTCACTGGAACATCTGTAAAAATCATTTGCCAGTAGTGAAAAATTGGTGGGAATATATAGTTCAAAATGTAGTCGAAAATGAGCAGGTTAAAATATTGTGAGATTTCCGAATACAAACTCATAAAGTCTTGGCGCATAACACACCAGATTTAACTGTGGTTTAAAAGAAGAAAGTGTGGATAATTGATGTGGCAATACCAGGGATAGTAGAATAGAAGACAAAGAATTGGAGAAGATCACAAAGTATCAAGATCCAAAAATTGAAGTTGAAAGATTATGGCATAAACCAGCAGTGGTAGTCCCAGTAATTATTGGCACACTGGGTGCCATACCAAAAAGCCTTAGATGTAAATCTGCACATTGACAAAATTTCCATCTGTCAATCACAAAAGGCCACACTGCTTAGATCCGCACATATACAACACCGATACATTACAACATCCTAGGTTCTTGAGAAAAACTCAATGTGAACGAAGGCCAACACCAGCTAAAGAACAGGCAGCTGTGATTTCACGTTGTTGTGTATTATAATAATAATAATCCACTATCATATCTGCATTGTTCTAATGCTTTAAGATACCTTGGGAAGACAATGCTCTAGAACAGAGCTTTCCAAACTGTGTGTCGGGACACATTAGTGTGTCAGCTGCAGTGTCTGGGTGTGTCGCAGCTGCTGCTGCCTCTGAGCCCTGCCAGGATTCTGCGCAGGTCCTAGTGCCTGCCTTGTGCCTGGCTGCCTCCAAACCTGCTGTGATTCCGCACATGTCCTAGTGCCTGCCTCGTGCCCTGCTGTAAGAGTGTGTCATGAAATGATGCATGTCTAAAAAGTGTGTCACCAACATGAAAAATTTGGAAAGCTCTGCTCTAGAAATTAGTTGAGTTTGTGTACTATGCAAAGTTTGGAATCCATAATAACTAATGTCACAGAATGTTCTACATTTAAAACAAACTATGGCTTAGAATTATGTATGAATTGAGCTACATGAAATGGGCTACATGAAATTCATCTAAGTTGATCTCAGTTTTAAAATTCTATTTTAAAAAGTATTTAAAAAAAAATACTTTTTTTCCCTTTCCTTTCCTTTCCTTTCCTTTCCTTTCCTTTCCTTTCCTTTCCTTTATGGTAAAACTGGCTAGTTATGTTTTTTGTTCTTAATATTTTCTAGACTCACATTTATAGTAGTATATGAAAGCATCTATTTTACAAAGGATATGATTTATGTATTGATTATTTTTAAAGATGGCTTATGAGATCAGAGTTTTCACTGCCAAGCAATCTCAGGACCCACAGTTCTTTTGGTACATTAATAATTATGAAAGCTAGAAACCATCTGCTTAAAAGGTTATCAATATGCCTACCCAAAGCTATAAAATGCAGCAAGCTTAATTGCTGTTTAATTTCAAAATCTTTAAAGTGGTGGGCCATCAAAAAAAGAAGAAGATGGAATTGGTCTTAAAAGACAATATAGAAACAGACACCAAGGAAAATGGTGGAAATTGGCATATTTGTCTTTGTGGTTTACCTTATTTTTTTTCCTTTTTAGTTAATGGTAACAGATCCCAAAATTTCACACAATGAGTGATACCAGTAGAGCAATTCAGAGTTGAGTTATGCCATCCTTTTGCTATAACTAACCCTGGCAATACTGAGAGCAGAAAAAAGAGTTGGATGGATATAAGTAGCTATATCTAGCATATTCTCACTGCCAACTGGTTCAGTGTATGATAAATCAGGGCCTGGTATTCTTCAAAAACAAAAAGGGGAGGAAGTAAAATAACTTAGCTCCTTGAGGTTAGGTATACAGTCCATATTTTCCAGAAGTTAAAAAGAAACAGTACTCCAATCTGAAATTTTAGATGGTGATTTGGGGTTTCCTCCCATCATAATATCCTATTATTTTTGCTACTCCTTTTCCTTTCTTCTAGATAGTAAGATTCAGGTTTCCCAAACTGAAACTTCTAGGGTATTGGCTTGAACAATACTGAAAGTTATTCACTTCAGGTTAATTTTTCTTACTTTATACAGGTGGATAGGTCATATAAGGCTTGGTCAGTTATATTTTATACCCCATTTGATAAACCAGTTTTATTAAAGAGCATTTTTTTTTAATCTGACAGGGGTAAAGCTAGTGTATTGCCTTGGAAATATCCTCTAAGATTAAGGTTCCTGCTAAATTTGGTAGCCAAATCTGATAAGTTCTAGTTAGCTGATGCCCAAAGCTTTGCTTGTCTTTGTTTTGAGTAGTTCTTCTTATCTGCAGCAGTAGTGAGGATCTACATTGAGAAAACCCATTGGAGGAGAACAACAGAAACACCAAGACATTTTCATTGACCAGACCTTTTAGTTTAGTTTGATTGTTTTATCTTGACCTTGTAAAGAGAGGGTCTGGTCAACTCCAGCATGAAACCTGATGTCCATTCAACTATTCAGCCTCTACTTTAATATCTCTACTGAGACAAAAACCAACTTCCATCCAGATCACTTGTCTCATTGTCCAACTGTTCTATCTATGAGTATTTCCCTTCTCATGTTCATCTGTAATGTATCCCCATAGTTGTTGTATATTTTTAATGTCTGTTTTGTATTTATTTTCTTGTCTTTTCAAAATGTTGTCAGCTGCTCTGAGAAATTTATGGAAGAATATAATACCTATCCCTTGAGATTATGATTTAAAACGAACTTTTAGCCAGATTTTCTGCTTTACCCTTATATCCTTTTCAATAAGGAACTTAAGGTAATATATTTCTCCCCATTCATCTTCATAGCATATTCTAAAAGTCGAATCAAGAGTTATAGATTGGATCATACATTGTATCAGCACATAAACTATATTTGATAAAGCACAGTGGCTGAATGCAAAAACACAGTAACACATCATGGATTAGCATGAACCCAAGGAAATGTGTCTAAAATTTTTATTTATTTAATTTTTATCCTGCCTTTATTCTTATTTTTTATAAATAACTCAAAGTGGCGAACATACCAAATACTCCTTCCTCCTCCTATTTTCCCAACAACAACAACCCTGTGAGGTGAGTTTGGCTGAGAGATTTCCTAATCACCTTAACTGCTAATTGGAAAACTAAACATAAATGTCTAAGTCCTATGTGAAATGGTTTTCTAATTACTGTACAATGCTGATAAAAATGGAAGAAAGCTATAGAAATAATAAGAATAAAAGGCTAATATGGCACATCCATCATTTCCATAATTTGAAAGAGGGGTTCAGTTTTACTGTAGATATGGAGAAAGTCTCTCTCTCTTTATGTATATGTATATGTATATGTATATGTATATGTATATGTATATGTATATGTATATGTATATGTATATGTATATGTATATGTATATGTATATGTATATGTATATGTATATGTATATAAAATTTTATTGAAGAAGTTTTTCAACAGAATTAAAAACAGTACTGTGAAAGGACAGGCTGTAAGATTACAGGCACCTGTGATCGCCTTCCTCCCCTGTACTTCAAACTTCTCTCAGCATAAGGAGGGCAGGGAGACTGTTAAAAAAGCCTTTATTTGGAACAGCTGAGGAGAAGGAGAGAGGAGAGAGCAAGGAGGAGGCGAGGGAGAGAGCAGAACATGAAGGAAGAGCTGGTGTATGTTTGGAGTCTTGCAGCAAAGGTCTGGAGAGGGGCAAGTGAGAAAGCTGCCCTCTTAAAGGAACCTTGTGCTAGAGATAGTAGCAGAAGTGTTAGTTTCTAATAGTAATAGTCATAGTTACATAGTAATGGTGATAGCATAGTTAGCTTACTAAATGTAATAGAGAAGGATAGGAATAATTACATAGTCTAAGTCTAGTAGGAATATAGGTTAGTTAGAAACAAACTAGGATTGTATGATATAAACACATAGATAGCTAGAGAACACATTTCTACTGTAAATAATTGTTTATAAGTAAAAATAACCCCCCAAAGAAATAAGGGGGGAGGCAAATCTTTATGTGTGCAGTGTTTTCTTGGGGGACTTCCTGTTGAGTCTCAATAAACACCCTTGGGTACAAAAGAACCCACGACAAGTACAAATTTTGAATTAAAGAAGAATAAAGAAAAGTAGAAAAAGAAATAGGAAAAGAATAGGAAAAGAGCCAGTTTGGTCTAGTGGTTGAGGTGCTGGGCTAGAAACCAGGAGACTGAGAGTTCTAGTCCCGCCTTAGGCATGAAAGCCGGCTGGGTGACCCTGAGCCAATCACATTCTCTCAGCCCTAGGAAGGAGCCAATGGCAAACCAGGAACCTGAGAGTTCTAATCCCGCCTCAGGCATGAAAGCCGGCTGGGTGACCTTGGGCCAGTCACTCTCTCTCAGCCCAACTCATCTCACAGGGTTGTTGTTGTGGAGAAAATAGGAGGAGGAAGGAGTATTAGGTATGTTAGCCACCTTGAGTTATTTATAAAAATAATAAAGGTGGGAGAGAGAGGGGAGGGGAGGGGAGGGGAAGCTAGGGGAGGGGAGGCTAGGGGAGGAGAAGAGAAGAGAAGAGAAGAGAAGAGAAGAGAAGAGAAGAGAAGAGAAGAGAAGAGAAGAGAAAAATTCTAAAGAAGCGGCTTCCAATCTTCCTGAAAGCAGTTATAGATACATTTATATTTTACCCTCTCTTTCTAAGTTTACAGTATATCATAATTTCCTTCTTTCCAAAAACTACCCTTTCTAATCATCAAACCCATAAATCACAAGTTCATTTTTCTCTTTTTTTTCCCAGCAAAAAGTCCATAAGGGTTTTCCAGTCACTAATAAATGTAGTTATTTATCTTTCTCTAATCAAGTTAATTTTGCCATCTCTGCTACATATGGAGAAAGTATATGACTGCATTTTCATTTTGTACTAAACCACATTTTTCAGAAGTAACTTACAGAATTCAAAGAAACATTAAAAATTATTCTACAGCTTTTCTATAACCCCCCACCTTCCCCCAAAAATAGGGGAAAAAGAAAAAAAGACAAACGTAAAACAGGGGAAACTGCAGAGATTAGACTTGATAGTCTAAATGAGTCCTTCTAATTCTATGATTCTATATGAGCAGAGCCAAAATTTTCTTTCCTTTGGAGGGTTTTCTTTCTTTCTCCCAATTTGTAAACTCACATTATAAATTTGAGTTTCCTATATATGGTGGAAAACTCTATTACAGTATCCATGTTTGCCAGTTGAAGACAGGCAGGGCTCCAGGAGCTGTACAAAATGGTTTGGGAGCTGCCCTGGGTTCTTAGTTTGTCCATCCCTGGATTAGCAAATCAGTCAAATGGTCACTATGTGACGGTATGTATCTTAGAGGTAGTGAGCTGAGCTTACTGCATTTGAGGAGCAAAAAAAAAAATGGACCCATTTCCTTTCTTTGGTTAAAATGGTGTGCTTTGCAAACAAAGACGATAATATTGTTTTAGAATAAAAAGGGAGAAAGAGGCAGGCATAATAAAAAATGCAGATCCACAGGTGTTACAGACTTGTTTCTATTTATTTATTGAAAGTTATTATAGCCGCCTAACTCCAATGGACTCTGGGCAGATGGTGGTTAAATGACGGCATATGCATCATGATAGCATGATGAAAATAGGGGCACCTTCCATACTTGTATGAGATGTTATGGCACAAGTACATACTTGTGTTATTTGCATGATAGCATCACAAATATATTGTAATTTTAAATCCTTGTGAATTGTTATGGATATGCATGTGCAGGTAGGCAATAGTTGTCAGAAAGGTTAACATAACTGACTATGGATGACCTACTGTTGTCTGTTTATCCAATATAAATTAGAACAACCTCCTTGTAATTTCTTCTTTCCTTTGAAAGGAGAGAGGGATCCAAGAAACAGACTGTGTGGCAACTGATGTAGAAGGAAGTATTCTTCAAGTTTAATAGACCTTGGGATGTCTTGATCAGTAGTTTTCTTTCCATTTCACTCTATAATTATGTTTTCAATGACTCAGATCTCAACAGCAGATGGATACCAGACATGTTGTAAATCAGCTTTTAAAGTAGCTGGCAATTATAAAGGTAGGAGCTAAGTGAAGTTCCCATGCATATTTTTTTCCCTGTTTTTCAAAATGCTCTGGGTATGGGAAGTCATTGTGCCTTGTACCTTCTTTTTGTCATTTTCTTGGCTTTAAGAAAGTGTCCTGTCCCGACTAAGACCCGAAGCAGGAAGGTGTGGAATAAATCTTTTATTTAAAATTACAACACACAAAATATATCTAGAGAAAAACAAGGCAACACGAGGTGCTCACAGAGTTTGGGTGGCCTGCGGTGATCCGTTCCCGGTTGGCGAGCACGCGGGCAACTACCACGTGGCTGCGATGCAAGGTCCCGAAACGAGGCTTGGTGTGACTGCAAGGTGAGGTGAGGTGCCGGCACAAGGCTTGGTGCTGCGGTGAGGAATGGCTCCGGTGTGGGGCTTGGCATGGCTGTGAGGCAAGGCTCTGGCGCAAGCCTTGGTGCTGCGTTGAGGAAAGACTCCGGTACAAGGCTTGATGCGGTGGCGGGGTGCAACTCTGGCATGAGGCTTGGCGCATTGACTGCAGGGCAAGGTTCCAGGTTGAGGCTTCGTGCAAAGGCAAGGTAAGATTCCGGCACGAGGCTTGACGCGGCTGTGAGTTACAATTCCGGCACGAGATTGGGCGTGGCAGCTGCAAGGCAAGGATCTGGCTTGAGGCTTGGTGTAGAGGCTGGCAAGATTCTGGATCGAGGCTGGACTCAGAGGCTGGGTGATGGGGAAGCCATACCACTACCACTTTTTGGCAGCAGTGATATCATGGCTGTTCACTTTGCTTTAATAAGGTCATGGTGCTTATCATGGTGTTTATCAATCTATTTACATATTGAACATTTATGCCTAAGCATTTGACAATAATAGTAATGACTTTTTCTGTCTTTTCAATCATGGGATGATGTGTGTATAGGGGGATGAAATGATCTCAGGGGCCTGTGTGGCAGTCAGACTTTTCCTGTTACATACCTTTATATTTTTCACGCTTATAATAATCCACCTAAACTCCATATTTAATTCATTCAAGATAAAACAAACAATGAGGTTAAATTCTATTCATTTTTTAAAAAATATGGATTTGCTTACCATTTTTTTCATGGTATGTTTAATATCAGTTGTTAAGTAAAACCCAGTTGACTTGACTTTTCCCCAAAGCCATGCTTTAGATATGAAGGAAACTGGAAGAATCAGAAATAAGAGAGTGTTTTGGTGGGCATCAAGTATAGTGCTTATTTAAGCTACCTGAAAGATTGGGTGCCAGAAAAATGCCAAGATGGAAATGATGTAATTTGCATCACTTGCACAATTATGTTATGACACATGTGTTGTCACTTGCAGATGCCCAGAGCAGCTTTTCTGTAACTAAATCGTGTTTAAGATGCAGGCTTCAGTAGACAAAGCCCTAACCAAATAGAGACTAGGTTACTTTGAAGAAATGTGTCCTTTTATATCAGAGACCCAAGCACTGACAGTGATTACTCCTTCAGGGGAAAAGGAGTACTGCTGTCAAGCCACAGCTTGCTTATTGCTAGCCAAAAATTATGACAATATGATACATTTTTCTATGGAACAGGTACCACTGGAAAAATGTCCTCTCCACAATAACCTAGGTCCAATACCATTGGCTTATAAAAGCCTATATTTCAATGTTGGATTTTCCTAGCCACCTGCCCCTAATAATTGATTTCTTTTTATTGGTTTGTGTTACTGTGTTTTTTTTAGGGGCGTGGTGGCTCAGCGGGTAAGACACCAGGCTTGTTGATCGGAAGATCACAAGTTCAGAGGTTCGAATCCCTAGCCCCGCATGATGGAGTGAGCTCCCACACTACCCCCAGCTCTTGTCAACCTAGCAATTTGAAAGCATGCAAATGCAAGTAGATAAAGGTACCACTTCAGTGGGTAGGTAACAGCGTTCTGCGTGCGTCATGCTGGCCACATGACTGTGGAAGCTTCTTCGGACAATGCTGGCTCTTCAGCTAACAAATGGAGATGAGCACCGGCCCCTAGAGTTGGACACGACTGCAAAAATGTGTGGGGGGAAACTTTACTTTTTTACTGTTTTTAGTTTTTTTGCCACTATTGTTAACTACTTTGCACATATAAGAATAGTTATACAGATATTTTAATTAACATGCTAACA
This sequence comes from Charina bottae, assembly GCA_023362775.1. Taxonomy (NCBI): domain Eukaryota; kingdom Metazoa; phylum Chordata; class Lepidosauria; order Squamata; family Charinaidae; genus Charina; species Charina bottae. Next base: position 10,921,256 of record JALMGJ010000005.1, read on the forward strand.
GCAGATAAAACATCTATAGAATCTGGCTATTTCCATTTCATAATATTTATCTAATATACTAAGATAAAAATAAGAAAGATTATCCCAGACATATTTATATCCTAATGATATAAATTGTCATTCTGACACCTACACGTTTTCAGTATTTTAAATATTTATTTATTTACTTATTTATTTATTTCAATTTATTCCCCGCCCATCTCCCTTGCAAGGGACTCTGGGCGGGTTACAACAATTGAAGTTTAAAAAATACAAAAACAATATCTAAAATACATCTAATAATAAATTACATAAAATCCAAGATGGGGGGACCGTAGGATGGATTGTATTACTACGGGGCCAGCCAACCCCAGGAGGCACTGCCGCCTCTGTCGTCCCAGGCCCGGCGGCAGAGCCAGGTCTTAAGGGCCTTCCGAAAGGCCAGGAGTGAAGGGGCCAGTCTCACCTCTGGGGGCAAGATATTCCATAAGGCAGGCGCTATCGCAGAGAAGGCACGCCTCCTGGACCCCGCTAGATGGAATTCTCTTGTCGAGGGGGTCCGAAGCATGCCCTCTCTGCATGCACGGGTGGGGCGGGCCGACGTTATCGGGACGAGACGGTCCCTCAGGTACCCTGGTCCTATGCCATGTAGGGCTTTAAAGGTAATCACCAACACCTTGAATTGGACCCGGAAGCAAACTGGTAGCCAATGCAGCTCGCTTAGCAGAAGTGTTACATGTGCCGATCTCATGGCACCCATAACTGCTTGCGCCACGGCATTCTGCACCAGCTGAAGCTTCCGGATACTCTTCAGGGGTAGCCCCATGTAGAGCGCATTACAGTAATCTATACGGGAGATGACAAGGGCGTGAGTGACTGTTCGGTGGGCCTCCCGATCCAGGAAAGGGCGTAACTTGCGCACCACACGAAGTTGTGCAAAGGCCCTCCTGGCCGTGACTGCCACCTGCTCTTCAAGCAGGAGTCGCGAGTCCAGGAGGACCCCCAGATTCCGCACTGGATCCGAGCGAGGTAGTGCCAACCCACCCAGAACCAAAGATGGCAACTTCCCGGATCTAGGGGGGGCCATCAATCCACAGCCACTCCGTCTTACCAGGGTTCAGTTGAAGCCTGTTGTTCCCCATCCAGACCCCCACAGCCTCCAGACACTGAGATAAGGCATCGACCGCATCACCTATTTCACCCGGGATGGAGATGTATAACTGGGTATCATCAGCATATTGGTGATACCTCATCCCGTGGTGACGGATGATCTCGCCCAGCGGCTTCATGTAGATGTTGAACAGGAGAGGAGAGAGAACCGACCCCTGCGGCACCCCACAAATCAGGGGCCGCGGGTCAGCTCTCTCCTCCCCTATCAACACCGACTGGGAATGGCCCTGGAGGAAGGAGGCGAACCAGCGCAAAACTACGCCGCCCACCCCCAACTCCCTGAGCCGTCCCAAAAGTATACCGTGGTAGACGGTATCAAAAGCCGCTGAGATATCTAAGAGAGCTAGGATGGACGCACTCCCTCCATCCCGCTCTCGCCAGAGATCATCAATAAGCGCGACCAATGCGGTCTCCGTCCCATATCCCGGCCTGAAACCTGACTGAAAGGGATATAGGTGGAAAGAAATCTCTTATGAACATATATCTAATTGTCCTGAACTATTCTCATAACTTGCTTATTTTAATATATTTTAAAACTCTTATAACATCCCTCAACAACCTAAAGGTAATACAAATCAATAAAATATTCATTTGAAGGTTCAGTTTGTATTTAGCAGGTGATATAAGTATTGACATAAAGTTCTAGGATCAGACCAAAAATTAAATTGAAATTATTTTCACTGGCAGACTTTCAGCAGTAAGAAGGGAGAAATTAAAAATTGTGTATTGTTCTATTATATGCAGGGTAAGCTAAAGGTAAAATAGACATTATTTTATGGTAGTCATATGCTTACTTAATGTAACAACTGGTATGGCTATTCCTAACAAGGCCTCCCTAAAGTGAATTAGGTGATGATTAATAGGCAGAAATAAGCATTCAACCATTCCTTGTCAGGGCATCCTATGCTGAATTATTTCTAACCTTATAAGAATACTTTCCGCTCTGACTATACCCATCACAGGGCTGAACCAAGAAACACGACTGTTTAAGGAAAAGGTAAAATGTTTATCTTCTTTTACATTTCACATGCCTAAAGCTAACCTGACAAAATGGAATGGCATCCTTTACTATACATGAAAGCAAAGAATAGTGTAGGAGAGATGGGCGGTGATAGAAGATGGATGGATGGATGGATGGATGGATGGATGGAGAAAGAAAAGAAAGAAAGAAAGAAAGAAAGGAAGGAAGGAAGGAAGGAAGGAAGGAAGGAAGGAAGGAAGGAAGGAAGGAAGGAAGGAAGGCAGGCAGGCAGGCAGGCAGGCAGGCTAGAATATGTGTGCCCATAGTTCTTTTGTTCAAGATGTTACTGCCACTTTTTGCTCCAAATTGTCTCCTCCTTTTTTATTTCTAAAAACATTGAGCTTAATCTTGGTCAACAATGTAGAAAGCACTCAAATAAATAAATAAATAAATAAATAAATCAGCAAGAACTGCAAAACTAATGAGCATACTGATTGCTGACTTGTAGGTACTTTGGCTAGAAGATTGATTGATGTGGTCAGAGTTTTCACTGTTGAAGAAGGGCTGTAGCTCAGAGACAGAACATATATTATGCATGTATAAGGCCTCCAGAATAATCCCTAGCTTCTCCAGCTATGGTTTGGGGGTGACAGGACTCTGCCAGAAGGCTGCAAAACTGCTGCTACTCAATGCTGAAAATAACGCCTTAGACTGACCAATGATCTGAATCAATAAAAGAGTCCACATCTTCATTGTAATAGATATGAATAAAATTTCCAAATGTTCAAACACAGGAACCTTCATCTCCATGTGGTTAGCAATCAAAATTAACAATTTTTTAAAGAAAAAATTGTTTACTGCTATGATAATTTCTATGATCATTGTTGAAAGCCAAATGTGATTGCCATAACCAAAATTAATAAGGAGTGCAAATTGACAAACAGAATTCAAAAAGACTTGGGGTTCATTCAAAGAAAAATCAAATTTAATTTTAGTGTTTGGAAAGACAAATGTGGGATCAGAGAAACAGGTACATCATGAATGAGTTTCTACACTTGAAACATAAATGAGTTTCTGAACTATAAAATAAAACTTCTGTACAATTATATTTAAAAGATGTGGGGAACTCATCCTTTCTGTTTTTTTTTAGCTCCTTCAATAATATATTAAATTGTTTTGTTGTTCTTTATTCGTTCAGTCGCTTCCGACTCTTCGTGACTTCATGGACCATCCCATTCAAGAGCTTCCTGTCGGCCATCGCCATCCCCAGCTCCCCCACGGTTGAGTCCATCACCTCCAGAATATCATCCATCCATCTTGCCCTTGGTCGGCCCCTCTTCCTTAGGCCTTCCACTTTCCCTAGCAACAGCTTCTTCTCCAGGGTATCCTGTCTTCGCATAATGTGGCCAAAGTACTTCAGTTTTGCCTTTAATATCATTCCCTCAAGTGAGCAGTCTGGCTTTATTTCCTGGAGTATGGACTGGTTTGATCTTCTTGCAGACCAAGGCACTCTCAGAATTTTCCTCCGAAACCACAGTTCAAAAGATTCTATTTTCCTTCGCTCAGCCTTCCTTATGGTCCAGCTCTCACAGCTATAGGTTACTACAGGGAATACCATTGCTTTAACTATGCGGACCTTTGTTGTCAGTGTGATGTCTCTGCTCTTAACTATTTTATCAAGATTTGCCATTGCTCTCCTCCCAAGAAGTAGACGTCTTCTGATTTCCTGGCTGCAGTCAGCATCTGCAGTAATCTTTGCGCCTAGAAATAAAGTCTGTCACTGCCTCCACGTTTTCTCCCTCTATTTGCCAGTTATCAATCAAGCTGGTTGCCATAATCTTGTTTTTTTTTTGAGGTTTAACTGCAACCCAGCTTTTGCACTTTCTTCTTTCACCTTCGTCATAAGGCTCCTCAACTCCTCCTCGCTTTCAGCCATCAAAGTGAGATTCGTAATGTTTCTTCCAGCAATTTTAACTCCAGCCTTGGATTCCTCAAGCCCAGCACGTCGCATGATGTGTTCTGCGTACAGGTTGAATAGGTAGGGTGAGAGTATACAACCGTGCCATACTCCTTTCCCAGTCTTAAACCAGTCCATTGTTCCGTGGTCTGTTCTTACCGTTGCTATTTGGTCGTTATACAGATTCCTCAGGAGGCAGACAAGATGACTTGGTATCCCCATACCACCAAGAACTTGCCACAATTTGCTTTGATCCACACAGTCAAAGGCTTTAGAATAGTCAGTAAAACAGAAATAGATGTTTTTCTGAAACTCCCTGGCTTTCTCCATTATCCAGTGGATATTGGCAATTTGGTATCTAGTTCCTCTGCTTTTCTAAACCCAGCTTGTATATCTGGCAATTCTTGCTCCATGAATTGCTGGAGTCAACCTTGCAGTATCTTGAGCATTACCTTACTGGCATGTGAAATCAGTCCCAGTGTTCGATAGTTTGAACATTCTTTGGTGTTTCCCTTTTTTGGTATGGGGTTTTAAGTTGATTTTTTCCAATCTGATGGCCATTCTTGTGTTTTCCAAATTTGCTGGCATATGGCATGCATCACCTTCACAGCATCATCTTGCAAGATTTTGAACAGTTCAGCTGGGATACCATCGTCTCCTGCTGCCTTGTTACTAGTAATGGTTCTTAAGGCCCATTCAACCTCACTCTTCAGGATGTCTGGCTCTAACTCACTGACCACGCCATCAAATCTCTCCCCAATATTATTATCCTTCCTATACAGATCTTCAGTATATTCTTGCCACCCTTTCTTGATCTCTTCTGCTTCTCTTAGGTCCTTGCCATCTCTTTTTTTGATCATACACATTTCCACCTGGAATTTACCTCCGATGTTTCTAATTTTCTGGAAGAGGTCTCCTGTCCTTCCTATTCAATTGTCTTCTTCCACTTCCGAGCATTGCTTGTTTAAAAATAATTCCTTATCTCTTCTCTCTCAACCTCTGGAATTTTGCATTTATTTTGGCATATCTCTCCCTATCTCTGTTGCCTTTTGCTTTCCTTCTTTCTTGGGCTACTTCCAGTGTCTCAGCAGACAGCCATCTTGCCTTCTTGGTTTTCTTTTTCTTTGGGATGTTTTTTGTTGCCGCCTCCTGAACAATGTTGCGAACTCCTGTCCATAGTTCTTCCGGGACCCTATCTACTAAATCTAGTCCCTTAAATCTATTCTTCACCTCCACTGAATATTTATTAGGAATATTAGTGAGTTCATATCTAACTGATCTGTGGGTCTTCTCTGTTCTCTTTTTGTTGTTGTTGTTCAGTCGTTCAGTCGTGTCCGACTCTTCGTGACCTCATGGACCATAGCACGCCAGGCCTTCCTGTCCTCCACTGTCTCTCGGAGTTTACTCAAATTCATGTTCATTACATCGGTGATGCTATCTAACCATCTCATCCTCTGCCGTCCCCTTCTCCTTTTGCCCTCAGTCTTTCCCAGCATCAGGGTCTTTTCCAGTGAGTCCTCTCTTCGCATTAGGTGGCCAAAGTATTTGAGCTTCAGCTTCAGCATCTGTCCTTCCAATGAGCAGTCAGGGTTGATTTCCTTTAGGATTGACTGGTTTGACCTCCTTGCAGTCCAAGGGACTCTCAAGAGTCTTCTCCAGCACCACAGCTCGAAAGCATCAATTCTTCGGCGCTCAGCCTTCCTTATGGTCCAACTCTCACAGCCATACATTGCTACTGGAAAAACCATAGCTTTAACTATACGGACCTTTGTCGGCAAGGTGATGTCTCTGCTTTTTAATATGCTGTCTAGGTTTGCCATAGCTTTCCTTCCAAGGAGCAAGCGTCTTTTAATTTCATGGCTGCAGTCACCGTCTGCGGTGATCTTGGAGCCCAAGAAAATAAAATCTGTCACTGCTTCCATTTCTTCCCCTTCTATTTGCCAGGAAGTGATGGGACCAGATGCCATGATCTGGGTTTTTTTAATGTTGAGTTTCAAGCCAGCTTTTGCACTCTCCTCTTTCACCCTCATCAAGAGGCTCTTTAGTTCCTCTTCACTTTCTGCCATTAGGGTGGTATCGTCTGCATATCTGAGGTTGTTGATATTTTTCCCGGCAATCTTAACTCCGGCTTGTGATTCATCCAGCCCGGCATTTCTCATGATGTACTCTGCATATAAGTTAAATAAGCAGGGTGATAATATACAGCCTTGTCGTACTCCTTTCCCAATTTTGAACCAGTCGGTTGTTCCATGTCCGGTTCTAACTGTTGCTTCTTGACCCACATACAGGTTTCTCAGGAGACAGGTAAGGTGGTCTGGTACTCCCATCTCTTTAAGAATTTGCCACAGTTTGTTGTGATCCACACAATCAAAGGCTTTAGCGTAGTCAATGAAGCAGAAGTAGATGTTTTTCTGGAACTCTCTTGCTTTTTCCATGATCCAGCGAATGTTGGCAATCTGATCTCTAGTTCCTCTGCCTCTTTGAAACCCAGCTTGCACTTCTGGTAGTTCTCGGTTCACATGCTGCTGAAGCCTAGCTTGTAGGATTTTGAGCATAACCTTGCTGGCATGTGAAATGAGTGCAATTGTACGGTAGTTTGAACATTCTTTGGCATTGCCTTTCTTTGGAATTGGAACGTAAACTGACCTTTTCCAATCCTGTGGCCACTGTTGAGTTTTCCAAATTTGTTGGCATATTGAGTGCAGCACTTTAACAGCATCATCTTTTAGGATTTTAAATAGCTCAGCTGGGATACTGTCTTCTCCGCTAGCTTTGTTGTTAGTAATGCTTCCTAAGGCCCACTTGACTTCACTCTCTAGGATGTCCGGCTCAAGGTCAGTGACCACACCATCGTATTTATCAGGGATATTAAGATCTTTCTTGTATAGTTCTTCTGTGTATTCTTGCCACCTCTTCTTAATCTCTTCTGCTTCTGTTAGGTCCCTGCCTTTTTTGTCCTTTATCATGCCCATCTTTGCACAAAACGTTCCCTTGATATCTCCGATTTTCTTGAAGAGATCTCTAGTCTTCCCCATTCTATTGTTTTCCTCGATTTCTTTGCATTGTTCATTTAAGAAGGCCTTCTTATCTCTCCTTGCTATTCTCTGGAATTCTGCATTCAGTTGTTTATATCTTTCCCTTTCTCCCTTGCCTTTTGCTTCCCTTCTTTCCTCAGCTATTTGTAAAGCCTCATCAGTCAGCCACTTTGCTTTCTTGCATTTCTTTTTCTTTGGGATGGTTTTAGTTGCTGCCTCCTGTACAATGTTACGAACCTCCATCCATAGTTCTTCAGGCACTCTGTCTACCAGATCTAATCCTTTAAATCTATTCCTCACTTCCACTGTATATTCATAAGGGATATGATTTAGGTCATACCTGATTGGTCTAGTGGTTTTTTCTACATTCTTCAATTTAAGCCTAAATTTTGCAATAAGAAGCTCATGATCTGAGCCACAGTCAGCTCCAGGTCTTGTTTTTGCTGATTGTATAGAGCTTCTCCATCTTTGGCTGCAAAGTATATAATCAATCTGATTTCGGTATTGACCATCTGGTGATGTCCATGTGTAGAGTCGTCTCTTGTGTTGTTGGAAAAGAGTGTTTGCTATGACCAGCGTGTTCTCTTGACAAAACTCTATTAGCCTTTGCCCTGCTTCATTTTGTACTCCGAGGCCGAACTTGCCTGTTATTCCGGTTATTTTTTGACTTCCTACCTTAGCATTCCAGTCCCCTATGATGAAAAGGACATCTTTTTTTGGTGTTAGTTCTAGAAGGTGTTGTAGGTCTTCATAGAACCGGTCAACTTCAGCTTCTTTGGCATCAGTGGTTGGGGCATAGACTTGGATCACTGTGATGTTGAATGGTTTGCCTTGGATTCGAACTGAAAGCATTCTGTCGTTTTTGAGGTTGTACCCCAGTACTGCCTTTCCTACTCTTTTATTGACTATGAGAGCTACTCCATTTCTTCTAAGGGATTCTTGCCCACAGTAGTATATATAATGGTCTCCTGAATTAAATTCGCCCATTCCTGTCCATTTTAGTTCGCTGATTCCCAATATGTCGATGTTCAATCTTGTCATCTCATGTTTGACCACATCCAGCTTACCTTGATTCATAGTTCTTACATTCCAGGTTCCTATGCAATATTGTTCTTTACAGCATCGGACTTTCCTTCCACTTCCAGACACATCCACAACTGAGCGTCCTTTCGGCTTTGGCCCAGCCGTTTCACACTTTCTGGAGCTACTCGGAATTGCCCTCCGCTCTTCCCCAGTAGCATTTTGGACACCTTCCGACCTGAGGGGCTCATCTTCCGGCGTCATATCTTTTAGCCTTTTGATACTGTCCATGGGTTTTCTTGGCAAGGATACTGGAGTGGTTTGCCATTTCCTCCTCCAGTGGACCACGTTTTGTCAGAACTCTCCATCATGACCTGTTCTTCTTGACCTGACTTCATTGAGTTACGCAAGCCCCTTCGCCACGACAAGGCAGTGATCCATGAAGGATCAATTTTGTAAGGCTGTTCTCTTTAGTCTGATTCTAAATTGTGGAATAAGAAGTTCGTGATCTGAACGACAGTCAGCTCCAGGTCTTGTTTTTACTGACTGTATAGATGTCTGCCACCTTTGGCTGCAAAGACATTCCAGTCTTGGGTGTCCCTTCAGTTTTTCTCATGGCGTCATTGTGGTGCTCAACCTCCAGCACTATGACAAGTTAACGATCTCCTTTGCTGGAGATGTTTAATTTACATAACCCTAACCCTAACCCTTGAACATTTCATTACTTCATAAGATCCCTTTGTTCAAATCTGTTACAATTTTCAGCATCCAGAGGCATCCACAGATGAAAAGAGGTACTACATCAAATCCTGACCAAAACACTTGTTCAACACCTGAAAGTAACCACTGGGAAAATCAGAACTACTACTACCAGCAAGCCTTGTTGTACTGCAAATTATTTGATAGCTATCATTAATCCTAACTCAGAATCCTAATACCTTAATTCAAGGTCAGGCAATGTTTTGATAGTGATGAACCTTCCTTTAATATCTTGGGAAGGGGCTGAATGTCAGAGTAGAAAGGTTAGAGGGTGTAAAATTAGAGGGATAATGTCATGCATACTGTATGGGTTGGCATATTCATTTTCTAGCCTTTCTAAAATAAGGGTTTGTTTGCTTATTTCTTAAACTAAATTAAGCTTTTTTTAGGATTTACATTATGGTTCTGCTTCCTAACTCAAAATTGTGTAAAGCCATCTCCTTTATTTTGAGCAATTGTGGTTGTAAGGCTTTTAGGGCTAATGAAACCAGAGATTTGGAGCACTATGCAGCCCTTAGGCTGCCAGTTGACCTACTGAGCTTTAATCCGAGGAGGAGGAGGAGGAGGAGGAGGAGGAGGAGGAGGAGGAGGAGGAGGAGGAGGAGGAGGAGAAGGAGAAGGAGAAGGAGAAGGAGAAGGAGAAGGAGAAGGAGAAGGAGAAGGAGAAGGAGAAGGAGAAGGAGAAGGAGAAGGAGAAGGAGAATTATTTAACGTCTCATACCTCTGACTGGAAAACAGTATAGATTTTTTTTAAAATCCTCTATTGAGTTTCCCAAGATCTCAGGAATAAAAATACAATAAAGATACTACTGATGCTGACTGTAAAAGCTTTAGCAACTTCAAAAGCACTGGACTGACTTGGTGTACTTCCACAGTGGCTCTTTCATAATTTTGGCTATACCTGTGATACATTCTCCATGTAAAGGTTTACTGTGTCAGCAAATAGACTTCTTGATAAATGAGAACTATCTGTTATTTCTTCCACTTTAATGGATATATGAATAATACATTTTACTTGTAGAACATTTTTAAATGTTTCAGAAGTCAGTACATTATAACGTATACTTATTTAGAAGCTCTAAAGAACACTTTCATTGTGGTAAAACCATTGTGAGAATTTGGTAGGGAAAGATTTCATCTCAAATGCCAATTTGTTGGTATATCTGCTTATTCAGGTTTCTCAAGGGAACATTATTTCAGGTATAAATGCATCCATCCATTGTGTCCAAGATGTCATTTCTATTTCTGACTGTCTTTGGTATCTCAGAAGAACTCTGAAGTGTTCTAGTATCAAGACAGCAATTTCTATATGTGCATTTTTCAGAGAAGCAAAGAGCAGTGTTAGAGAGAGAGAAAAAGAGTGGTTCTCCCTGTTGTCTAGATGCATTGAGAATACAATTCCAGAATTCACAGCTAGCATGTTTAATAGACATACCAATTAGGAAATCTGGAAGTTATCATTGGCACAATGTTCATCTGTATCCTTTATTTTTCACTGCATCCTAAATGATATTTTTTTACTTCAATGTTTCCTGTCCATGGGGTAAAAGTAGTAAATAGGAATGTGAGTAAAACAGAAATATTAAATCATTATTTAAAATTATATTTTAACTACTAAGTTTTACTGCCTTGATTAAAAAGTATCAATTCAAATAGTGAATTATATTTTGGATAGGCCTCCCTCTCTGTGTAGGGCATGGGACAATAATACCTCTCCCACAATGGTTCTGGATACAATAGAGCAGACCTTTCCAAATTTTTCATGTTGGTGACACACTTTTTAGACATGCATCATTTCATGACACACTCTTACAGCAGGGCACAAGGCAGGCACTAGGACCTGCGTGGAATCCTGGCAGGGCAGGTTTGGAGGCAGCAGCAGCCGCGACACACCCAGACACTGCAGCTGACACACTAACGTGTCCCGACACACAGTTTGGAAAGCTCTGCAATAGAGAATTGATTCTACCTCTGGAATATGTATAATGAAAACCAAATATATTTTTCAGGCTGTGAAAACTGGGTGTGAAATACCTCAATGCTTTGCTCTTCCTTTTCAAAAATGCCAGTGAAGGTAAAATGTTTAATCACATTTATAATCAATATTTTCTTAATATTCTCTTTTCAAGTTTTTCAAGAACATTGTCTTCCCGTATGTTTCAGTCAGTTGGTCAGCCAGTCAGTGTGTCTGTCTTTCTGATCATTTGCACGAATTAGAACACTTTATTTATGAAATGAGTTCAAATTTAACAGAAAATTTCTAATTTTCTTAGAAATCCTTGATAATCTTCCCTATCTCCTAATGAATGGAGACTTTGTACTTTAACTGAGTTCATGAGCACTAATTGTCAGACTTGTTTCTCTGCATATATTACTTTATTAAGTATTAGAAAAACTCCCCAACCATTTTAATATGCATTTTAGTATAGCTTTACTTTTTAATGTAACCATCCAATTCAGTCAAAATAACAATCAGTTATTGTTGCCTATTAATTTCCAGTCCGTCATTAAAATTATACAATTTTAAATGAGAAACACTTGTTATGATCAAAAAGTAGATATACAGTTCTAAGACTAATCAAAAACATGATTATTCATCAATGATAAAATCTCAGTTAACTAATTATCCCTGCTATTTTTACCTGAATTTTTTAAAAATAAATTATTACACTCAAGAACCAGATATATTTCTGTTTTATGTCCCTCATTTTCTTTTAATTGATCTATACACAGAAATAATCTACAATATACTATATTGCTAGGATTCAAAGCACTATTTAAAATACTTAGAAATTGTTGATCACTCTCACTAGTTTGCCTTCTGATAAATGTGCATTTTGACTGGGTATGCCCACTATGGCAGCCATTTGTCAGAGTTCCCAAAAAACACTCAAAATTACAAAAGGGCAGGACAACCTGAAACTACATATCAAACTGGCATAAGTCCCTTATAAGTTACTCCTTTGACAGTCTGGTGGATGAAGATAGTTATGGGAATAGTAGAAGTAAGTAATATAAGGAAAAAGGGATTGGTCCTCTTCACCACCAGAATGCAGCTGCTGCTAACTTACCCACTGAAATAAAGTAGCTCTTGACAGACAAAAGGTGGTGAGAACCATTCCTAGTCTATAGCATGTTCAAGGTTCAGACCATTATTTTCCCTGTCTTACTTGAAGATGATAGAGACTGAACCTTGGAGTCTTTGCAGGGAAAGGATACGCTTTCCAACTGAGAATGTTTACATTTTGTAGATGATAAACATTATTTAATTTTTAACAATCATTGCTCAAATAATGAATGAATATTTTGGATCATGTTGCCCTCCATGGCAATTTTGAGAACATGAAGTAATCAAATAAGTAGCAATAGAAATCTCTAGATTGCCTGATTAAATCTACTCATTGTGTTCTAGAAACTGGAAAATATGAACTTTTATTTGAAATTTAGAAAGCTCCTTGAACATTTATTTTCTGATGCTGATTTGGCACTCAGTGATACCTCCAAAATTTTGATTGATTATTTGATTTTGAATCTGAATCAGATAATTATATTTCTCTTCCTTCTACCTATTCTTTCCTAAAAGGTCATTTTTTAAACCCTCCAGCTCTCAGACACTTACAGTTATATCTATCAATTCTTCAAACCTGTCTTATTCCTTCTATGCACTTCTGTTACTGCAGCTGCTGAAGCAATGACAGAAAAGAAAGGAGAAAGGACTAACGTTGTTTCTACTTCTGCTTCTTGTCTCTGGTCCACAGTGTGCTGTTATATAATGCACTGAAAAATATAGTTTGCTTTGAGAGCTTCTGAAATGTGAGAAATCAATTCAGCTTGGATCAGCAATAATCCAAACTATTTCCCAACCCTTGGGGGGAATATATCTTATCCAAGCCAATATGATCCAAGCTTATCCATCATCACAAAGAGTACCCTTCAGTCCTTATCCATTGAATGAAAAAAGTAATAGCGTAGCCATAAATAGTAAACAGCAAGCACTTATCTCCACTCAATTTGGAATAGTAAAATACATTGTCCTTGCTTTTTACAATAGAAGCTGGTTTGGCAGGTGAATGGGAAACCAAAGTTTAATCTGCCAGTAACTCTAACCCCAGCATTTCTACAGCATGGTTGAAACACTGCAAATTCATAATATTAGGGCCATCATCCTTGTGATAGTGATATTACATGACCTCATAAGCCTAGAGCAGCTCTAATATTTGCTTAGTTAATAAAATCAACATGTGCTTCTTAAATAATATATTACTTTATTGCTAATCTATACAGTTTCACTTTAAGGAGAACAGTTCCTTATTGATCATAATGCATTATCTCCGCACCAGAAACTACTAAGCAATTTTTATCTCCAATGTACAGTATATCTAAATAATTCAGAATGTAATTAGATTGCTCCCCCACCCCCTTCAAAGAATTGTCTTTGAAAAACACCAATATGTTCTGAGTAAAGTGGGTGTAACAGCAAAGACAATCCAGCAACTTGTTTCAGAGTGGCCTATTGTTCAACCTGATGGAACTTCCAGGGTTCTAAAGTTCTGTGCGCTGGCCATTCTTCATATAATACATAAAAGAGTACTTCGGTTTCCAAGTTCCTGGAATTTCATATTGTGATGCCATTCTTTGTTCTATTCAGTTCCTTGTCACAAGCTCTTAAGACAATTTCCCCCTATAGTTGCTCTTGAAATAAAATAGATTAAAAACAAAAACAAAACACTTTCAACTTTTAAAATTGTCCCTGGGGAAGAGGCATTTTTTTAAAAAATAAACAAATGGCTGCTTGGTGTGAAGTTTTGACTGGAGAAAGATAAGCTATTTGATTCCATTCAATGCTGTCAGTGGCATACCAGGTCCATTTTGGTGATCTCACAAATCTGTTGCCATGAAAAAGTATTCTTTTCATGTTATTCCTAATAAGCAGAAGTCTTGATGTTAGCTGCACAAGCAACATTACTTAATAATACTCACATAAGCTCTGCATGGTGTGGGTAAGTTCATTTCTGTACTTAGAAGTGTATTTGTCTTCAGGGAAATTGCTATATCTAAGGCAAGGCAAAGAAACTAGACATATTATTTTAATATTCCAGTTTTCCCTAAGGCTGGGAACATAGATCTTTTCATTAAATGAATATTTTGAGAGAGCCTTGTCTCTCTCTCAGTCAGTAGTGAACCAAATTCTAAAATCCCAGCCATTTCCTGGGGGTTGATACTATGTATATTTTGGATCCTAGATTTTGAGACAGTATAAATAGTGCAAGTACATATGGAAAAATTACAGATGTTCAAGAGATATTAGATTTCTTCTCCTATGAGAAAATGGTAAAGAGGTAAGACTTTATATAGTTTTAAATGAGATGATTGCAACTAGTTATAGGCAATCCCCAACCTCTCCCCAACCTTGCCTTTTTAAGTGGTGTGGAGTCAATTACAAAGTACCCTAGAGAAAGTAGAATACTTAGACCCATTTCAGTCTGAATTCAGGCTGAGGCATAGGATGAAAATAGCATTGATCACTCTGGGCTATTCAACAGCCCTGAATAATTTTCTATACCTAATGGCCAGTGTAACAAATTATTATTATTATTATTATTATTATTATTATTATTATTATTATTATTATTATTGCTTCTTTTAGCCAGTATATGGAACTTCAAGACCTGATCTTACCATCAATAGAGCATTGATTTTCACATCTGCATCATCTCTATGCTGTGCCCCTTCTTGCCCAGGGATTCTCCCTTCCTTTTCTGCTGCTGTATTTAATTGAGAGTAAAACGTTGAAAAAAAAACAGAAAAAAATCCAATAGCAAAAAGAGCAGTGAAAAAAGTTCCCTATCTCTTGCCCTGGTCACTCTGAGTGGATTGGGACCCAGCTAGACTGGTGTCTCTGCTACTGATCTTATTGCACTGAGATGTAATACTGTACATTACTTTGTAATAGGGTTTTCAAATATTTTGATTGGAAGCAATACTAGTGTAGTTCTGTTTAGACGTTCAGCTGAATACATGGAGGGTTTCAAATTGGGAAGGAAAAGAGGCATTTCATGCCATCCTATCCCCTTATTCTCTTTGACCTTCATGCATTCAGGTCAGTTTGGAAGGGGAAGCATGCTCATGTTGTGTTGGATGTGAGAATACATGTCTGTATGATTCCGGACCTTAATTAAGTAATGTCCAAGATGGCATGAAAATCTGTTCTCACATTCACACAAACATGAATAAAGTTTCCCTTCAGCTTGATGTATGTATGCCAAGGAATGAAGGCGTGGGGTAGCTTTTCCCATTGGAGACTTAAATACATTCAGATTAATTTTTGAACAGAGTTACCAGCTTTTAGATGGTTAGGCAAGACAATGTAGTTTACAGTTCTGCTTTGAATTTCATTAAAATATGTTTCATTCTCATCAAACTTTCTCCATCAGCTTGGGCTACGTTGTTATAATGCTTGAGCAGGTACAGGAATTGGAGTGCCAGGTCCAAGTCAAAGCATATAACTAGATAGGCCATTTTGGCATCTGGAAGGGAGAAAAAATACTATGTGTGTCTCTTCCTTTCCTTGGCAGAGGAACAAGAACAATAATTAAATGACTCAGAATTTGCTAACTTTTTTTTAATTGAAATTCAGATCTGAAGTAGCAAGTAGCTGCCTCATTGGTGTGGCAGTGGATGGGCTCTGAAATCTCTCTCAATAATTCTTGGAGAAGATATCCTAGATTCTGAGTTATTATTTTCCCAGAATGCTAAATGCACATAGAGATGAAAGAAGCATTTATGATTTTCAGAGCTATCCAGGGCATGGTCCTAAATTCAGTTTCAAATATCTCAGTTCCATTATCTCCATAGTTGTATTTCAAGATTTTGAGCAGTTTTATACTCACAACCTGTTCTGGAAACAAAGAGCAACAGGGCAACCTTGTAGACTGCTTGTTTGCATCCCCACTGTAATCCATCACTTCCAGATGGTAGCTCACATTCTCCTTTCTCTCTGAGTCAAGGGGTATTGAAATAACAATGAAATAAATATGTGCACTGGTTTTGTTTTCCTTTTTTTTTTAAAAAAAAAAGGCACATATTTTGAGGACAGTGCTGACACCAGTTCAGAAAGCTGTGAAATCCCCCATTAAACCAAATCTGGCACAGTAAATTGTAATATATGAGATTCTATACACTTATTAAAATCCTGCTCAGTGCAACAGATTGAATTTCTCCTCACTCAGTAAAATGCCACCATACCAATTCACATCTAGTACAGGGAAGATATTGCAGGATTTAAAAGTACACATATACTCAGAGGGAATGAAAGGAGAGAGATTGTTACCTAAAGAGTTGGTCAGCCTGATTTTAAAGGCCTAATTGGAAAATGTAAGTTGCGACGTAATTAAAAAGTTATTCCAAATCTGCTTGATGTCCTGTATGTAAACTGTGTCAACCAAGCTCAAAGATCTATTGCACTTTTTATGTTTATTATTGCTTTTGCCCTATAACACCTTTTAAAGAAATAGTAGGTATTTTTCTTTCTTTTTTTAAATAAAACTTAAGGCTGCAATTTTATCAATAATTACTTGGGAATAGGTTCTGTTTAACTCTATAAGGTTGCTTCTAATTCATATAAATATTATATTGTTAGGGTACTTTTGGTAGTTCTTTTCTGGTATTATCCAAAGTAAAGAGGTTTTATTTTATGTATGTCAAACAGCTTTTATTTGTTTTTTTTATTGTAAGCTTCTTTGTTTCTTTGGCACTGTCCTTTGCCACCAGATCATGAAAAAGAAAATTGGCCAGTTTTGCAGTTAGAAAAGAGCCTTGCTAGAAAAGTGGGGGCGGGGGGGAAGAGAAGGAAAATATTTTAATAACTTCATCTGGAGTTCTTTAGGCAAGCTATCAGTTAGAACCAACCAATCATGCTTACATATTTATTCAGTAGATGTATAGTCCAGCAGTTATAATCGGCCATCCTAGCAATAAGCTAATTTATTGTACTTGTGATCTTAATTTGGCTTGGAATGTCACAGGTTGTACAAATCTGCACCAAGCATCATGGGAGGTTATGGCTTGATGATCTGTGACATGCTTATAAGATACAGCCAGTGCATTTGAGTACTGGTGAGTACTCCATGTATTACAACTATTTTTATTAGGCCATGAAATGCTTCCAATTTGATCTACAGAAGGTGTTTCACAACATATAGAAGTAGACAGACAGAAACTTTATTTCGGTCATTGACCAATAAAAATACATTCTATAAAACAACAAAGCAAAATTATCCCCTAACATCAATAACTGTTGGTAACCATTTGTGGATGAAGCTTACACATAATGTAGCACATATAGAAGTATGAACACAGTATCTCTCTGTAACATCACACATGTGTGTCACATTTGTACTCTTCTGTACTTAAAGCATCTTTTGGAGGTTGAACCTAAACTGCTGCACAACCTTATTCTTTATTTTACCAGTGCAGCACTGTATTTATATAGGGTATTAGGAATTTCCTTATTAATATTTTAAAAATACATTTAAAAAATATTTGAACTATGAACTTTCACTTAGCAGACCTCGATGCAACAGAATTCAAATAAAACAGACCAAATTCCATTGCAATTTCAATCACTTGTTTAAGAACATCATTACACAAATGACATTAATTGATGCAAATAATGACATGCCCATCCTATATTAGTGGGCATTAAGTAACACATTATTGCTTTTCAGTTGATGTTCGGTATTTGGCTGGGTTTACGTATTGATATTGTATTAAATATATTTTATTTTAAATCTGTAAACCATCTGGAATCTTGGGAGCTAGACAATATAGAAACCCTTATGAATTAATAAATAAATGCATTCATGTCATTTATGCAATGACATCACCACTATGACATACTATGTCATTTATGCAATGACATCATCACTATGATGTCATACTTTAATAGACCTTTTTGAATTACAGAGACATCTCCCTCAGTTAATCCACTAGAATTACTGTAGTTTTCTTTCTAATTATTAACCCAGCAATATGTCTCCCTATATTGCAGTGGTCTCCAACCTTTTTGGCACCAGGGACCGGTCATGGAAGACAATTTTTCTACAGACCGGCGGTGGGCAGGGTTTGCAGGCGGGAGCCAATCACGTGCACCGGGGGTGGGGTTTGCAGGTGGAAACCAATCACGCACACCGGGGGGCGGGGTTTGCAGGTTGGAGCCCCACAGCCCAGTTCCTAACAGGCCGCGGCCCACAGGTTGGGGACCCCTGCTATATAGAATGTGTGAAAGGGAATCATTGGAAAAAAAATTAACAGCCATACAGAAATATATATGTCAGTTCTCCAGATTCTTAGTGTTAAGGTCCCTAGTTACTGGGACCACCATTCAGCTTTTCTGATAGTACTCCTTCAAAGAATCACAACACACCCACACTCAATTAATATTCATGAAACTCTGAATTGTGAGAAAGCAAGAATTAACAATTTGTAACCCCAGCTGTGAGCTGTACAGCTCTTGGAAAATCATAGTACCTATAAAAATGTAAAGGTTCCCTTCACACATTTGTGTAGTCGTGTCCGACTCTAGGGGCCGATGCTTATCTCCGTTTGTTAGCTGAAGAGCCAGCATTTTCCGAATAGACTTCCGCGGTCATGTGGTGGGCATGACGCACGCGTAATGCTGTTACCTAACCACCAAAGTGGTACCTATTAATCTACTTGCATTTGCATGCTTTCGAATTGCTAGGTTGGCAAGAGCTGGGGCGAGTGCGGGAGCTCACTCCACCATGACTGAATGTTGCAATATTAATATTTGAATATTTGAACAGAAGCATACACCAATTCCACCTGTATTGTATAAAGAGATATGTCTGAGTGACAGGTCAGACAATGAAGCTCAATGGGACTTGGACCAAACTGTGTCCTGTTTTTTATTGTCTACCTATCTCCTAAGATTTTCTCCCACCCCCAAGCTTAGATCTATCTGTATTATCATTTGATTGGCAGATTTTATGGCCATAGAAGCTAAATATTCATTCCATATAGGTGTGTTACATAATACTACAAACCAGCCTGTTCACTCAAACTACATAGTTGTTGCATTTTTTAAAATTATTATTATTATTACTGCTGCTGCAAAGGAGAAAGAGGAGGAGGAGGAAGAGGAGGAAGAGAAGGAAACTGGCAAAGTAAAACAACCAGTCCTGAGCATTAAAGTAATTTGAATGTATATCAAATTCCAAATGAGAGAAGATAGAAAAGAAATAAAGAGGAAAAATTCACTCATGTTTAAAACTATACTTCCTGCCATTTTGAAATAATCTCATCTAGACAACTTCATAAATCTATGGGTGTCATGGCTAGAAAACATGGAGGGAAAATAGGAAGAGTATGGTGTACTTAGGGATGTGATGGGAAGTTAAAGACTATCATTCCCTTAGTATCCCCATCATAATTACTCTTAGTAACAGCAGGAAATGGAAATGGCTAGAATTATGATCACTGGAAGGGGGACGTTATGCTTCCCCATCTTGTTGATCTCAATGGAAGTTGCTCTAACCTTATGTCTGGTGAACCTTTGGTAAATCTTTCCGGATCATCAGAGGGTAGATCTGTCTGTCACTCCTGCTCTTTCCCAGATCGTTTCAATATATGAAAAAGCAAAAGCTGAGAGCAGTTTGTTTTTTTCAGCCATGCTGTCTGTCTTTCTGAAGCTCTCTAATGGAGGAGATCAATCACAATGATCCTGATTTGATTATTGTCGCTTCAATTAAAATCCTATTTCAACTTAGCCTCTGAATCTCAAGCAGCTGATTTGACTTGGGATTCAGCTGAATTCGATATAGGCCCTTGGTAGAAGTTAGTAATTTAACTGCTTTAATCTGGGGAAGCAACAGACCTAGCTAATCAAACTATAACCTGTTGTGAATTATCCAACAAGAGAGAATCATTTGTTGGAAAAGATGAAGCAAATCTTCAGAGGAGGGTGTGAAACTCACATTTGAAAAGTTCTATGACTCTTTTGAGAGAAGATCTACAGAAAACAAAACCTTCTAATGTCATTCTGCTCACTCTCTTTTTAGTGAACCTCCTGTGCATAGCGTCTTGTTTCTAAACTTCAGGTAACTAGGAGTAGCAGGGAAGGAACGTCAGAGGAATTGACAAAGTGGCAGAACTGCAAAGAGATTCACCATGGACTGAGATACATTTATAGTTGCACCTTCCTCTGGACATTATAGGTGAAAGGATGCAAGGTGGATGGAAAGACAGACTTCCTTTCTCAATAGTTTCCATCCTTGTATCACTTTCCTTCCTTTTTACTCATTTTTAATTGCTCCATTTATTTGCTTGGCAAAAAGTAAAACTTCATAACCAATATATATGTTCTAGGGACATAAGCTAAAGATTCCCTTGAGAACCACATCTTCATAATCATTCTGACTTTTCTTTGACCTTTAACAAATCCAGGAACAGCAAGGGAAGCAGCATGCAGAAAGTGCTCGATTTTTGCTGCTTTACTATCTTTAAAAAGTTCAATAGAACAATTCCTTAGTGTTCCTGCCTTGAGGGACTGTGAAAGGAATGCTATTTTTAGATTATATCCTATATGCATGCTCTATAATATGCATGTTCTATAGCCCAATTATATTTGTTTGTTTTTTTCATTTTCAGGCCTTATTTTCTCTTTCTTTTTTCCTCTGGACTGTGCTTCATTGTCCATATCCTCAGTTTTCCTGTTAGCTGAGTTTCCTTTCTCATCAGCCAATGCTAATTATTTCTTCAACAAAGCTAATTTAAACCAAACACTATAGCACATTAAGGAATTCTGAGAGAGACAGAGGAATGAAGGGATGGTACTTGAACTCCCAAAGAAGAAATTTGCATTATGAATTGTCATCCTGAATTTTGCTTCTTGGTTGTGTGAGCAATTATTGGCTCATACATTTATTTTTTTAAAAAGCCAAAAATAATAGTCAATCAATTGTTCAATTGTTTTATATGCACTTAGTTTTCAAATTATCTCATTTGCTGATTCAGACCTGAATTTATCATTCCAATTTGGAGCTCAACACCTTTTCTGGTATTCCATGTAGACTGCATGAGTGTAATCCCTAATCTATATTCTAGGTTTAAATGAATATAGAATTCATGACAATAGGTACTTCTTTTTCAGGCTTGGTGTACATAGTGAAAAGGTTAGCTTCATTAGGTAGACATTTAGTATTTAAATATTGGGCCTGCAACATGTTTGTGGTACAGCTGTGACCACATAATTGATTGTTTTGCCTTAATGCTAGGGGTTTATAAACGTATAATCCTAAATCGAGGAACATAAAAAGACAGGTTAGAGCAGGGCTTTCCAAAGTGCTGCCTCTGGCGACACACCAGCGGCAGCGGCGGCGTGCGCGCGCACGGCGATGGCGCGGGGTGTGTGTGCGGTGGCACGCGCATGCACGGTGGCAGCGCGGGGGGCGTGCGGCGGCGCGGGGGGCATGTGGCGGTGCGGGTGGCATGCAGCGGCGCGCGCGTGCATGGCAGCCACCGTGCACGCGCGCACCGCCGCTTCCGGGTGGTGTGGCGACACACCACGCTGTGTGTGGCGACACACTTTTGTGTCGCGACACACAGTTTGGAAAGCTCTGGGTTAGAGTGTAAAACAGGGCTAACAAGGAAATAACTCACATTTTGTGAATTATAATCCCTTTGATTGATTGATTGATTGATTATTTATTTATTTATTTATTTGATTTATCACCACCCAACTCGCTCACAGGGACTCTGGGCGGTTTACAATCCAACACAAACTCCAATACAAATATAAATAAAGTCAAATAAATGTTAAAATAAGCAATTTAAAAATACAATAAATATAATAAAATCAAGATGGTGGTATCTTCTTTAAAACACTGAAAAGGGCAATTCTAGGGCCATCCTAAAGTATTAGCCATCCCCAAGAGTGTATACTCTTCTTCCCTCCCCAGGCCTGTTGGCAGAGCCAAGTCTTGAGTTTTTTCTGGAAGTCCAGGAGCGAGGGGGACTGTCTTAACTCTGGGGGAAGAATATTCCAGAGGGCAGGCGCTACTGCAGAGAAGGCACGCTTCTGTGACCCCGTTAGATGGAATTCTTTGACCGATGGGGTCCGTAGCATGCCTTCCCTGCATGACCTTAGGAGAAAAGAAATATTGAACAAGAAGAGAATTCTTCATACTTCAGGGAGAGGGATTTGACTCTCTCTGTACATTTCCTTTGAAACCAGCTAATCTTTAAATTTAAATTTAAATTTTTATTTTATTTATTTTATTTAAACATCATATTTCTATGACTGCCCATCTCCCCCACAAGTTTCCTATGCAAACAATGGCAGAGTTACTTTTTTCAATTATACAAAACTACAAAATTCATTTTGGACACCTGATATACAGTATGGATAGGATTATATTAGGGGAATTTGGGGAGAAAAGGCACAAGGGAGATGTATATACTGGAATGGAGAAAAGTGCTTATAGTAAAGATAATTATTTGATTTATTTATTTAAAAGATTTGTATGGTCGGGTTTTATGTTGGGGTTTGTATATACCCAGGAATTTACAGTTAGATAAATTATACTGGAGAGGCTTGATATCTAGGTGAGAGGGGAATTATTCTGCAAGTCACCCAATTAGCAGCCATTGTTGGAGGGATGATGTGGCAGTGTATGACTCATACTACAGGTGCTATCATTTAGTTGGGTGTGGCAGATGATGAGAGTGACCTATAATGTGATTGGTCAGTTTATGTATATAAACAGAGAATATCTGGTATTCTTTCTTCTCGTTTGCTGTAAATACTCATCGCTGTATCATTTGTTACCCGTGTGGATGTATTCTGTAATATGTATGTATATATAGTAAATAGGATATTTTATCTAATCTCTGCTTTAGTGTCTATTTACTGCATAGAACGTGAATCACTGGTGTCTTGGAAAATAGAGCAGGCCGCTCCACCGCACGCACTCTGACACCCATCTTGAATCCACCCTGGGTGGCTCACAACAACCATAAAACTGCAAAAAACATAAAACAGATATAACAAAAACTAAAAACTGGCATCTCAGTCATCCTCCTAGGATGACCCAACAACCATCCACAGGCTTCACCACTCTACCCCAGTTCCTGGGTAAAGAGCCAAGTTTCAATGGCCTGACGGAAGGCTAGGAAGATGAGGGCCTGCTGGATCACTGGGGGCAGGACATTCCATAAGGTAGGGGCAGCCATGGAAAAGGCACACTTCTGAGGTCCCACTAGGTGGCAGGATTTCAGGTTGTACTATTAAGTATAATAGCAGACAACTTATGTGCTTTTTAATTTGATTCTTATTATAGTAGACATAAATGTATAGAATTATGATTATGGAAATTTTGTATATCCTTGCTGTTAAAAGTCAGAAGTCACAACTTTTTGTAAAATTGAAAAAAAATGTTCTCTTGTGTTTCTGCACTTTTTTAGTTTTTTTCTTTCTTTGTAGTTTTTTGGTTGTTTTGTAGTTTTTATTCTTCTCTTGAAACCTAATAAAATTTACTAAAATATGCCTGGAACTATATAGTTTTTATGGACTTTGCAAACTATTGTGGATAATAGATTTAATTTCTCCCTACTTAAAAACATCTATCTGGTTGATTAAATCCATTCTTCACAGGTTTTCAATCTTTTTTTTTTTTTTTTTTTCACATTCATGAGAGTGGCACATTTTGGCAACTCTTATGTATAAACAAAATTCTAGCGCAACCCTATTTTACCTCTGACCCTCACGTGTACAAGGTTCCATGTGCAAAGAACCAGAATGGTTAGGGTGAAATGTGAACTTCGGCTAGTGGATTTCCATTAGTATAAAAAAACTTTCTCATACATTCCCTATGCTGTTATTGTTATTGTTTTTATTTTATAATTTAAATTTACTGGCCGTCCAACTCCAGTGGACTCTGGAGTTGTTACCTATGTCACCTCTTGGGAGCTTCAAGATTTGCTTCCAAGTCAATGTTGAGGTTGCATGGAAGGCTGTGAAAAAGTGCCACTTTTCATGTTGCATTAACTGGACAGATGAATCCCAAGTCTTTATGAATATTTGGTTCCATGTAGGTGGATACAGAAGCACAAGTCATTGATTGCATGGAAGGCGGGACAAGGCGAGAAGGCATGACTCCAACCCAGTCATATATTACATTAATTTCCGCAGAGAAGAATGCATGAAGAGATTTGGAATCTGAATATATAATCAACTAGGCTTTTTCAAACCTTTGTACTAATGCAGTCATAAATTTAAGCTTCAGGTTAAAGAGACCTTGTATTTATTGATCATGAAGCATTATCTACATGGTGGAAACTACTAAGCAGTTTTCACCTCCTGTCATTATTCTGAATAATTCAGAAAGTAATTTCAGTTTTACTACTCCATCAATGCTTATCCCATTTAAAATATGAATGTGGTAGATCTGTGTATTAAAAAAAAACATGCAGCACAAATGACCCAGCAGTATATAAGAATAAATGAGTTTTTTAATAAAATCTTTATGTTTCATAATGCAGGTTTTTATGTTTTTTGACTGTATTACATCATAAGAATCATTAGATCTCCTTGTTATTCTGCACATTGATCAGTTGAAGAAGTAATGGACGTAATGTGAAAGTAATGTTCTTAGAAAATGAGGTAAGTACAATT
Source organism: Charina bottae (assembly GCA_023362775.1). NCBI lineage: Eukaryota > Metazoa > Chordata > Lepidosauria > Squamata > Charinaidae > Charina > Charina bottae. Next base: position 10,945,828 of record JALMGJ010000005.1, read on the forward strand.
CAGACAGTATTGAAAACAGTTAATCGCCCTGTTTCCCAATACTAAATTGGCACATAATTAGCTTCACAATCTTAAGGCTCTGGATATCCATTAAGTTTTCCAGTCACAGGTTAAAAGAGTGTTGAGATTTATTGCTACTACAACTACTAGTTAATATTAATTTAGTGTCTACATAGAATACCAAAGTGGAACGACCATAGTTTGGGCGACATTTACAAAATGGCACATAGAAGAAAGAGTTTCTCAGAAGGAGATAAGAGGGACGCCCTTATTGCTGGTTATGAAAAAGAGCAAGTATATTCATGGAGCTCTAAAATACAGTAGGTAAATGGAATTCCATATGCAATTCATATAGAATTGTGCATTATGATGTAAGATGAAATGAAATCAGCTGTCTAAAGTAAGTTCTTATTTTTCTTGTATCTGGTTTGGAGGTAGCATCAGTAATTATTATTACTGGGGACCTCTAAAGGCTTAATCACAGGAGAAGTCCATTATCAACCACATAACTTCTTAATCTACTACTCAGCTTCCTTGTTGTGAAAAGTATATCTTCCTATGGATAAGTAACCACAGAATTAAGGAGAAGTTGCTCGAGCTGACAAGTGTTTCATCCTTTTAGATGGATAGTGGTACAGAATAATAGAACAAGTGAATGGACAATAATTACTGGGATAGCTCCTTAAGAGACATGGGGTTGTTGGTGGCACCTTGTCAAGGGACCCTTAAAATTTGAAGCTGACACTGACCTGATTAATAACTTAAAGCTGAAAATACCTAATGCGGCACTGATCCATCCTATTACGTTTTAAAATAAAAATCATACATATAAAATGCAAGAAAATATGTGATAAGTCTTAAAATATAATTTCAGTGTGTGTGCGCTTTGATTTATCTACCTTGCTTTGGGAAGCCAGGAAGAAAGGGATCATTTTATATTAGGGATGTTCCTCTGAGATAACATATAAAAATGTTAATGCAAATGCATACAAAAATGCATACCCAAATTTTAGTTTAGGTTTTTTTTTGTTTGTTTTAGTTGAATAAAAAAGGATAAAATGGGCTTATTACAGAATTCACACAAAACAAATTCAGGTCATAGAGGGATACATCCTTTTTTAAATAATATTCTTATTAAAAGTTTTAAGTACAATAATAAAAGATAATACAAACTAAAAAGAAAAATAGAAAGAATAAAAGGTGCAAGAAAGCAAAAAAGAAAGGAAAAATAGAAATAAATGAAAAAAAAAACCAAGAAGGCGACTTCCCACCCTCAGCACAAGTATAAACCATTTCACTATCTCTTCACCTCCTCTTAGTTAACAAATATACAACTCTTCATCCCATAACTCAACTCTTAATTATAGGCAAATCCAATAAACAACATCTTTTCCAATCCAGGTGTCAGCAAAAAGTCCAAATTGAGCCCTAAAGTTAGATAACATTAACATTAGATTAACATTAGATTAATTAATTATCTAATTAACTTTAGATAACAAATATAATCCTCATCATTCTATTTCTCAACTCTCTTTTTTTAAATCCGTTCAATTGTGTCTGATTCTCAGAGACTAAACAAATCCAATACACAATGTCTTTTCCAGTCCAAAGGTCAGCAAGTCCAGAAAGAACCCCCCAAAGTAGCAACATACCCCATTTTAAACCTGATCAATAAGCCAACTTTATATTCCTTCTTTTTACATAAAACAATATTGCTCTTTAATCCATTTGAATGATCATTATCCCTTTTCTTGAATTTCTTCAAAATTTTAACAAACATCTTTTCTAAGTCTAGCAGGAAATAATTATTCCAATTACTCTCTTGAATTGGCGTTTTTATTTCCTTCTTAATTTTTAGAGCCTCATCCAATTTTTTTTTTTGGTATATCCAATGATATTTTTGGTATATCTTGTTCACGTTGTTCTCCATAATCATGTCAGATAATTTTTTTTTCCAAATCTTTTTCTCATTTATATTTTCTGGTGTAACAGCTTCTTCTGGGAACAGGGTGGTCATAAAAACATACAGCATAGCTGACAATTTTGATTCAAATTCCCATTGCCATTCCTCAACAATATATCTGAATGCCATTATAAGTTGCTTATCTTGTTATGTCTCCAGGATTGAAAATAATTTTTGTTTCCCATGAAAATGCATTTATTCTTTAAAATTAATTTCAAAGTCTTAATATTCAAAATCAAATATTCCAACTTTTTCTGAGCCCTTAATCCATTTAAAACTTCTATAGCCAAAATATTTTCTTGCTTTTTGCTGTTTATTTTGAATTTTTAAGGCTTATAAAGATACAATTACATTTTCTTATATTGAGGATTGAAACTTGAAACTCAGTGTTTCCAACCTTGTCGTTTTGAAGGTGTCTAACTCCTTAAAAGCAGTTAATAGTTAATTTCCAAAGGTGGCTAGCAAAGGAAGTGCAAACTTACGTGTCCATTGAAGTCTCCAGCTGTGACTGGAGCAAGAATGGCAAATTCCCTCATCTCCCGGTTCTCCCACCCTCTGAAAACTGCTGCCTTGTAGTCTCCTCATGAGGAGCAACCGTATAGAGTGTAATGTGGGCAATCTCGTGTCCTCTCTTTCCCCAGAGAGGGTCAAAGGAGCTGATCTACTTGGCAAAACGCAGAACCATCTTCAGTCCACCATTTCTTCCCCGGAAGTCATAGAGCAGGGGTGGGCAACATCAGGCCCATGGGCCGTATAAGGCCTGTGGGGCTCCTGCATAAGGCCCGCAGGGCTCCTGCTTGCAAACCCCGCCCCTTCCATGCGATTGGCTCCCGCCCGCAAACCCTGCCCCCCAGTGCTTGTGATTGGCTCCCACCCACAAACTCCGACCCCCGGTCTGCGGGAATCCCAGAAACCCTGCCCCCCACCCCCCGGTCCCCAGTTATAAATATCCAAATGGCCCTTGGCAGAAAAAAGATTCCCCACCCCTGTCATAGAGGGATACATTCTGACTTGCACATTTTTTTCTTAACCATTTCCCTTCAACTGAAATATATCGCATGCTAAGAGTTATGCATATAGTCTCCAACATAATTTATTCCCTTGAGAAACTTCAACCTATTTATGAGATTTCTGTATTTGTTTTCTTCCTTAAGCCATTACATTCAATAGGAACTTTCTATATCCTCTGTACAGACTAAGCATCTAGTCTAATCATTGTGATGCAATTTTCTTCAAGGAAATTCAAAAGAGAGTGGATTAAGGTTAATTCTCTGTTGAACAGGCTTAAAATAGCTAATTAAAGGGCAGGGAGACCAGCCAAAACTCTAGCTCATGACTTGCAGAATGAATGAAGTGCTTCAGCTTAAGTCCAAGAAACTGAGCAATGAATAACAACTCTTTTTTCTTAGACTGTATTTGATATGGTACTTCCATTGATATAAATATACTATCTTATGAGTATGTGTACAGTATATGTCTGTGTCTGATGATAGTTAGTTAGATAGATAAGATAGATAGATGATAGATACCACTTTCTATGCTGGAGCATCTCAAAGCAGTTTACAGTAAAACAGAAATAAAATACATAATAAAATAATACATAGTACACTATAAAACAACATTCACTAAAATATATTCATTTAAAAGATGGGGTGAGCTAGAAAAAGTATTCTTCCAGTATCCATCCTGGGAAAATATAGATGAGGTGAGTTTTCAACAGGCACTTAATTTTTTTTATGGGAGGAATGTGGGAGAGCAGGCTGCCGGGGTAATCACAGGCACCTGTGCTGCCTCCCTCCCTTTTATTTCAAATCTCCACCCAGCATCAGTACAGCAGAGCGCTGATAAAAAGCCTCAGCTTTGTAACAGCTGGGAGAGGAGGCGAGAGGAAACAGGAGGAGATTGCAGAGACGGTGTGTTTGGAGATCTTGAAGCAGCTAGAAAGAAAGAAAGCAGACAAAGGAACGGAGAAGTGTATTGTTGAAGGCTTTCACGGCCGGAGTTCGATGGCTGTTGTGGGTCTTCTGGGCTGTGTGGCCGTGTTCTGGAAGTTGTGGTTCCTAACGTTTCGCCAGCATCTGTGGCCAGCATCTTCAGAGGGCAGGAGCACAGACAGAAGCGAAATCTCTGTGCCCAGGTAGAGTGGCAATGTTTTGTTTGTTTTATATTTATAGAGCTAAGTTATAGGAGATTAGGTGGGGTTTTTTGTTGTGTTGAAATGTTAACGAGTGGCTGATGAGCGTGATTAGCATGTTCATTGTGAGAAGTATTCCCATGTCCTGGTGGTTGGACTGAGTTCGTTGACCTTTTGCAGGCTGTGTTTTTCAGGACTGGTAGCCAGGTTTTGCTAATTTTTAGACTTTCTTCTTTTTTATTGTAACTGTGCTGGTTAATCTCCTATAACTTAGCTCTATAAATATAAAACAAACAAAACATTGCCACTCTACCTGGGCACAGAGATTTCGCTTCTGTCTGTGCTCCTGCCCTCTGAAGATGCTGGCCACAGATGCTGGCGAAACGTTAGGAACTACAACTTCCAGAACACGGCCACACAGTCCGGAAGACCCACAACAGCCATCAAACGGAGAAGTGTTGTTTTCCCCACAGAGACTTTGGAGGTCCCTAGAAAACAACACAACAAAGCAAAGTCCTACAGCAAATCAGTGAGAAGGAGCAAGTGTTGTGCAAACTGCCCAATAACAGAAGCTCTCTATACTAGCTATAGTAGCAGTAGGCTAGTAGTAGTAGCAGCAAAAGAAGAATAGGTAGATTATATCTGTATTAGTATAGAATGGAAGTAGTTGCATAGAACATAGTAAGATAAGGAGAGAAGAATGTTGTATAGTATAATTCCATTAGTAATATAGGTTAATTACTATATTATATTATATATTATATTATATAATATATAAATATTAATTATATTAATTAATTAATTATATTAATTAATATATTAATTTATAATATATTTATAATTTAATATATTTATCAATATTAATTATATATTAATTACTGGCCGTTCCCAATCGGTGGTAATAGAAGAGGAGAGATCTGACCCTCGAACCCTCTTGTGTGGGGTGCCGCAGGGTTAGGTTCTCTCTCCTCTCCTATTTAAAATCTACATGCAGCCACTGGGCGAGATCATCTGTCACCACGGGATGAGGTATCACCAGTATGCTGATGATACCCAGTTGTACATCTCCATCCCGGGTGAAGTAAGTGTTGCAGTCGACACCCTATCTCAGTGTCTGGAGGCTGTAGGGGCCTGGATGGGGAACAACAGGCTTCAGCTGAACACTGGTAAGATGGAGTGACTGTGGATTGATGGCCTCTCAATTTCCAGGAAGTTGTCAACTTTAACTCTGGATGGGGTGGCACTGCCCCGTTCAAATTCAGTGCAAAACTTGGGGGTCCTCCTGGACTCATGACTCCTGCTCGAGGAGCAGGTGGCAGTCATGGCCAGGAGGGCCTTTGCACAGCTTCAGGTTGTGTGCCAGTTGCGCCCCTTCCTGGATCAGGAGGCCCTCCAAACAGTCACTCATGCCCTTGTCATCTCCCATATAGATTACTGCAACACGCTCTACATGGGGCTACCCTTGAAGAGTATCCAGAGGCTTCAGCTGGTTCAGAATGTGGCTGCATGGGTAGTTCTGGGTGCTATAAAATCAGCACATGTAACACCGCTATTCCGTGAGCTGCATTGGGTACCAGTTTTCTTCTGGGTCCAATTCAAGGTGTTGGTTATCACCTTTAAAGCCCTACATGGCATGGGACCAGGGTATATGAGGGACCGTCTTATCCCAATTACATCCACCCGCCCCACCCGATCATGCAGGGCGGGCATGCTTCGGATCCCATCAATAAAAGAATTCCACCTAGTGGAGTCCAGGAGGCGTACCTTCTCTGCGATAGCACCCGCCCTGTGGAATATCTTGCCCCAAGAGGTGAGATGGGTGCCCTCGCTCCTGGCCTTCAGGAAGTCTTTAAAGACCTGGTTCTGCCACCTTGCTTGGAACAAAGGAAATAATAGTTCCTCCTGGGGTTGGTTGGCTTAGTAATGCCCTCCTTTTAAGAACTTACCATCTTTGGATTTTTCTATTTAACCCTGTAAAGGGACATATAAAAACTCTAACTGTTGTAGTGTGCAGTGCTTTTTGGGAGATCATTTTGAGCCTGGAACAATCAAACTGTGGGTATAAAAAGAACCCGTGACAAGGAACCACCAAATGGTAGGGGAAGAAGAGCATTTCAGAATGCCACAGAGAAGGTCTATCCATAAGCAGCCATCCCATGGCATTAAGGCTGGCAGCACCTGTTAACCATTCAGAGGTAGTCCAGACAAGAAGCACAACAATGAATATGAGCGCTATATTGTAAGGTTACATTAACAGAATCTTACAAGTCTGAAAATATTTCTCTCCTCCTCTCCTTTTACTCTCCAGAAAACTAGGGACAGTCTCTTCTGAAATGCTTCCCATGCTCCACCCCCCTTTCCTTCTGTGGACTGAGATATCTTTTACCTGATGGTTATCCAGTCTACAGCTTTTCCTCCTGCCTCCCAAGGTCATTCCCACATTACACATACCCTTGGATTGTCTTGTAATCAAATAAGTGCACACTCACTCCACTATAATAATTTCACTGAAATTCTCTTTTGCTATAAAAGTAATGTTGAAAACATGTCTTAACCACCCAGAGTCCCCCTTCGGGGAGATGGAGCGGTTATATGAATCGAATTATAAAAAAATAAAATAAAAAAATTAATTCATCAACGTAAATAACAATAGATAGGGGGAGGAGGGGAAAGCAAAATTTGCACACACACTCACAGAATGAAAAAAAATTATTATCTTCCTATTATCTTCCTCCCTCCACTAGCTTTTAGGGGTAGAAGACCTCACATATAAAATGTCTAGAGCAGGGCTTTCCAAAGTGCTGCCGCTGGCGACACACCAGCGGCAGCGACGGTGGTGGTGCATGCGTGCACGGCGACGGTGCGGGGGGGCGTGCGGCGGCGCGCGTGCACGGTGGCGGCGTGGGGGGTGTGCGGCAGCACGCGTGCGCACAGTGGCAGTGCGGGGGGCATGCGGAGGCACACGCGTGCATGGCGGCTGCCGTGCACGCGTGCCCCGCCGCTTCCGGGTGGTGTGGCGACACACCACGCTGTGTGTGGTGACACACTTTTGTGTCGCGACACACAGTTTGGAAAGCTCTGGTCTAGAGAACCTGGCAGCTATACAGAAGACTTTCATGAAATGTAATGTAATCTGCATGATGGGGGGAAAGGACAAGCCTCCTCTTTCAATATATGAAGACTTCTTGGCAGCCTGGTGAATATTGGAAGCTGGCCTAATGAGCTTCTCTTTCCCTGTATTTTGAGATGGCATGTTTATTTATTTATTTATTTATGTTTCAATTTATATACCGCTCCATCTCCCCGCAAGGGAACTCTGGGCGGTTTACAATACACAAAAATTAAAATCCGACAATTAAAACAACCCAATAAAACACTCTAATATATTAAAATTAAGTATAAAAATCCAAGATGCGGTGGTATGATGTTTGGATGTTTAAAAGGGCCCTATGGCACCAGCCATCCCCAAGAGGAACTGTTCCCTCCCTCCCCCCACGCAAGGCAGCAGAACCAGGTCTTTAAGTTCTTTCTGAAGGCCGGGAGCGATGAGGCCTGCCTCACCTCCGGGGGTAGCATATTCCAAAGGGTGGGCGCCGTTACCGAGAAGGCACGCCTCCTAGACCCCGTCAGGTGACATTCCTTTACGGACGGGATCCGTAGCATGCCCTCTCTGAATGACCGAGTGGGACGGTTCGACGTTATGGGGATGAGATGGTCCCTCAGGTAACCTGGCCCCATGCCATGTAGGGCTTTAAAGGTGATAACCAACACCTTGAATTGGACCCGGAAGCACACAGGCACCCAGTGCAGCTGTCGCAACAGAGGTGTCACATGCGCTGATCTAGGCGCACCAATAACTGCACGAGCAGCCGCATTCTGGACCAATTGAAGCCTCCGGATACTCCTCAAGGGTAGCCCCATGTAGAGCGCATTGCAATAGTCTATATGGGAGATGACCAGGGCATGAGTGACTGTACAGAGGGCTTCCCGATCCAGGAAAGGGCGTAACTGACGCACAACACGAAGTTGTGCAAAAGCCCTCCTGGCCACGGCTACCACCTGCTCTTCGAGCAGGAGCCGTGAGTCCAGAAGAACCCCCAAATTACGCACTTGGTCTGAATGGGGTAGTGCAACCCCATCCAGAACTAGAGATGACAACTTCCTGGATCCACGGGAGCCATCAATCCACAGCCACTCCATCTTACCAGGGTTCAGTCGAAGCCTGTTGTTCCCCATCCAGACCCCCACAGCCTCCAGGCACTGAGAAAGCGTAGTCACTGCATCACTTATCTCACCAGGGATGGAAATATATAATTGAGTATCGTCTGCATATTGATGGTATCTCATCCCATGGTGACGGATGATCTCACCCAGCGGTTTCATGTAGATGTTAAATAGGAGAGGGGAAAGAACCGAACCCTGCGGTACCCCACAGACGAGGGGGCGAGGGTCGGATCTTTCCTCTCCTATTACCACCGATTGGGAACGGCCCTGGAGGAAGGAGGTGAACCAGCGCAGAACTATGCCTCCCACCCCCAACTCCCTGAGCCGTCCCAAAAGGATACCATGGTCGATGATATCGAATGCCGCTGAGAGGTCAAGAAGAGCTAGGATGGATGCACTCCCTCCATCCCGCTCCCGCCAGAGATCATCTGTAAGCGCGACCAATGCAGTTTCCACCCCATATCCCGGCCTGAAACCTGACTGGAAGGGGTCCAGATAATCCGTATCATCCAGGATCCTCTGGAGTTGCAACGCCACCGCTTTCTCAACCACCTTCCCTAAAAAGGGGAGGTGGGAGACAGGACGAAAATTGTCCAATATAGTAGGATCCAGTGATGGTTTCTTGAGGAGGGGGTGCACCAAAGCCCCTTTAAAAGCCGCTGGAAACACCCCCTCCCCCAGAGATGCATTAACCATCACCTGGACCCAACCACATGTCACCTCCCGGGCTGCCTGTACCAGCCAGGAAGGGCATGGGTCCAGATGACATGTGGTGGCCCTTACAACCCGAAGGATCCTGTCCACTTCCTTAGGTCCAACAGGATCGAACTGTTCCCAGATAACCGGGCAAAGACGTTCCCTCGGCATCTCCCCAGACTGTGCTACACGCTTAGAGTCCAACTTAGACCGAATCTGAGCGACTTTATCCTGCAGATGCTCAGAAAATTCTTCCGCACGGCCCTGTAGGTGGGTCACAGACTCCACCTTACCCAGCAGAGATCTTGTTATCTTAAACAGGGTCGTCGGGTGGCATTCTGCGGACGCAATAAGAGCGGAGAAATATTGACGTTTCGCCGCTCTTACCGCCACAAGGTAGGTCTTAAAAGCGACTCTAGCTTGTGTTCGGTCAGATTCAGACTTTGTCTTTCTCCAGCGGCGCTCTAGGCATCTCTTAACCCTCTTCAAGACCCTCAACTCCTCTGTATACCAAGGGGAGTATCGGGTCAAGTGTGGCAAGAGAGGCCGCATAGGCGCGATCCTGTCCAAGGCCCCGGCCGCCTCCCTATTCCAGGCTGCGGTCAGGACCTCCGCTGGAGCGTGCAGTAGATCCTGAGGTACAGCCCCCAGCTCCCTCTGAAACCCTATTGGGTCCATTAGTCGCCGGGGGTGGACCAATCGATTGGGTCCTGCCTCCCTGCGGAGTGGGGCGGCATAAGAGAATCTCAAGGTCACCAGGGCATGATCTGACCATGACAAAGGGGAAAGATGTAACTCTCCCCTCAGAGCATACTGCCACTGCTCCGACAAGAAAACTAAGTCCGGGGTGAGTCCACTGTCTTGAGTTGGGTCTCGAATAATCTGGAACAGGCCCATGGCTGCCATGGTAGTCATGAACTCCCGAGCTGCCTCCGAGGCACATCCCAGGGACTGCAGATTGAAATCCCCCAGAACCATAAGCCTAGGGAATTCCACCGCCAGCCCCGAGACGGCCTCCAGCAGCTCAGGCAGGGATGTCGCTATGCAGCAGGGAGGCTGGTACAGCAGCAACACTCCCAACTGTTCTCGAGAACCCAACTTGAAAAACAGGGTCTCACAACCGGCCACTTGCGGAGCAGTGCCCCTGAAGGCCACTAGAGACTCTCGAATTACAACCGCCACCCCTCCTCCCCTGCCCCTGAGTCTCGGCTGGTGCCACACTTGAAACCCGGCTGGGCATATTTCAGAGAGGGCTACCCCCCCTCCGAGCTCAGCCAGGTCTCGGTGATACATGCCAGGTCTGCCCCCTCTTCTGTGATCAAATCACATATGAGGGGGCCCTTGTTGTTAATAGACCTGGCATTAAGCAGCAGCAGCCAGAAACCGGGGCCCTCAAGGATCTGCTGACCAGGACCTGGGTATGAACGTGGAGGGCCGGAACACGCCACCGGTAATAAACACCGGGGGCGTCTTCCCCAACGATGGCCCACCCTCCAGTTCCCGTCATAACATCCCCGGCCCGTCACCACTTCGATAGGGCAGCCCACTCCATAACCCCCAGAGCTTCCAGGTCCAGATGCCTCCACTCCCAGACCTTCAAAGACCCTAGGTTGAAACACGGGTCCCCTCCCACACGCACACATCTCTCAAACTCAGTCAACTTCTAGTGATGGTAGGCCCCCCCCAGCGCACCAGCCTAAGCTCTCGGCACTGAAAGGGCCTAACCACCACAACCACACCTACAATGTCCCCCCACAACCACTCTCACTGGTCGCAGAGAGATATCATGAAATGTTCCATTTCATATCATTGCTTCACTTCTATCACTTAAGTAACTTTTTCTGTGACTTTTTAGCTGTTTAGCATTTTTTCCACCAAGAAACCCAAAGCAAAACAAAAAATGAAGGTATATTATTATAACTGTTCTGTCCCAAGAAGTGAGAATGTCTTAAGTAGTGCTACCCAAGTTTGGGTTCCATTTGGATATTTACCTATTTGTCAGATTTATATGCTGCTTTCCTCAATGAGTACAAGTTTGCTTACATGGGGATCTCCTTTCTTTTTATCCTCACAATGGCAATCCTGTGAGGTAGGCTGAGGTGAGAGAGAATTATTTACCCAAAGTCATCCAGTAGGTTTCCATGGCTAAGAGTGGATTTGAATCTGGGTTTCCCTGGTCCTAGTCCAATACCTTACCAACTACACCACTATGATTCTCATATCACATGTAGGAGGAAGCATTCTGTTAAGAAACCTCTAACAGTTTCAGACCAAATCAAATGCAATCATCTTTATCAACATGGATTCTCAGTATTCACAAAACTGTGGTGATGCAGAGTTCATGTGATTGCGTTTAGATATGAATGTTTACGTCTAGAAGCAGAGAAAGTACAGTACCCAAGTAAAAGTATGAACTGGGGCTAATATTTCATGGAGAAAAGTTCTTCCCCAGTCAACGAATTTCCCCAAAATTTGAAATCAGTTCAAAGTGCATGCTTGGATATATAAAAGGTGAAAACCAACATTTCCATTTCTGCATCCCTGACTATAACAGGAAAAATAAATGCCTACTTCAGATGCCAAACTCTTGTGACATTAGCTCAAATCTGATGCATTTCTTTCAATATTCTCTTTGACAAAATAATTTATCTTAATTGATAGCAAAGCCTACAGTTACAAAAGTGTTACAGTAGCCTACATTGTTGACTTTGGCAAATGCTATGAAGTTATGCCATTAGCTACAGGACTCACAGGTTAAAATGTCCTATCATCTGCTCTCTCCTCCTTTCCCTTACTTCCAACCATCTGGCACATGATGAATCTACTTGCTCTTCAGCACTTAAAAAACATTTCAAACCTAGCCTAGCAGATTTTCAGCAGCATGAATGGACAAGCTTAATGACTTCACATGGGCAATACAGTAAATGAAGCAGATAAATCCTGAGGATCCCAACACTGCAGTACAATACCCTAGAAATTTCAGAATATGTCTTTTAGCACACACTTAATTGGGGTCCTTCCTTCTCTGCGCAAAACACAATTTATATGAGCAGATCCAGGCCCTCACCATAAACTCTAATTAAATGCACTAATTGTAGAAAAAATATTTTTAATTACATCCTCTGTGGATAAATTTGAGGGTTATTATACACAAATTCTACCCCATGATTGAGTGAACTAATATACTCTTGGAGCAAGAGGATTCTTGGGGATATTTTTCAGTTTTACTTAATGAAATTTTAGCATGTTCAGCTATTTCTAGAGTTGAGCAGAATTATTCCCATCCATCCCTCTGTAGTTGAGCAGACTGAAAGAATTTTAGCTTAGAAAAAAGGTTCATGTCCAGGAGTGCATCTGAGAAATACAACAGTACAAAAACAACTTTGAATTTCTGTATCTCTATAAACTCATTCACAAATCAGACTAGACGTCTGAGAACACTCTGTGTATTAGACACAGAATTCAGTTAGAGTTTTGGGAATGATTTGATGTGTGGATACATATATGCAGATATTGTAACATTAGGCAGAAAGGAAAAGGATACAAGATGAGATGTGGATAAAAACCTTGTTATGTTCATACATAATTGGGTGACAAAGTTCTTTTTTTCCTCTTAATGTTATGACTAGCTGGACACACAAATCAAACTTGGAATGCTACAATCACAATTAAAAAGCTGCAAAGAAGGAACAACAAGAAGCATTCTTCAGAAACTTATTGCTTACCTCCTGAATCTGCAATGCCTGGTCTCTTCTCAACTCATATGCTCTCTCTCCCACCTCCAACCCCAAACATTCCTTCTTTTCCTCTCAGAGACTTCACATTTTCTCAATTCCCATTTATTGACCAATGTGTCCCTTTAAATCACAGTCCTCATTTCCTAAGTCATGCTTCTTCCCATGGTCAAATGCCTTTATAACTTCAAGGTTTTCTTGTCCCTTTACTTATTTGGCCATCTCTATGACAAAATGTAGCAACTGAGCACTGACTGCCTTTCTCTCAGTAATCACCCAGATATATACTCTGTTTTGGTACTCAGATAAGCAATGGTTAGGAAAATGAGCATTTCCTTAAGACCCTGTGCTAAAGATGTTTGCGGAGTTTGATTTGTGTGACCCTTGATATGATCTAATCCTTACCACATGCAGCTCTTTCTATTTGTGTCTTCTTGTTTATTTTTTAATATGTATCAGATATCAGGATGGATGGATGGATGGATGGATGGATGGATGGATGGATGGATAGATAGATAGATTAGATAGATAGATAGATAGATAGGATAGATGATAGATGATAGATGATAGATGATAGATGATAGATGATAGATGATAGATGATAGAATGCATTGAGAAATGCATTATTTGAAGAAATAAAATTTTAAGATAGTTATTGGTTTATTATTATTATTATTATTATTATATTATGGTGGTAATAGTTCAGATTAGAAACAAACTGACTGTATCTACTAATTATGTCACCATATAAGCTCAAGCAATGGAACCAGAGATCCTCTTGCTATATTGTTTCACTGAGAGACTTGGACAACTCAGACAATCAAAGATATAGGTTTCATACATACCACTATAGAAACTATGCATTGGAGTAAGTTGCTGTTTATTTGTTCAGCCACTTCGGACTCTTCGTGACATCATGGACCAGCCCAAGCCAGAGCTTCCTGTCAGCGGTCGCCATCCCCAGCTCCCCCACTATCGAGTCTGTCACCTCCAGAATATCATCCATCCATCTTGCCCTTGGTCAGCCCCTCTTCCTTTTGCCTTCCACTTTCCCAAGTGTCAGCATCTTCTCCAGGGTATCCTGTCTTCTCATTATGTGGCCAAAGTACTTCAGTTTTGCCTTTAATATCATTCCCTCAAGTGAGCAGTCTGGCTTTATTTCCTGGAGTACAGACTGGTTTGATCTTCTTGCAGTCCAAGGTACTCTCAGAATATTCCTCCAACACCAAAGTTCAAAAGGATCTATCTTCCTCCGCTCAGCCATCCTTATGGTCCAGCTCTCGCAACCATAGGTTACTACGGGGAATACCATTGCTTTAACTATGCGGACCTTTGTTGTCAGTGTGATGCCTCTGCTCTTAACTACTTTATCAAGATTTGTCATTGCTCTCCTCCCAAGAAGTAAACCTCTTCTGATTTCCTGGCTGCAGTCAGAATCTGCAGTAATCTTTGCACCTAGAAATACAAAGTCTGTCACTGCCTCCACGTTTCCTCCCTCTATTTGCCAGTTATCAATCAAGCTGGTTGCCATAATCTTTTTTTTTTTGAGGTTTAACTGCAACCCAGCTTTTGCACTTTCTTCTTTCACCTTCGTCATAAGGCTCCTCAGCTCCTCCTTGCTTTCAGCCATCAAAGTGGTATCTTCTGCATATCTGAGATTCTTAATGTTTCTTCCAGCAATTTTAACTCCAGCCTTGGATTCATCAAGCCCAGCACTTCACATGATGTGTTCTGCATACAGGTTGAATAGGTAGGGTACAACCCTACCATACTCCTTTCCCAATCTTAAATCAGTCTGTTGTTCTGTTGTCTGTTCTTACCATTGCTACTTGGTCGTTATACAGATTCCTCAGGAGGCAGACAAGATGACTTGGTATCCCCATACCACCAAGAACTTGCCACAATTTGTTATGATCCACACAGTCAAAGGCTTTAGAATAGTCAATAAAACAAAAATAGATGTTTTTCTGAAACTCCCTGGCTTTCTCCATTATCCAGTGGATATTGGCAATTTGGTAGTTCCTCTGCCTTTTCTAAACCCAGCTTGTACATCTGGCAATTCTCGCTCCATGAATTGCTGGAGTCTACCTTGCAAGATCTTGAGCATTACCTTACTGGCATGTGAAATAAGTGCCACTGTTCGATAGTTTGAACATTCTTTAGTGCTTCCCTTTTTTGGTATGGGGATATAAGTTGATTTTTTCCAATCTGATGGCCATTCTTGTGTTTTCCAAATTTGCTGGCATATGGCATGCATCACCTTGACAGCATCATCTTGCTAGTTTTTAAACAGTTCAGCTGGGATACCATCGTCTCCTGCTGCCTTGTTATTAGCAATGCTTCTTAAGGCCCATTCAATCTCACTCTTCAGGATGTCTGGCTCTAACTCACTGACCACACCGTCAAAGCTATCTCCAATATTTTTATCCTTCCTATACAGATCTTCCGTATATTCTTGCTACCTTTTCTTGATCTCTTCTGCTTCTGTTAGGTCCTTACCATCTTCGTTTTTGATCATACCCATTTTTGCCTGGAATTTACCTCCAATGTTTCTAATTTTCTGGAAGAGGTCTCTTGTCCTTCCTATTCTATTGTCTTCTTCCACTTCCGCACATTGCTTGTTTAAAAATAATTCCTTATCTCTTTTGGCTAACCTCTGGAATTTTGCATTTAATTGGGCATATCTCCCCCTATCACTGTTGCCTTTTGCTTTCCTTCTTTCCTGGGCTACATCCAGTGTCTCAACAGACAGCCATCTTGCCTTCTTGGTTTTCTTTTTCTTTGGGATGTTTTTTGTTGCCGCCTCCTGAACTATGTTGTGAACTTCTGTCCATAGTTCTTCTGGGACCCTATCTACTAAATCTAGTCCCTTAAATCTATTCTTCACCTCCACTGCATATTCCTTAGGAATATTCGTGAGCTCATATCTGACTGATCTGTGTGTCTTCCCTATTCTCTTTAGTCTGATTCTAAATTGTGCAATAAGACGTTCATGATCTGAATGACAGTCAGCTCCAGGTCTTGTTTTTACCAACTGTATAGATGTCCGCCACCTTTGGCTGCAAAGGATGTAGTCGATCTGATTTCGGTGTCGACCATCTCGTGAAGTCCATGTATAAAGTCATCTTTTAGGTTGCTGGAAGAGAGTGTTTGTTATACATAGTGAATTGTCTTGGCAAAATTCTATCAGACTATGTCCTGCTTCATTTTGTTCTCCCAGACCATGCTTACCTGTAATTCCGGGTGGTGTTTGACTACACACCTTAGCATTCCAGTCTCCTGTAATGAAAATAACATCTCTTTTTGGTGGCTTATCCAGTAGGTGCTGCAGATCCTCATAGAACTGATCTACTTCTGCTTCTTCAGCATCTTTGGTTGGGGTGTATATTTGGAACACTGTGATGTTAAATGATGTTAAATGTCTTACCCTGAATTTGAACTGAGATCATTCTATCGTTTTTTGGATTGTATCCAAGCACTGCTTTAGCCACTTTATTATTAATTATGAAGGCTACTCCATTTTTTCTGTGGTCCTCTTGTCCACAGTAGTAGATCTGGTGGTCATCTGATGTGAAGTGGCCCATTCCAGTCCATTTCAGTTCCCTGACACCCAAAATGTCTATATTTAATATTGACATCTCACCAATAACCACATCCAATTTTCCCTGGCTCATAGATCTTACATTCCAGGTTCCTATGGTGTGTTGCTCTTTAGAACATTGGATTTGTCGTTCACCACCAGCACCGTCGGCTGCTAGCTGTCCTTTCAGCTTTGAGTTAGCTGCATCATTACATCTGGGGCTAGTTGAACTTATCCTCTGTTCCTCCCCAGTAGCATTTTGACCATCTTCCGACCTGGGAGTCCCATATTCTGATGGTATACTGACATATCTCTGGTTGTACTGATTCATTTAGTTTTCACAGCAAGAATACTGGGGTGGGTTGCCGTTACCTTCCCCAGAGATTGTATTTAGTCTGACCTCTCTGCCATAAGGAGCATGGTGGCTCAGCGGGTAAGATGCCAGGCTTGTTGATTGGAAGATCGCAAGTTTGGAGGTTCGAATCCCTAGCCTCGTGTGACGGAGTGAGCTCCTGCACTAGCCCCAGCTCTTGCTAACCTAGCAATTCAAAGCATGCAAATGTAAGTAGATTAATAGGTACCACTTTGGTGGGTAGGTAACAGCATTCCGCGTGCATCATGCCGGCCAAATGACCGTTGAAGCATCTTCGGACAACGCTGGCTCTTCTGCTAACAAATGGAGATGAGCACCGGCCCCTAGAGTTGGACACAACTGCACAAATGTGCGGGGGGAACCTATACCTTTTACCTCTGCCATGACCTTCCCATCTTGGGTGTCCCTTCACGGTTTAACGCATGGCATCATTGAGGTGCTCAAGCTCCAGCACCACAACAAGGAAACAATCTCCTTAACAGTCCTAAACTGAGGATCATTTCCCATTGTTCATTCTGTTATTACTGTTCATATTTTCCGTGTTATAACGAATACAGTACTTAATTGATTCCCAGAAATGGCAGTCGTAAGCTCTTTAAGAGAAGCATGCTGCTGACGTAGAAATCAAACTCCTCTGTTCAGATGCTGCTGATCCCTTCAGATGGAGACTAGCATTCAGTAGCATAGTACAGCAGTCACTATTAGTAAATGGCTAAATGCACTAGTGACAACTGTTTGATATCTTACCCTCTAAGGAGTATGAACATCTACACACAAAAGTCTGCTGCTCAGCTTTACTGTCAACTTATCATCTGAGAGTTGTCAGTTAGTATATATATTCTTGAAATGCCTATCCAGTAAGCATGGGCAATAACTTATACATTAAAATACCTGAGCCATGTGTCATAAGAAAAAACAGCTGCAGAAGCTGAAGAGGACATGTGTGGGGAGGTGTAATCACATCTTTTAAAACAGATGGAAGACCTGCATGGACTAAAGAACAAACCATTAAAGGCCTACAGTATATCATAATCTTCTTTAATTTTCCTTGGATATTTCCCCTAAGCTAGAGTGCTATCCTCCCACCCCTGATTTGGCAGAAAACAATGCCAGCATAAATTTTGCTGTCCCTGTTACCAGTTCCCATCCTATCTCTGTTGCAGCTGCTCTGAGTCATTGCCAGATGTCATTGCCCTGTATTGGGAATGTAATTATGGAGAGGTGATAGGCTATCTGTTCTTGTTTTGCTGCCCTGCCCCTTTAGCACATCACCAGCCATCAGGGAAAAATCCAGTAATGTGATTTGGCTGCAAGAATGGAGTGGGTCTCATTTCAGAACTCTGTTTGGTATTTCTATGCTAGCTTGTCTGCCCCTCATCCCCAGTCCCCTTTGGACATCTCCCAAAGTAGAATAATGTCAACTAAAGAGACATGTAGTCTTTCTATGTGTGTAAAAACTTTAGCAGAAGTAGCCCAAGAGAGGAGGGAGCCAGACTCCTCCATGACTGTGCAAGCAGCTAAATTCTGCAGAATGGGAGAACTGAAATTAAGTATCTGCTGGGCAACCAACTTAATTCATGCAGAGGGGAGGAGTGAAGGAAACTGACAAATGTGGAGAAATTGGGGATGGGGGTGGAAGCAACAAAAGCCCAGTTCAGCATCTCTAATTTACCTGAGATTGCACTGAGGAAAAGCAGGGCTGCTAAATCTAAAGTTACAGTACATTTCAGAGTACTGGTGAAGCAGGACACTGCAGAAATGTGCATTCCCAAACAGAATAATGGAGAACTAGTCATTTCAAAATTCTGTTAAAGTGACTTTTCACTTTTTATCTATCCAGTCTATCAAAATGTTTATATGTCCTTTCCAAAACTCAAAGAAGCCATAGTTAAATGTTTTAAAGAGCTATAACTTAATGGAATCAAAGGGAAATTTAGTTAAGCTTCTCTTGTGTGTGTTTATTGCTTGATGAAAACAGCTTTAAGTGCTGATTTGTGTGGGTCACAAGCCATCATAAATATAAAAATATAGGCAGAACTTTTCCCCATGTGTCACTTCAAATTCCAAGCCTTCCAGGAGTCCTCTCAAGTAATTTTTTAAAGGGTTAGTTTATCAAGCATTTATCTTTGATTAAATGAATATATTTCAACCCATTTTGCATGCCATCAAAATCTCAATACATATACTTATTTTAAGTGTTGAAGTGAGTCCAAATAATGTATAAGGTAATAAACCAATGGCACTGTGCAGGAGAAACAAGACCTAAAACAATATTAACTTATTCAGAATCAAAATAGTCTCAAAATGAACTTGAGTACCAGTAGCTTTATCAGCCTTACTAATTAAAATTTGCTATAAATCAATCAGCCATCTAAAACTTTAATTGGTTAATCTTCTGACTAAATGATTGCCAACCTTGTTTTTCAGTGGAGTCAATTCCACTATAAATCATAACAAATTAACTGATCTATGTACATTAATGGACCAGCTGTTATAGGCCTCATCAAGACAAATATATGATAACTTTGTCACCAATAAATCTATACCAGGGTCTTTGAGTGCTCTCAAACACTCTTCTCTAATTTCATTTAATCAAAACCAAGAAATTAATTAAGGCCTTGCTTGAGTTTCATATGTATCAACTACAGCTTCTCCAGGGAAGTTGTTTTGCACTTAATGCTGTCCTGTGCATTTAGAAATTGCAAAGTTCTTAACTTTGCACAGATGCTTTAACTAGTTCCCATCTGAACATCCTAATTTTCTCAATAGTTTTATAATTTAATATGAAGGATTTAGGGTTTGATATAAGGCAGAAATAAATTATGCATAGCAACATTGTATATTAGCTTGACTTTTTATGAAACTGTCAAACGTGAGCTTCTCAAGCTATCCTAAAACCATAGTAAGAATGAAACAACCTCCTCTGCATCCCAACTCTAATTCTCACTGCCTCCATAAGAAAGGGATCTGTTGCAAAGCTAAAACAAATTATCACAAAATCTACTTCTACTTGCTGAATTACAATGGCAAACTGCAAGGAAAAAATACAGTATTTCAAGGTGGATATATCTTAGTTCCACTTAACTTTCCTCCACAGAGCAAAAGAAAAAACAACCCAAGTTAATGAAAATCTCAAGTCTTCTACTGGTCAAATCATTGTAATCCTCAACACTCCAAAAATAATTTGGAGGTATGCCTGACTCTAGACCTAGTATGGATGATACAAAGCATTGGAAAGGTAGCTTTAGATCCTTGTTCATCCACAAAACATTCCAGGTGGCTTTTAAGAATTCATTATTTCTGCAGATTAAAGAGAAAGCCCTAAGCTTTTTATTGACTTCATTGGAAAAGTACATAGAAAATGTAGTATAAATGGTTGTAAAAATTATTGTACAATTATGAAAGCTTTATACTTGGACTAGGATTCTAATCCTAAATCTAAATCTAAAGCTGGAGCACGGTGGCTCAGCAGGTTAAACCGCTGAGCCGGTAGTCTGCCGACCACAAGGTTGGCAGTTCGAAACCGCGGGGCGGGGTGAGCTCCCACCACTAGCTCCAGCTTCTGCCCACCCAGCGGATCGAAAGCATATGCGAGTAGATAAATGGGTACCACTTTGTGGGTCAATTTGCCAGCGTCCAGCGGAAGGTCGTCCTCCTCGAACCGAAGAAGATCTGGGAACCCCAATAATGGCGACGGAGAACGATGGATCCAAAATCAACAGCTTCCTGGACGTCAGCAGCCGGCATGAAGCAAGGCATCCTGGGACATGTAGTCCAATGCCTGCAGCTGAAGAGCCGGTTCCCTGTCCTTCTCCCTATCGCGCGGTAACAATTACATATGATATATGATGTATAATTAATGATGTATAATTAATATGTACTGATGTTGTAAGCCGCCTAGAGCCCTCCATTAGGGAGAGGATAGGCGGGGTATAAATAAGATAAAATAAAATAAATAAATAAAATAAATAAATAGGCTCAAGATGGCAAAACATAGATGGCCAGTTTGATTCTCTAGATAACAGTGGAAATGTGGTTATCTTTAGGATGATACACTGCTGCATTTACACTTGATAAAATTAGAAACTTTTCTTATGGGCCTTTTCTCACAAATCTCAGATAGCTAGATACAACACCTGTTCTGCTCTTTTCTCTCTGGGAGAATTTATTTATTTATTTGTCAAATTTATTACCGCCCATCACTACAAAAGTAGACTCTGGGCGGTTTACAATAAAATATTAAAACTAAGAACCTACAAATCTTTAAATACAATTCAATAATAAATAGTAAAAATCCAAATGATGGTAAGATCTTAAAAGGAGGACACCACTAAGCCAACCACCCCCAGGAGGAACTATTAGTTCCTTTGTCCCAAGCAAGGCGGCAGAACCAGGTCTCTAAAGACCTCCGGAAGGCCAGGAGCGAGGGCGCCCGCCTCACCTCTGAATTGCTGTGACATAAAGTGACTCTTTTATTAAGAATAGGGTACCCATGAAATACAAACATGATCAATAAATACAATACAATAAAAAATATAGGACGCCTATAAGAAGTGACAGCTATTTAAGGTTGTAGAGATGTCAGAAATGAAATGATCAGTCAATCTCTTATTTAATTCTACATTCTTGAATTGACATGCCTTCATAGACTTACAGTTCTTCCCACCAGAATCTGCACCAAATGTATTTTCCTGCAAGTCTGTGGATGCCCAAGAACCCTTACCTGCACTATACTATGCACCAGTTCAACCTACTTGATTATCATACCTAACTAGTAAAGGTAAAGGTTCCCCCCGCACATTTGTGCAGTCGTGTCTGACTCTAGGGGCCGGTGCTCATCTCTGTTTGTTAGCCGAAGAGCAAGCATTCTCCGAAGATGCTTCCATGGTCATGTGGCCAGCATGACACACGTGGAACGCTGTTACCTACCCACTGAAGTGGTACCTATTAATCTACTGGCATTTGCATGCTTTCGAATTGCTAGGTTGTCAAGAGCTGGGGCTAGTGCGGGAGCTCACTCCGTCATGCAGGACTAGGGATTCAAACCTCCAAACTTGTGATCTTCCAATCGACAAGCTTGGTGTCTTACCCGCTGAGCCACCACGCCCCTGATCATACCTACCCAATATGCTGTAATTGTTATCTTTCTCTCATTCATTTATTCTATTTCTATATCACTTTTCTTCTCAGAGAAATCCTCACAGTTTGAAGAGAAAACAGAAAATAAATAAGAAGTCTTAAATTAAAACAATAACAATAAAACCAACAATGCTTAAAAACAAATACACGTGCACATTAAAACAGTGCATTTAAAATCATGGAAAAGCAAAATAATAGACCTTTATTATAAATTTATATTAATTTATATAATTTATTATAAATTTTAGTATTTTATTATTTTTATAATATATTATGTATGTTTACAATATATATATATAATATTTAATATTTATAATAATTAATATTATTATGTATAAATTTATTATACATTTATAAATAGACCTTTAAAGTAGTTAAAGGTCCTGGAGTAGTTGTAATTCCATAAATGAGTGGTTGAACAAGCAGGTCTTTAATTTTTTCTTGAAGGAAAACAGCATGGGGCAAACTGAACATATTTCAAGAGAGAGTTCCATAATTTGGTGGTTATCACTAAGAAGGTCCTGCATGACTTGGATGGTATTCCTACGAGACAAACTACAAAATCTGAGCTCAACTCAAAAGAGACTTTACCTTTTTATCTACCTAATAATTATATAAGTGCTTGGTTTTTCAGAACCTTAATTTTATGAACTTTCTTTGTATTATAATTTGCCCCTTGATTGCTTTACTTTTTCACAGGGGCTCACTGCCCACTTAATTTGTTCTGTGTGATAGGAAAGTGAGTGTCTTCATAATGCAGATAGAACCCTAATGAGCTAGCACTTTTCATTTAAAACACTTTTTGATAGTGTTGATAGATGATGATATGGGCCATCATCTCTAAGTGCTTCAGAGCCCCCTGTTGCATTAGGGGAATAAGCAAATTTATTACAAAATAATAAGTCAGGAAGAACTAGTTATAAATGGTTGTTACAACTATTTATAATGTTAATTTTCAGAAGGAGAGATATGAAAATACAGAATTTGAACATCTAGGCTATAAAAAATCAGGGAATGAACACTGTGGCATTTGTCAGTGACATTTCTGTATTTTTAAAATTAAAATTAATTCAACAAAATATCAGATACATGCATCTGTTCAATTTTAAAAAGAAACGAATAGTCTCACACAATTGTTAGAGATGTGATAACAAAATAAAATTTTGATTTTTAGGTTATACGGGCTTCTTTTTTGACTGAAGTTATTTCACATATTTATTTTGTTCTGGAACACTCAGTAGTTTTAAATTATATTCCAGTGATTTGGAAACTAACACGAAGACAAGAGAAATGGATACCGCATGATATTTATGAATGTAAAACACCTAGATACTTCCAGGGTGGAAGAAAACCGATTGTATATCAATTATGTAATGATCTGAATAACATACATTTCTAGGTTTAAACAAATATTATTTAGAAATCAGGACTTCATAGGCCATGTGTTTAATTTCCCATTTATTAATTGTTATATAAACTGCTTTAGATATACATAATTCAGTTGTGTTAATATGTCATGAATATATAATGTATATAACAATAGTTATGATAGTATATGAGAGAAAGGAACTTGTATTGGGATTTCTTATTTTTTTATCCTTCCTTCCTTCCTTCCTTCCTTCCTTCCTTCCTTCCTTCCTTCCTTCCTTTCTTTCTTTCTTTCTTTCTTTCTTTCTTTCTTTCTTTCTTTCTTTCTTTCTCATTTTTATGCCATTGCCCATTTTATTCCATTTAAAAACACAGCTGCTGGGAAAGCCAATAGTTGTAGTGGTTATGATGCTGGATTGGCACTGGGTACCACATCTCAGGTCCATCTCAGCCATGGACTCTCAAGTGGTGATTTTGGGTGGTTCATTCCCACTCTATCAGATTTAACGCATAGACTTGTCAGGAAAAATGAGAGGAAGGAGCACTGTTTACACGGCCTTAAGCTCCTGAATCAGAAAATGGAATATAAATATAAGAAATAAACATCTTTCTATCACTAATTATGAATACAACTGTGTTTTGTCTTAGTATACTTTCTTTTCAATATAAGTTGCTTCCTAGTTTCCCACATTTCAATCAAATTCTAAGAGAATATGTAATCAGGGAATTCCTCAACTGAAAAAGGCTAGATAATAAATGATGAAAATAAAATAATGACAGACCCCATCCCCACCACCCCATTTAAAAGAAACTCAGAATACCATTAGAAGAAATCAGCAAAATAATTCCAAGAACAGATTGAAATAAAAGCTTAAATAGAAGCCTAACACAGATACAATTTTCAGAAAATTGGAAGGCAGATTTCTAAATAGAACAAATACATAATAAAGAAAGCATCGCAAAGTACAGTACACTTACCAGGTTCTGGGAACTGTGAGTTTCCATAATTCCCTTTTTTTATAATAACTTTATTAAATTTTAAAACAAAGAGATACAATCGAACAGAAACTAATAAAGAAAGAGAAAGAGAACAGAAGTGCAGAAAAAAAAAGAAAAGGAAAAGAACAGAACAGAACAGAACAGAAATAGAAATAGAAAAAGGAATAACTCCTGACTCCTTTTATAACAGATATAAGTAAAACTTACATTAAACTCTTACTCTAAGATTACAACATAACATCCATTTTTTCTATTGTCAACTAATATTATTAATCATTAAATCCATATATCATAAATTCATTATTTTGTGTTTCATGCAAAAAGTCCAAAAGGGGCTTCCAATTTGCCATAAAATTAGTCAATGTCTTTTCTCTAATCAAAGCTGTCAATTTCACCATCTCAGCCAACTCCATCAACATTACCATCCATTCCTCCATTGCAGGTAATATTGAGTCTTTCCACCTTTGACATCAGCCAGTCTCTCTTGTAGATCCAGTAAAACATCATTTTCAAAGTCATTCTCTTGGTTTGTCAGTTGTAAATCTACTTTTGATACCATCTCTACCTTGTCAGATAAAATTAGTTCTACAGCTTTCATTTCTTCAATAACATCTTTGGGACATAGTCTATCCATAGAAGCAAACATCATTACTGACAGTGTTGATATGATGGCTACTAATTTCTGACTCCATTCTTCAAAAGTCTCCCTCAGTATTTTCACTGTTATAAAGTTTTGCATTTTATAGACTTGTATTTTTTTCCTTTACCTAAAATCTTTAGTCGCCTCTAGTGTCCAGTTTTTAAATCATGGAATTGCTTATCTCTGTTATGTCTTCCAAAAACCAAAATAGATCTATTTCCCAGAAGAAGGTGTTTGTTCTTTATAATTAATTCCAAAAACTTATTGTAAAAGTTTCAGTATCCCAATATTCCAATATCTGGACCCTTAATCCATTTATAACTTTCCAAGATCAAAATCTTATTCAGCATTTTGCTGTTTATTTCAAATTCTTTAAGTTCTTAAGCTTATGATTATTATTTTTTGTTCAGAGTTGAAGATAAACTTACCTGATGAAGACTTTTCATTTTTTATAAGAATTTTTTTTAAGTTTCAAGATAAGATAAAAACTACAGAAAAACAAAAAAATACAAAGAAGAAAAGAAGAAACTAAAAAAGTGTAGAAACACAAGAGAAAATTTTTCAAAATTACAAAAAGAGGTGACTTCCGACATTTAACAGCAAGGATATACAACAATTTTCCATAATCAATCCCTTACTCTATATTAAACCAAAATCACATTATTTCTATAAATCATTCCATTGGCACATTATAAAAATCACTAAATACATTTTCTCCCTCCCCTTATATTAAAAGAAAAGAAAAATATATAAACCTCCTAATCAATTTCCCCCCCCCAAAAAAGATAACATTTATTTATTTCCTTCCTACTACTATTCTATACATTCCTGTCAACTCTAATAAAAATCAAACTAAAAAACATATAAATTGTCTGCCATTGTACTTGATAGTACAACAATTTTAATAATCTCAATCATATTAAACCCAAAACCAGACATTTATTATTTTTTATTATACCTTAATAATCTTAATCCAAATTGTTAAAGATAAATGAAATCAGTCACTTTCACTTCCGGGTACTGGTCGGAGCACAGCGAAGAACCGGGGCTCCTTAGCCTCGATTCCACTGCTAAGCTGTTTGCAGCGATTTGGGAGAAGAAAATCACTGGAAAAATCACACTCGAAGAGAGTGTGATCAGAAGATTAACCACAAAGGATCTCTGGAGTAACTGCTCTCCCCCAACTCCTGTAATTTCCACTGCGGGAGGAGGGAGATGGAGCAATGAAAGGAGACTGGGAAAAAAACGGGGCTCTGCAGCAGCCGTGATTCTAAAAGATAAGTAGCTGGCCCGACCAGGCTTTTAGTCACTTTTTTTTACTTTTAAATATTATTATTTTTTTATTAAGTGCTAAGATTTGTATCTGGACTTGATTTATATTTGCTGGTGCTATATTTTTTTCTTCTTAATGGAAGAATAAACGGTGGGAAGAGAAGCTAAGTGGCTTTGCTAGAAGTGAAAGTGACTTTTACTATTATTTCAGTTTGGTTTGAGTTTTTTACTTATGGACAACTATTGGTATTTCTATTTTTGTTCTCTGGAATACTATATTAAAGCTTGGATTTAAATGGAGTGATTAATACTTTATTTTTTAAGACTTTGATGTTGGGATTACTGAACCCTATTAAAAACTCTTTTATATATACAAGTTCCTCTTTTTCTTTTTGAACTTTGAACTCTGTTTGGATTTATTTTTCTGAAAAAGTCAAGTTATTTAACGTTTAATTTGGATTATTGGATTATTATATGGAAAGTAGAGGCTTTTTTACATGTCTCTAGCAACATTTTTTCTTTTTGACTTGTGGTTGGATTGAAGAATTACAAGTGGGAAGGTGAAACCCTGGGAATATTTACTATTCTTATCTTTGATTTTGACTACAGGAGAACAAAAAGTCCTAGGCTTTTATCTTTTGAAACACTGTGGACTTTTATATATAAGGGATTATAAATGACCTAAGAGGAAAATTTTTAAAGGAGCCTAGTTCTCTCTTTCTTTTTCCTTAACCTTTTGGATATTTGTTTTTTCACCTTTTCTTTTTTCTTTTTATTATTTGTAAAAGAATTTTTAATTTTTTTTTTAATTTTTTCCCCTTTTTTAAATAATTTTTGTTATATTGTTATATGGTGCTTTTTCCCCTTTTCTCCCTTTTTTCTTCTTTTTTGCAGGGCTATGGCGTCTTTGGGAACGAGACGGGCGGAGAAGGAGAAGAAGAAGGAGACTGGAGGACCACCTATTGATTCTGCTACACCTGCTACATCTGCCTCAGAAGCTTTATTACCAGAAATGAAAAAGATATTAGAAGCTGTTGCAACACTAAATAAGAAAATGGATGATCAGAATACAGCAATAAATAAGAAAATGGATGATCAGAATACAGCAATAAATAAGAAAATGGATGACCAGAATACAGCAATAAATAAGAAAATGGATGACTCCACAAAGCAGATGGAAGATCAGATTACAGCATTAGACAAAAAAATGGACGATATGAAGAAAGAAATAACCCGAGAGATTAAGCAAGATTTTAAAAAAGAAATTCAAACAGTTAAGGAAGTGGTCAATTCTCTGTCAGGAGAACTTAAAGATACACAAAGCCAGATGCAAAAATTAGAAGATAAATCAGAATATGCTATTAAAGAGATTGAACATAATCTAGATATCACAGCTTTAGCAGAAATGAGAGAGAAGGAGCACATCTTGAGATTTAGAGCAATTCCAGAACAAGTAGATGAAAATGTGAGAGAAAGGATGACTTTTGAATTAGCTAAATTTTTGGAGACAAGAGAACAAGATTTAGATTTGGAGATAGACAAGATATTCAGAGTAAACTCACGTTATGCTAAGGAAAGAAAAGTCCCTAGAGACATATTGATATATTTCGTAAGAAAAGTGACAAAAGAGCAAATCTTAAGGAAGCATTATAATACTAGATTAAATATAGAAGGGAAGGAAATAATTGTATTAAAAGAAATTCCCTTGAGAATAATTAGGAAAAGAAAAGACTATTCTTTCCTTACAGACAAATTAAGGCAACATAGTATTTCATTCAGATGGGAAAAATTGGAAGGCGTATCATTTGAGTTTAAAGGACAGAGATTCAAAATAACTTCCATTTTAAAAGCAAAAGCTTTTTTAGAGAAATACAAGAAAGAAATGGGTTTACCAGAAGGAGAATTGACAAAAGGAGGAGAAACATCGAAAGACAAAGAGAAGACTGAAGATCTATCTGAGAAAGGAGCTACAGGTGTGGACTTAACAAAGGGATTTTAAAGAATAAAACACCAATGGAACTTAAATATCTGACATGGAATATTAATGGAGCCAATGCTCCACAAAAAAGAAGAAAGATATTTCATTTTTTGAAAAAACAGAAATTGGACATAAGTTGTTTACAAGAGACTCATATTTGTAAAAAAGATACTAAATATTTGATTCAAAAACAGCTTGGAGAAGAATTTATTTCGGCTGGATATAAAAAACTAAAGGGGTAGTCTTATATGTACAACCAAAGTTAAACCCAAAATTGATATTAGCTGATGAAGAGGGTCGATACATTGTAGTAGAAATTAACATACAAGGAACTAAAACACTGATAGTTGGACTTTATGCACCGAATATGGATAAAGGAGTATTTTATAAAAACCTGATGGATAAACTTTTGGACTTAACTTATGACAATTGGTGTTTTATGGGGGATTGGAATGGGGTAATTTACCCCAGATTGGATAGACAGTCACAAAAAGAAGTGAAGCAAACACAGGGAAAATTGCCACAAACATTTTTCGATTTGAAAGAGATGTTGGATTTACAAGACATTTGGAGATGTATGAATGGGACTTCCAGAGAATTTACATATTATTCAGAGAGATTTAAATCACATTCTAGAATAGATATGATTTTGATATCTAAAAATTTGATGATGGATATTAACAAAGTCGATATATTACCTAAGACTTTATCAGATCATAATCCAGTAATGTTGACTCTTAAAGGGAAACGGAATGTATTTAGATGGAGATTGAATGAGTCACTACTACGGAATAATGATGTAGTTGATGTATGCAAAAAAAAATTAAGAGAATATTTTCAATTTAATTTGAACAAAGGGACTAATATTCAAACTGTATGGGAAGCCAGTAAAGCATATATGAGGGGTTATTTTATTCAATACAATGCTCAAATGAGGAAGAAAAAACAAAAAAGAATTCAATTGATTTTAGATGAAATTAAAAGTAAAGAGTTAGATTTGAGAGATAAACCAATGGATGACACTTTGCTCACTCAAATTAAATTTCTACAAAAGCAAATATCAATGATATTAACTCAAGAGATAGAGACTCAAATGAAATTTACAAAACAAAAATATTTTGAATATGCAAATAAACCAGGTAGATGGCTGGCTTATAAATTGAGGAAACAAAGACAAAAGAATTTGATTACTAATATTCAACATGAAGGAAAAACTCTGGTGAATAATATGGACATTCAAAAAACCTTTCATGACTATTATTCTAAATTATATAAAAAACAAGATGTCACCTTGGATGAGATTGAAGAATATTTGAATAAACAAAAACTAACTGTTCTTAATGACCAACAAAGATTGACATTAAATAATGTTATAACAAAAGAAGAATTGATAAAAGCTTTTAAGAAAATTAGTAGTGGAAAAGCTCCTGGACCGGATGGATTGTCAGCAGCCTACTATAAATGTTTTGAAGAGGATTTATGTTTACCTTTGCAGAAGACTATGAATTCTATTTTGGAAACAGGAATTATGCCTGAAACTTGGAAAGAAGCACATATAACATTGATACCCAAAGAACAACAGGATTTAACATTAACTAAAAATTACAGACCAATATCTTTATTGAATAATGACTATAAGATATTTACAACGATATTAGCAGAAAGAATGAAGAATATACTTAAGGATTTTATTTATCAAGACCAAGCTGGTTTTCTACCCAAGAGGCAAATTCATGACAATGTCCGAAACATAGTAGACGTAATTGAATATTTGGATCAACACTATGATA
The DNA here is from genome assembly GCA_023362775.1 of Charina bottae. Taxonomy (NCBI): domain Eukaryota; kingdom Metazoa; phylum Chordata; class Lepidosauria; order Squamata; family Charinaidae; genus Charina; species Charina bottae. The sequence goes on from JALMGJ010000005.1 coordinate 10,975,718, forward strand.
AACAAGCTGCCTTGATATTTATTGATGCTGAAAAAGCCTTTGACAACTTAAATTGGCCTTTTATGTTCAAAGTTTTGGAAAATATGAATTTTGGAGGAAATTTTATAAAATGGATTAAATCAATATATACTCCACAATTTGCCAAAATAATTGTTAATGGTGAATTTAGTAAGCCATGTGAAATACAAAAAGGTACTAGACAAGGTTGTCCATTATCTCCACTTTTGTTTATATTGGTATTAGAGGTTTTACTTAGAGATATTAGACAAGATGATGGTATCCATGGTATTAAAGTTAAAAAAGAAGTTTATAAACTAAGAGCATTTGCTGACGACCTAGTCATTACTTTGGAGAATCCAATAGAAGGAATTGAAATATTAATACAGAAACTAAAAGACTTTGGGTCGCTAGCAGGGTTCAAAGTGAATTTACAGAAGACAAAAGTTTTGACCAAAAATATGGATTACCACCAACAAGAGAAATTGAAAGAAATAACAGGATATTCAATGGAAGAAAAAGTAAAATATTTGGGAGTATATTTAACAACTAAAAATGTTAAGCTGTTTAAGAATAATTATATTCCACTTTGGATGGATATTAAAAAAGATTTGGAACATTGGGAAAAACTGCAATTATCATTATTAGGTAGAATTTCAGCAATTAAAATGAATGTTTTGCCAAGAATTTTATATCTTTTTCAAACACTACCTATATTGGCATCAGAAGAACCTTTTAAACAATGGCAGCGAGATATTTCTAAGTTTATTTGGCAAGGGAAAAAACCAAGAGTAAAATATAAAGTCTTGCAAGACTCTAAAGAAAGAGGAGGACTAGGTCTACCGGATTTGAAATTATATTATGCTGCTTGTTGCTTGGTTTGGATTAAAGAATGGATAGTTTTGAAAAATGAAAAATTATTGAATTTGGAAGGACATGAATTAAGATATGGATGGCATGGATATTTGTGGTACGATAAAGTTAAAGTTAATGTGGACTTTAAAAACCATTATATTAGAAGATCCTTGTTAAGAATCTGGAATAAATATAAATTAATCTTATGTCATAAAAGACCCTTATGGATTTCTACACAAGAAGCATTTTACAGAACAGAAGTAAGAAATAAAGATAAATGGTTAACCTACAAAGACTTTTTAAAGAAAGAACAAGGACAATATATAATTAAATCAATGGAAGAATTGGTATCAGAGGGATACAGTTTTCAATGGCTTTCATATATGCAGCTCGTAGAGAAATTTAAATTAGATAAGAAAGACCTTGAATTTGAACAAACCAAATCGGAATTTGAGATACAACTATGTGAGACAGATGATCATCTAATTGCAAAAATGTATAAATTATTGTTAAAAGGTGAAATGGTAGAGGAACAAGTTAAAGACTGTATGATTAAATGGGCTAAAAATATTGGCCATAATATTCAAATGCAACAATGGGAAGATATGTGGACCAAAGGGTTAAAATTTACTTTGTGTTATAATTTAAAAGAAAACTTTTATAAGATGATGTACAGATGGTATATGACCCCACAAAAACTTTCTAAAATGTATGGAAATGTTTCCAACTTATGTTGGAAATGTAAAAAAAAAGAGGGGTCTTTTTACCATATGTGGTGGACATGTGAGACTGCAAAGAAATTTTGGACTCAAATACATGCATTGATGCAAAATATATTACAAATTCGAGTTCCATTTAAACCGGAATTTTTCTTACTGGGAATAATTGATGGACAACCTGGGAAGCAATTTACAAGGATTATGCAATACATGATTACAGCAGCAAGACTTATTTTTGCACAAAATTGGAAAAACCAGATATCGCCTACGATACAAGATTGGATGTTAAAATTGATGGATATGGCAGAGAATGATAAACTGACATGTTTATTAAAAGAAAATCCAAATAATTATTTCCTTAAAGAGTGGAAACCATTAACTGACTATTTACAAGATGCGGGAGGGGCAAAGCTTATATGGGGATTTGAAGATTAAAATATATATATATTGATGTAATAGACAAGAAATATTCTTTAATATTATATATAGACCTAGCATGTAAGATAAAATTTTTAAAATACCATGACCAGATACAAATCGGAAGTTGACCAAATTCTATGTTTCAGCTTTATCTTTTTTTCTTTTTTCCTTTACTACACTTTTTTATCTTTTCTTTTTTCTTGATTTGTATTTCCATTTTCTTTTCTGTTTCAAACTTTTATCTATGTAAAATTAAAATCTAATAAAATTTGTTAAAGATAAATGAAATCAGTCAAACCCTAAAAGCAATCCAGATAAATATTCTTAAACCCTAATCCCATTTCAAAATAAACCAGAGCATTTACATATCCCCACAATGCGCACAGAGCTTTTTTCTTTAAAAAATCTAACAGCCCAACTGCCCCCCTCAAAAACTCTGACTTCACTTCAGGAGACCTCCCATACATAATAACCCCTTCTTTTCCATGGCGTTCCATCAGAAGATCAATTTCACTTATGGCTTGCAACCCGATCTCTCCCTTTAATTTATTTGACTATCCGATCTTCATCCAGCATTTCAACAGAAGTCCCGATCTCACCCTTAGAAGAGACATTTCTGTCACTGTTAAATTCCTCAGTTTCATCCATGACATCCCCAACCAGATGACACATTTTAGACCTCATGTTTTCCACAATGTCCACAAAGTTGAAGATATGAAAGAATTCCGAAATGTGTTTACATAAGTGAAAGTGAGATATGCAGACAGTTCCCCAGGGAAAGTAGAAGCAGAAAACTGAAAGTTCAAAACAGCTGATTCAACGTATAGGAAAATGCTAATATCTTCAAATTTAGTACAAAAATAATAACAGAGAGACAATTATCTACTCTTAATCCTCCTTAATATTTGGATGGAAAACAAAGTCCGAAACTTAAAAAGATTTTTTTTAAAAAAATTGATCCCAAAAATAATGATAAGCACCAAGAGAACCCGCTTCTCCTTGCTGTAGAAAGCCTCTCTCAGGGTGCATATACTTATATATATATATATATATATATAAATTGGGTGATTTAGAAATGGGGTGCCCAGTCTACAGCATGGCTTGGAAATGATGATGTCCCAGCCTCCCAGCTGCTCTTACCAGTCGAACGCGAATGCTGTTTGCAATCTTCTGGCTGCAAGCAGCCATCCGGAGGACAAATGGGGTGATTCCAGATGTTTTCCTTTTTCCGAAAAAACACTCCTGGGCTTCAGGAAGAACCTGCCTGAGCCCGAAAAAACTGCCGCATTGTCAGTTCTGCCCGCTGAGCCCATGGGCACAGCTGTTCAGTCCGCCATCTCCCCACTGGACGTTGATGAAGACTTTTCAAAATTGCCATTCCAAAGGTTTGTAATAGCTTTAAAATGGTTAATTGGCAATTTCTGAAAGTGATTAGAAAGTGAGGTTTGCAAACTTCACTTAAAGGCTCTGCCATGGTTATGAGCAAGGTGGCTAATTCCTTTGTCTCCTGGCACTCAAACCTGCAGAAAACCACTGTCCTGCAGTCTCCTCACAAGGAGCAGCTGTCCAGAGCACATGTGGACAATCTCTTGTCCTCTCCTTATCAGCAGAGGTTTTGAGGAACCAGCCTACTCACCGGTTCCTTGTCCTTTGCCACAGTTGTTGGCTTCACTTTCACAGACCCATCTTCAGTTCACCATACCTCCCCCAGAAGTCAGACTGGAACAATTTCTCACTGCTGCAACTCATGTACAACATTAGAAATTTCTCAAAGGGGCTTTGTAGTTCCCAATTTTAAGAAGAAAACTTCATTTTGACAGGTACGCCTTGCCTTTATTTAAAGTTCTATCTTCTCCATCAGTGAAGCTCCACTGGATCACCCCTATCTCCAATTTCAGGGATAGCAAGTGTTCAGCATACAAGAACAATATGAAATTCTTTGCAGTGACTCTACCCTGGTCCTAAGAGATCATATTATAAACTCATCTGCAGTGGTGACATATATTACTTAGTTTAGAGCTTGCAATTTCATGCTGCATGGATGATACAGAAAATAATGGTGATTGCAGTCAGATAAAGTAATAATAAGATTGGTGTTACAGAAAATGATGCTTAATTGTTCATAGAGAGGAGACTTTTTTCTACCACTTATGAAGCATGCTAGAAATTAGAGTATAATTTTAATGTAACTCTCCAATACCTTTTAAAAGTTTTACCTTGAATTTACCACAGGAACCAACTATCTCTTGTGGACAAAACTGAAAAGCAATTTAACAAATATCCCATCACTGCTATGAGCATCCAAGGCTGACAGGGAACTGAAAGTATCTGTGGCTGCTATGAGAATCTCAGCAATTTCAATATGAGAATCTGAATTATGGCCAAACTGTACAAGAAAACATTACATTTAAATTCCTTAAATTAGGCATTTAATAGAAATCCATGTGGCTCCCATCCTAATGATGTAGCTGGTATCTTTAAAAATATAGCCTTCAGGTAGTGTAGTTGTGGAGCCCTTTTTGTTAAATGATATATTGTTATCTGGATGCTTTAGATTTGTATTTTTGTCTGTTTTAAATTGTAACCCACCCAGAGTCATTTCAGAGACAGATGGCCTGGAGATCCAATAAAGAAAGAAAGAAAGAAAGAAAGAAAGAAACAAACAAACAAACATTTTGGAGAAGTTGAGATGCAAAGTCAGTAAGTGGGTGTGTGAGGTAATTTTCCCGCTCAAAAAAGGTTATGAACTAACCATGTCGTTGTTGTTTCTGTTTTATACCATTTCTTATTTGGAAATCTCTATATGGCTACCCCAATTGTGACAGAAAGCTGCAATGTGAAATAAACACAAAAATGGCAGAACATGTAAGTGTGCTCTCCCTTTCTCTCTTTCATATACATACATACATACATACATACATACATACATACATACATACATACATACATACACAGAGAGAGAGCGTACTGTATATAAATAAGGTTTTCTTCTATATGCGTATGCAGTTATCCTTAGAAGTCCAATAAGTATGCGATAAGCATGTGTACACTGGATTGTTCAAACTGAATTATCTCCTAAAGAAGTATTCAGTATTCCTAAAGAATGATACTTTTCTGGGTGAATTGCTTTTGGAGTTGATGTATATGCCTACAGAGAACTGAAGCAGGGTCTATTCTTCAGCTATGATTGAACTCACATCTATTACTATTTGATCTTAACTGCAGCCTGTGAGCAAAGTCCCTAACAATGATGATTGCCCTATACCACCCATCTTCCTTCTCCTATAGATTAGATCTGACATGGACAGTTTTCTCCTATTCTGTTCCTTCAGGTCTCTTGTTGAGATCTGTTAACATAATGTAGGGGTAAGAGGTCAATTGGCTATCCTCCAAGAAAATAGATAACAGCTGTCTGAGGTTGCCTGGAAGATGGATCGTTCATCATTGGGCTACTGAAAGAAAGAAGAAATATTACTAAGAGCAGATTCTTATATGGCATGGAACCATTTACCTACCTTCTTCTCAAATAAGGAAAAACATGTCACACAAGGTTATTTATTTACTGTACATTTCCTCTAGGAGCTCAAGGCTGCCTATATAACATGCTCCCCTCCTATCTATCTATCTATCTATCTATCTATCTATCTATCTATCTATCTATCTATCTCAATGTATATGGCTGCTCATCTCACAAATGTGACTCTGGGTAGCTAACAAGGATTTAATATACAGATACAGATGATACAGATACAGATACAGATAGATACAGATACATACATTTCCCAGCCAACTAAACACAATGTGGCTCCCCAAAATACTAATAGCAATGTGGGCTCAATTACTCTCCTGGCCCCTATGCCTGAGAAAACAGCTAGGTCTTGAAGGCTTTCCAAAAGGTGAGTAGAGTCAGGGCCAGCCAAACATTGGTTGGTATGGTATTCCAGGGAACAGGCGCAGCTCTGGAAAAGGTATACTTTTGGGGTCCTGCTAGATGACAATTCCTGATTGATGGGACCTGGAGCATGCCCTTCTGCCCAAACTAAAGGGATGGGTAGAAACAATGGGAGAAAGGTGGTCCCTCAAATACCTTGGCTCCATGCCATGTAGGATTTTATAGGTAATAGCCAGCACCTTGATATGCACCCAGAAGCAAATTTGGAGACAGTGCATCTTGCAGAGCAAGTGTATAACATAGGCATAATGAGCCATACCCATAATTTTCCATGCTGCTGTATTCTGGACCAAGAGAAGTTCCAGATGTTTTTCAAGGACAGCCCCATGTACATCACATTGCATTTAGAGGTGGCCAAAGCATGAGTGACCATGTACAGTGGCTTATGATCCAGGAAGGGGAACAATTGGTGTGCAACACGAAGCTGTACAAAGCCACCCTCAGCCATGGCTGCTACCTGCTCTTCAAATAGGGGTTGAAAGTCCAGGAGGACCCCCAAATTGTGCACCATTTCTGTCTGGGGTAGTGCTACCCCACCCAGAACTAAGGATGGGAAATCACCAAATCCAGGTGGCCCTAACAGCCAAAGCCAATCCATTCTGCTATGGTTGAGCTGAAGGCTATTCATCTTCATTCATACACCGATTGCCCCCAGGCACTAAAACAAAATCTCTACAGCATCACCTGGATGGCCAGGGGCAGAGAAATACAGCTGATCATAATAAACATATTGATAATACCTCACCCTATGCCATTGAATGACCTCATATAATGGCTTCATGTAGATGTATTTTATCCCCACAAGAACTCTGTGAAGTTGGTTGGGCTAAGAGAGAATGATTGGACCCAAATTTTTCACAGTAGAATGTAGGATGGAAAATGATTATAAGGGATTGGCAGAAAAACTGGTAATCAAAGTATTTCAAGATTTGTAGCAAATAATGTCCAGCTGCTTTTATGTTATTATCTTTTATAGGTTCCTGACCTTTGGCTATAGTTTGGAATGACCTACTTATAAACTTCCATAAGGACATTTCTATTTTTTGTGTGTGCATGTTTTAATTAAACACTGTTCTTAAATGCATCTAGTGCATTCCAACATATTTATGGATCTCTTCTTTGCTGACTGCACTCAACTATCTGATAATAACAACACTGAACATTCTGTAATCTCATAACAAGGGAAGGATTCTCATCTTTGTATTTTAAGTAGACAGTGATTTTTAAAAGTGAAAATGATGGGTTTTCTTTTGGAGATAAATTGGGATTACACTATTCCATAGTTCAGATATTCAAATGGATTCTGCCTTTATCATGTTGGCAACGTAGCTTATTTAAAGTGTTTTGCCTCCTGGGTGATCTCATGGGAAATTATTTCAAAAGAAGAGCCATCATAGTTCTGGAGAAAAGTGACTTGTTATCTCTGTTGGGTTTTTAAATTGTGGTTCAGTACAAATCTATTTTCATTTTTATAGCTAAAAGTTTCAATTTTCAACATGTAATTAGTTAAGGCTTTTGAATGATAAACCTTGAAGCTTAAAAAAGGTTACTCATAGTTTGATGAGATTGGCATCTGCTGAGAAAAAGTGATGGCACCTCTGAGATGATGTGAATGTTTTAAATGAATGTGCTGCCACCTTAGATGCAAATATTCTCTTGAATGCTCTAAGACAAAATGAAAGACAGATACAAGTGGTTCACATTTTTTTGGAGATTGTTTTGTACAAAATTCTGTCAAAGTCAGTCACAATCTGAAGCACTGAGGGGTGAGTACATACTCAGAAACATGTCTGAGAGATTCCTTTGATTCGCATGTCGAACGATGCTTTGAGAGAGAATTGAATAGTCTATAGAATATTAGGCCTGTGAGGAAAGATACATGTTTACTTGGACAAAGCAGTTCAAGCTGGGGAGGTGACCTGATTCACTTTGCCAAAAGTGAAGAGGCCACCCACTTGTCTGCATGCAGCAATCAAATACCTCAAATGCTGTGAGAGAAGGGTCATCTTAGCCTTCTTCCTGAGTGCTGCCCAAGGTGATTTCAGGCTGAATGGCTTTGGGTTGCCAAAGCCACCCAGACTGAAAGAAAACAACAAGGCTCAGAGAGCACCAAGGACTCCCCAGACTGAAAGATCTTCAGTTCAGGTTCTGGGGCTCCAGGGTATGTTCTGCCCAATCTGGAAGCATTTGGTTAATGCTGTGAGATAAGGCTCTTGTCAACATCCTTTGAGTTATTCCATGAAGCAAGCCTTTTGGCTCTTTTCCACCATTGGCACCTTCCTGATGAAAGGACACTGGCCTTTCTCAACTGCTGGTCAGCTGGGGAAATTTGAGAGTCCAAAGACACAAGAGGAGATTTTTTTGTGCCACTGGCCTCTCTCAGCTGGGTCAGTAGTACTGTAGGGGAAGCCTCACTATGCGTGCTAGAGCTGTTCAGCCTAGGAAACCACTTAGTGTGTGCCAGTGTGGCTTCAAACTGGCTGTCTTGGTGCATCCTATGGGATTCTTCAGAGCATGCTGGAACTATCTACCCTGGGAGAATCCTGGGAGAATCCTGGGAGAATCCTGGGTTAGTGCTGCAGGTTCTTTTCAGCCTTTTCATACATAGGTTCCTGAAAACGGCTCTATAGTGAAAGCTCTACAGAAGAAAACAACTGAAAACAACTTTGAAACAAATTAAAACAAAGAAACTTGGCCATGTGCTATATTTCAATATCCCACCTTTCTAATTGTTTATAATCGTGGAATATGAAATATAGACCAAAGAACAATATAGCCAAAATAAAGATGGAAGAATTGTGATTTTTTCAACCTCCCAAATACTGGATGGTGGTAGGGAGAGGAAGCAAGTGCATCTCTCTATAGAGAGTTCATACTGCAGCCTGGAAGCTACAGAGGTGAAAGCCTTTCTCTGTGTACCATATAGATCAACCTTTGGCTATAGGGACATCTTTAAGAGGACTTCTCAGTTATTGGACAGGTCCATAATTGAACAGATGGTCCTGCAGGTAGTCAACCCTAAACCAGTTAAGGATTTAAAGGTCAGTGCCAACACACTGAATTGTACCTTGTAGGCAATTGGTAGCAGTGCAGATCTTCCAGTACTAGGATTGTATAATCCCTGTACGATGTACCAGTCAGCAGCTTATCCACTGGGTTGTATACCAATTTCAATTTCTGGAATGTTTTCAAGAGAAGCCCCACGTGCAGCACATTAAAATAATCAAGTCAGGTTGTAAGCAAAGCATAAAGGCTAAACAATGGAAATAGATTCTCCATGCCCTTCAAAAGACTAGTTCTTCAATACTGGAAATCAAAATTTATGGCCCCAATTATTCAGTGGATTGATGACCTGATGACACTTGCAACTTATGAATGAACTGACTATGTATGTGCAGTTGTACAAAATTTTATACATATGTATGCATTAATGAGAATACACACACACACACACAATTTTGCTGCTGTTGTTTTGCTTTCTTCCCCCCCCCCTATTTACTTTTTTCTGGGTTGTGTATTACTAAATATGTAAAGGCCAAAAAAAGCTCTAAAAAAGACTCATTTGAAGGGCATTTTGAACCTCAGAAGATCAGTCTCCAAAGTAGTTTGAGGAAGAGTCAGTTCCAAGGAGTAGGGGAGAGACATGAAAAGGATTTAAAACAAGAGGTGGCCATTCTGACATGTGGAAAACCCAAGCAACCCTGAGTGTAATCAAGTCATTCAAATAACTTTTTGCTTCTATATGCATGTCCTGAAAGGTCAGCATGACAATTTTGAACTGGTAATGCTTCCAAATACCCAGCCAACATGTAGATTGACAGAAAGAAGAAATTAGGTAAATCAAAGAAGATATCTTTCTGGGTTTTAAATTCATCAGGAGAAGGCTCCACTCTACTGTCATCACTGGGAACAACCTTGACTGAAATATGTGATAGAAACTTCTTCCTTCTCAGTTACTTTTCCTAGCCTTTTGTAATATAAATTAGTTCCACTTCTATTATCATTTTGCTAGGACACAAAAAAGCATGTTTTAATACAATTTTAATATTCTGCTGTTTTAAACAATTTTTGTTTATACTTTAATTTTGTACTTTAATTGCACTTTCATTGTTATTTGCTTTGCCCCCTATTTTTATTAGAAAGAGATAACACAAATTGAATAAATCAATTAGGAAACACAGCAAGTAATAATAAAGCTGAAATTATTTCTGTATTAACAGTGGTTTTCAGCATAAGATACAGCATAGACTCCTGAGATATACTTCATGCAAATCACTTAAGAGTTGAATAGAAGTACCACCTTCTAGACAGTTCCCAACAGGATAGACTAGAACTTTTGCAAAGCTGTGTCCCCAAAGCCAAATTCCACAAGATGGTCCAGGATGCCTCAATTGGTGGCATCAAAAGTAACTGAGAGGTCCAGAGCTGCACTTTTCCCATCTAGTCTTTGACATAAGTCATCCACCAGAATAATCAAACCAGTCTCAATAACACTTTTGCAGTTGCATAAGCAATAATTACTTTAACAAGAGGAACTAAATTCTGGGTATGGAATCTTTGGCCTCACTGTGGTCCAAAATGACATTTCTCCGTATCCCATCCATGCATGATTAGAATGTTCCCATTGGAATGTATTGACAGGCAAGATGAGGACAATAAAAGGGTAAAAAATGTTTAATATTTATTTTTAAATCCAGAGTTTTAGAAGCTAGCTCTTTGCTTCTAAGCGTTTTGCTTGAAAACTACGAGGCTTGTGATTCAAAAAAAAAAAAAAAAAAAAGACAGCTTTGCAGCCTCCAGGAAGTTTAAAAATAAAAGTCTTCCCTGGCTTTTACTCACTTGCCTTTTTCAAATGAAAATGAAATTCTTTCCTGATCTCTCTTTCATTTTTATATAATTTAATTTTTAGCTTCTTTCTCTGCTGGGCCCATAACCTGTTTAATATTTATTTTTAAATCCAGAGTTTTAGAAGCTAGCAAAGAGAGATCAATAAACTAAACTTTTGCAGTAAAAATATAGTTGCATTTATTTGAAACAAAAGAACATATTTACAATCTCCTTCACCTCCAGGAAGGCACAGGCAGGCAAAAAACAACAACTTACATTTTAATAGATACCGATAAGCAGTCTTTTGGTTTAACAATGGATCAACTTTTTATACAACTTAACTTCTTGAACATAAACAATCATTTACCATAGCAACCAGGCAGCATGTGATCGCCCCAGCTCAGCCAAGCTGAAGCAAGCATACCTCACATGGTAACAAACACAAAGATAAGCCTTATATGGTAAATGGCATGTTAATGCTTTGGAGTCCTGGTGTAGGCTGACCATACGCCCTGTTTTGAAAGGGACAGTCCCATTTTTAAAGCATTTTTCAACCGTCCCATCATTTTCATAAAAATCTCAATTTTGTCCTGTTTTTCAAACCCGGCAGGAATGGCACGGAAGGAGGTTCTGAGCCGGAGTGCAGACCGGGGGGTGGGGTTTGCAGGCAGGAGCCAATCGTGTGGACCAGGATGGCAGGGTTTGCAGGCAGGAGCCAATCACGTGGACCGGGGGTGGGGTTTGCAGGCAGGAGTCAAACGCACAGACCGGGGGTGGGGACCCCTGTCTTTTTCATGAATATGGACTATTACATAAGACCCTGTCCCGTTTTGCCATCCTGAAATATGGTCAGCCTATTCTGGTGCCAAAGGTAAGAGAGAAAAAATTAGCTCAGTTTGTCCCTTTGAACTGAGGCTTGTAACCCAGATTCTTCCAGATCACAAAATAAAAAATACAACAAAAACTGAAACCCTTTTCCAGTGGTATAGCCTCAGTCCAGCTTATGTTCTCCTTCCCTTACCATCTCTCTCTTTCTCTCTGTGCATGAGTGTTGTACTTGAGGAACACAAATCGTACAAAGGGCAACGTAATTGACAAAAATCACATTTAGTTTCACTCTGATCATCTTTTCATTATGTTTAGAAGAACGTGTTAAACTTACTGTCCACAAGATAGGATTCCCTTTTTTTACTGCAACCACAAACTGTGTGGGTAGTTTTCACTGCTATATACAACCTAACCTCCAGGGCAATTGCCAGACTCCGTTGTTTATATCTGAAGGCAGAAACAACAGCACCAACCCGCTGTTGGGAGCAAAGAGTTGCAGAAAACTTGTTGCTGTCATCTTGTACTAACCCTGGTTTGTGCAGCTTAGAGATGGTAGACTTTTTTGTTGTTCCGATCCTTTTCAGAACGGAATCAAATGCAATGCACATGCAATTCAGAGAGAACCATTCAAATGAAAGATTATTGAAGTTCTCTGCTATAATTGAAGGAATAATAAAAAGATAACATTCTTTGGAAGGTTTATTCAATACACCAAGATAAAGGTTGTCACTCTTTCTGCTTCAGGAATAAGTAGCTGAATTCTGATTCTGAAATTTCTAGACATTAAATTCAGAAGCAGTGTAAAAAACATCAGTATGTATCTGACTTTTTTGGTTCAGCCAATTCTAATCTTGAAGTCACGCAATAAAATGTATTGACTGGCTGGTGTTTTGTAATTTAAAACCAAACTCAGCTGCATTTGGAGTTCACTAGTGCATTATCTTCAGTGTTACAGCTGCCTGAATACATCCCAAACAATCTATACCAGCAGTTTAAAAGTTGCTATACAAGAAATGAAGGCACTCATTTCCAGTTTATAAAACATCTTCCCCAAGTTTTATCCATAATTAGGAAATTCATCAATTTTAGGAGCTTTAGAATTACTACTCATATCTGAAACAAAACAATCTTAGCATTAATTCTAAAAGGGGCTCAGGATTCTGTCTCCTGTTTGTCAACCCACAGAATAATTCTCCAAACAACAAAACAGGACAGGACCAAAACTGATGTGGAGAAAGAAGGTAGCAAAAGAAAGAAGGAGTTTGAAAACAGGCTGCATCTGGCTGGGGGTCTGAAGAGAAAAATATTCCAGAACCCCCCCCCCCCATGCATCCTTATGGGAGAGGCAGTTTGCAGTGACTTAGAATGTGGTTGACTGTTCCATTCTAAGTCTTTACACTGGAAATCAATCCAGAAGCCATGTGCTTCAGGTTTCCCTACCTTGTTCAACCTGGTGTTCTCCAGATGTGTTTGGAATGCAGTGCCCAGAATTCCTAGCTAATTTGTCCTTACTGGTTAGGATTTCTATCAGGTTGAAGCTGCTATAACCTAAAAATGAAGCAGGTACATAAGCAGAGAGGACAAAAGCCAGGAATCTTGTCAAAAAGATCCCTCGGGGAGGTAGAAAAAGTAATTAAGGAACAAAGGAGAAATGTCACCTGAAGTAGACAAAGGAAGCTGGACGCTGAGAACATGGAAAATCCCCCAATCCAATTGTCAGCTACCAGACTTCTAAATCAACAAAGCAACAACTCTTGGGGATAAAAAGGGTCCTAAAGCCCACCCATTCTTTGAGTCATCCTGGATGCAGACTTGGTGGCTTCCATCCCTCTAGCTCAGTGTTTCTCAACCTTGGCAACTTTAAGATGTGTGGACTTCAACTCCCAGAATTCCCCAGCAGCATGGCTTAAAGTTGCTAAGGTTGAAAATCACTGCTCTGGCTAGTGCCTGACAGTCTATCTGAGAAGAACGTGGGTAAGTGGGGATGAGTGTGTGAGTGAGAAAGAGCTAGTGTACATTGTAACCAGTAAAGTTCAGCCGCTATACTGGGTCTCCATGTATTCCAAAGGAACCTGCTGACCCTCGATGTTCACTTGAAAGTTATTTGGGTGTATTCATAATTATTTCCCCGCTGCTGACAGGGCTGCGTATCTTGCCTGCTGTTGCCGCTCCTATCTGGAAAAGCCAGGTAAAAAGCAAGGGGGACTTACAAGATCCACAGGCCGGGTGTGCATGAGTGAGTGACCATAAGCCGAACCTGGGAGCATGTATAACACAGTTTCCTTTCACATATGGTCTAATCATTGTTCTGACTTTCTCAAATACCCTCTTCCTTTCTTGCACCTTCCAAGTTTCTTTTTCTTCCCTAACACTATTTTAATTATACTCATCTCACTCTACTCCAAACTCTTTTCTACCAATCAGAAGGAGAGGAGAATTTTTTCAGCTTTTTGGTCTCCTTTATGGCCACTAAGATTTTTTTGAGGGGAGAGAGCGGTAGCTCATTTCTTTATTTAAAAGACTGAACTTCTGACTTTTCCCTGAGCCTCCCTCCTTTCTTTAGATCTAAAGAAGTTCTCAATTTAAATCCTCAATAGTTTACGGGCTTGAACTTTTGACTCACCTGAGCAAGACAACAACAAAAGCCATTTCAAAACTTGAAACAACAGCAAGAAATGGCTTTTTCATCCCATCACAGAACTACAGGTAGAGCCTGGAAAACACGGCTGTCTTCCTACAATGTTAATCCAGTAATGCTACATATTTTCTGTATTTTCAGAATATATTTGTGTATAAGCTAATTAATAGGCTGAGTTTCCATTAAAAAATAACCAAAATTAACATTAACCAAGTTTAGTCTGCAACTACTAGGTTTTTACTTGTCATAATTGTGTGAATGCAGCTTTCATATATAGAAATGCTTGCTTTAGAGAGCATTCAAAAGCAACTATTGAACTATAAAAGCTGTGAGGAACATTCTTGCTATCTGGCAGGTAAAATCACTAGGATCTGCTCAGAGTTGGGTTCCAAGTGCATGGGTCCAGTCGAAGTGCCCAGGGCAAGCCCTTGTGTGGTTACCTGGATAAGGTTTGATTCTGTGAGTTATAAGGAAGTAGACAGGGTTCTCCAGTCTGTCAGCTTGGTCACACACTTGTTAGATACAAGTCTCTCCTGGATAGTTAAAGCTACCCCTGGAGGTAACCTACGGTTGGGCCTATGCAGTGGTGTCACTTTCTTTGAGCAAGGAGGAGGATCCTTCTGCATGGAAGGAGACTGTGGTGCATTCTCTCCTCAAGAAATCATAGCTGGACCCAACAGTCCTAGACAATTACCATCCACAACTTTTTAGGGAAGGTGGTAGACAGAATAGTTGGGATTCAGATATAGAGGACCCTGTAGGAAGCAGATTATTAGAACCAATTTCAGTGGGGCTTTAGGCTGGGATTTAGGATGGAGATGGCATCAGTCATGCTTGTTGATGACCTGTGTGGGAGCCAGGATGGAGGTATCTGTAGCTTGAATCATGTCAACTGGATTTCTATTTTCTCAGTGGAAACGTTTCGCTCCTTATCCAAGGAGCTTCTTCAGTCTGAGCAAAGTTGGTAAGGGAATCCTAAATATGTTTCTAGGTAGCTGTAACACATATATGAAACATATTTAGGATTCCCTTACCAACTTTGCTCAGACTGAAGAAGCTCCTTGGATAAGGAGCGAAATGTTTCCACTGAGAAAATAGAAATCCAGTTGACATGATTCAAGCTACAGACAATTCCACCTGGATGACTGAGAACCTTCATAGACAGGATGGAGGTAGTGCATCCATCTTAGTACTCCTTGATATATCAGTTGCTTTCCTTTTGGAACAGCTTTGGGAGTAGGATGTGGGAGGCACCATTACATAGTAGTTCTCTTGTCCCTTCTGTTTAATATCTACAGTACATGAAAGTGCTGGGTTAGGTCATCTGCTGGTTTGGAGTCAGGTATCATCAATATGCTGATCTTGACCCCATCTTGACCCCAGGCTGACCAAGTGATGCTGTCAAAGTCCTGATCCACTGACTGGAAGCTGTGTGGATCTGGATGGGGAGGAACAGACTCAGACTTAATCCTACTTTATTTTGGTTTGGTTTGATTTTTTTCTGGTAAGTTTGTGATTGATATTTTGCTCTTCTGATCAGTTGTGTTCTTTTATATTCTGATTTTTTAATTGTAAGACACCCAGAGTCATCCAGGAGTTGGATGGCCTCAAAATTTGACAAATAAACAAGCAAACAAAGAAATTATACATTTTAGCCCACTTTTACTGTGGGAATCTTATGTGAATAATTCTTCTTCTTCCTCTTCTTCTTCTTCTTCTTCTTCTTCTTCTTCTTCTTCTTCTTCTTCTTCTTCTTCTTCTTCTTCTTCTTCTTCTTCTTCTTCTTCTTCCTATCTCTTTGCTTTTCAACTCCAGATGTTATTTACCTGAATTTGTATTGTGTATGGGTTGTTTGCTCAGCAGGAGCTGAAATAAACCAGAGCTCAAAGCTTACAAGCTTGTGATTTCTCGCCTGATAGGATTTCTTTTCTGCAAAAGCCAAGTGCCCACTGGATATACTACAAATAACAAATTGTAAAATAAAAAGTAATGCTTGTACCACTGAACCAAAAGGAAATTTGAATTTTTACAAGCATAAGAGCCGATGGAGTTAGCAAAAGAAAAAAGAAAAAGGCCACATTTAGAACAAGATCAATGCACACCCTATTTGTTTGGATGGTTCTCTGTGCAGAATTAAAAAGGAAGCAAAGAAAAATAAACTGGCATGAACGCAAGTAGAGTTGAAGTGTATTTATCATAAAGATTGATCAGAAAGCTTGAATTTTAAAGTATTTATTTATTTATCAAATTTCAAGGCTGCCTGACTGCTAAGCCACTTTGGGTGGCTTACAATAAGAAGGCTCCAAGTCATCAGAAGCCACTGTTCTTCACAAAGTCTGATGTCAGTATATCAGAAATCATAGCATACTGCTGGGGAAGCTAGTTTCATTTTTCTAGAACCAAAAACAATTTCTAGTTGCTCTAATAAGATAGCTAATGATGATGGAAACAGTTGTTACTATAGTTCAGAAATAATATTCTAGTTTTTACAACAGTTTAACACAGTGTTTCTCAACCTTGGCAACTTTAAGTGTGTGGACTTCAACTCCCAGAATTCCCCAGCCAGCCATGGGAGTTGAAGTCCACACATCTTAAAGTTGCCAAGGTTGAGAAGCACTGGTTTAACACAATCAAATTTGAACTAACTCTTCCAAATTTCTATCCATAAATAATTTAGTGTATGTTTCAGGTTCTCCCTTAATGGATCTGACTCTTTGTGGTTCACTTCACTCATTATTTCCATCTCCTAACTGTTAACAGGGAAAAGGGAATATTTTTTCCGCAACATGCCTTATAAAAGTGATTTTGATATCCCCCAATTGGAATATAATGAAAAATCTGGGGAAGCACTCACATAATAGATAATGATCCTTTGATTTTGCATTGATACACTTTGTAATATTTCTCATGAAATTAAAATAATGTATCAGCATTTTCAGTTATGGCCCTATGCACAACTACTTAAGAATTATTATTATTATTATCATTATTATTATTATCATTATTATTATTATTGGTAATCTACAATTAGATTCACAGTCTAAGACTGGTGGAAGCTGAATAATTTAAATCCTAACCAAGTACCTAAGAATTATTAAGGTAGCATCTCAGAATATAGGCAGTTCCTATAACTGAACAACAGACCTGAACAATCAAAATCTTACTTCAAACCGCCCAGGGTCCCTCCTTGTGGGGGAGATGGGCGGGATATAAATATGACAAATAAATAAACTAAATCACTGATTTAGGAATGGGCTCCATACATTCCCAATTCCTTTTATCATTCTCAGTTCCCCAGAAATTGTACCACCCAAAAAAGAAAAAAAAAGGTTGATTAACAAATACTTTTCATTGGTAAACAAAAGAAATCCAGCATCTAAACCTTGGCATAGGTTTAACAGATGTCAAATAATGAAGAAAAAGCTGACAATTTTCCTGACTTTCCTGTTCCAAAGTGGCCAATTTCCATGGTTGAAGGAGTTTTTGGATTGCAGAAATGAGATTTGGTAGGTTTTCAAACCTCTTGGAAGAACAGATTACCTACTCCTTGTAAAACAAGGATGGGCAAGATCTGAATTGGAGGCTAAAGCTTAGCCTTCCAACATGGCAGTGAGAGCTCTTCCAGGAACATGTTGTCCTTACTAGCAGGGATATAGTGTGATCTCAGGACCTATGGGGTTCAAATAAGGTTGTGTGGAGCAATAGAATCACAATATACAGATTCAGAAGAAAATCCCAGTAAGTTCAATAACATTTTACTTTATGGTCTGTCCAGTATTGCATCCTCAATTATTCCCATTCAAAACTGTTTTTTTACTAAACCAATGAAAAAATACCATGTTTTGGGGTAGAGAGAATAGGGTGGGACTTTAATATTTGATTAACATCAACAATTATTCTGGTCCATTGCAAGGACCATGGTTTGGCTGAAGGAAAAGCTGGTGTGGAACAGCAGATAGCAAGTCTAAAAGAAGAAGGCTTAAAAGAAGAAGGCTTTTGCTTAAAAGTCATCCTTAACTTCACTAGCTCCTAGGATGCACTATTATAGCATGATACAGATAATAAAACAAAATATTGGAAACTGTGTTTTTCCATGGTTTACTCCCCATTCATATAATTTCTGAAAAGGATTTAAAAGCCAGTTGTTTTTTTAAAAATAATATTAGCTGTTACTCATTTTAAATTGTTTATATTTTATATTTAGATTTTTGGCTGAGTTGAATGCCTTATACTGTGAAAACCTGGATATATGTTAAAAATAAATATGGCAGATGAAATAATTTGAGCACTTTGTGTGTGTGTGTGTATGCTTTAATACAACTGCAAACAAGAGGAAAAACAAAACGTGATTAGAGATTAAAACAAGAACCAAAACAAAACAGGAAGATCCAACAATAATTATAACAAAGTGAAAACAGCTGCAACTAAGCATTTAAACAAGCCAAATTTTATCCCCATATCATCAAATTGTGCAATTTGTCCTTTGGGCCAATAAAGAGCCAGTTCAAAGGCTGAGAGTTGATACATTTCATTGAGCCAAACTGTATATCTTGAATACAGTACTGTATACACTGTATACAGAAAGTTTTTATTTATATATTTATTTAGTTAAAGATGCTATAGGGCCTCCCAACTCAAACAATGTGACTCTGGGTGGCATACAACAAAAGCAAACAATAAAGAGGGGAAAAAGTAATAACCATGCAACATAAAAAAAAAACAATGGAGATGAAACGTGTTAAATAAACAACCAAAAGTTCTTATCCTCCCTGCTAGTAGGTCATTTTTTCAGGCATAAAATCAGGAGACACCCCCATGCAAGTAGCCTTGCGATCTTGGGGTGGTGGGGGGAACCAACCAAGCAGTTCTACAGATAATCCCCTTTTATTCAGAAGATTGCTAGTGATCTCAAAAATCAAGCAATTTCTTAAGTATTTGCATCTAGTTCCATTCTTCTTGCAAATGATTTGAAGAGTGAGTGGAAGGAATTTCTCAGGGATGAATGAAGTAAAACCTCCAGATTCAGAAAAAAGTAAGATTGATAAATGGATTCAAAGTATTTCCATCCTTTAAAATAAAACATAGGCATTGTAGGAGATTTAACTGGCTTGCAGGGGTGGGGGAAGCACTCCTACAACTAAATAAATGTGATTTGTTCAGATTTGGCAGCTGCTGTGAGTGAGAACATGAGCAAGCAAAATGAATGAAAAGATACCCATGTGGTTCCTCTGGTGGAAGAGTGTGCATTTACAATTGAGAAGCGTGCTTTTAGAAATGCAGACACTTTTGTGATAATTGGTACATGATTGTTTCAGGTGTTGAAATTATTTCAAAGACCAAAAGAAATAATTTGTGTGTGGGTGAGAGAGAGAAAAGAAAGAAGAAAGAAAGAGAGACAGATAGACAGAAGAGAGAAGAGAGAAGAGAGAAGAGAGAAGGAAGGAAGGAAGGAAGGAAGGAAGGAAGGAAGGAAGGAAGGAAGGAAGGAAGGAAGGAAGGAAGGAAGGAAGGAAGGAGCTGACAGATAGGTAAGACTATTCTCAGATGGCTGCTACAATGTAAGATTTAACAAAGGTGCTATTGTGGGGGAAGAGCGAGCCAAATTCTTGATCTCTGAAGGCTGCAGGAGCCATGGCAGTCCTATGACAACACCAGAGTGGATGTGGCTGAAATGTTCAGCCCACTTTTTCTTGATTTGTACGGTTTGGATAAAATCATAGAAAATGTATTTACATTATCTTTATATCAACTGCAAAATGTCTCTTGGTGGTTTGGAACTAAGAAAATACAAACTACTATCATAAAAACAATCCAAATCAAAAGGATAATTAAATAAAGCCAAATATGAAGACCTTCCCTTATAATGGTATAAAAGCAGACTATGGAAGCAGACCACATGGTGCCTGATGGAACTGTTCACCAAATCACTGTGAAACCCCCCCACCCCATTGCTTGCAGGAAGTTTAATGCATCCATAAAATGCTAGGATGGACTAATTAGTCTTGCACCCTGCAAAGGTCAGTGTGGATGATTTGTCACATATTGAGCAGGAAGTGATCTGATTGTGGCAAAGACTTATAGTAATGTCCTCCAGATTTATATCAATTGTGAATATTTCTGAGATGAAGGCCAGATCTAAAATATTACCTCTTGCATGAACTAGGTCAAATATCATTGGCACATCCATGTTTGTCATGGAGGCCATTAATTTCATCCAGGACATGTAGATTTAAATTTCTCAGCACTAAAAGCCAAGGGGATTCCAACACCAGCTGCTCAGTGAGGTCCAGGAGCTCAGGAAGGAACAATGCTGGTTACTAAGCCACAGTATCTGTCAGGCTCAGCCCGAGAACAACATAGAAGCAGTTCTTTATTTGCTTACACCGTATAAACAGAATCTTGCCAGACTAAACCTGCATTACTTTAACCTAATGGATATACCCTGGGAGATTCTACGGGGAAGGCAGATGATGAGATGGTTAGATAGCATCACCGATGTAATGAACATGAATTTGAGTAAACTCCGGGAGACAGTGGAGGACAGGAAGACCTGGCGTGCTATGGTCCATGAGGTCACGAAGAGTCGGACACGACTAAACGACGGAACAACAATCAGGTTTATTCTCAGGGCACCTCAGTTCCCCACCTATGAAATGTCAACAGTAAAGAACTTTTAAAAAAGGATTAATTTGAAAGAAAACCCAGAACTGTGCTTCCATAGTTCAGAAAATTGTTTTTGTCTATTGTTTCACGTGCATGGATTTTGCACCACTGGGAAAGCTAATGTAGATTTTGGAACAGAAAGCAGCAAACTTGAACATAATGGTCAATATGTGTGTTATTTGGGTGAGAAGGGCAAATTAGTGTTAAGAAATAATATGTAAAGAAACAGTAAATGGTGAACACTCTTCGACAGAAGAGAAATTGTACATGAAAACACATATTAGAAATAACAATCAATCGATCAATCAATCAATCAATCAATAGGCAAGCCATGAATGAAATACAATGTATTTTGCAGATGGAGATGAAATATGTGGAATAACACTAATATGGAACAGCATAAGTTAAACTCACATCTTTAAAATTTAAACACTCGAATGTATTTCCATTTCAGGATTGTTTTAATTCCCTTAAATCAAAAGAATTACAAAACAAAAGCAAAGTTCTTTTGTTATAAATTTCAAAAGTCTTGAGTGAATGTTTTGAAATTTGATCTCATTGATGAAGCCCATGATTATGCCATATTTTAAATCTATCCAGTACCCTCAAGTTACGTACATATATGCTACAGATCGGTACCTTTGCTTGTGCTGTGCAAAGATTTGACACTTTGAATTTATGCAGACTAATTCAAATTTGGATTGGGAGAACTGATAGGTCAATTGGAATGCATCAGTCCAAATTAATTCAGAAATCCAAATCAAGTTTCATATATTTTCCAAATAAGTTCAAATGTCCTAACTGGATCAGAACAGATCTAACAAAGTAATTACTTGTTTCTGTAGCTGCATATTATGTATTTCTGTAATGGTTTAGAAAAGGTACTAATATGTTTTATTCATTCAGGAAAGATAATTTTTCATGGTTTAGTGGATGTCTACTATTAACTACTATTGCTACTTTGTTTGCTATTGCTGTCTTTGAAAATTGTTCATTAGTTTTCTGAATGTGGTAGATAGTGCAGTTATAGTTTTCTGCTACACCTTTGTCCACTATTCTATACCTCTGTCAATTATTCTGCAGCCGTCCTGAGGACCCCATTTCCTAATCTGAAACAGAACCATAGGAGATATTCCTTCATCATGCTTTTGATGATGGCTTTCCCCTGAGATTTAGTTAAATGTGGGAAGCTGGGCAACTGAAAACTGCTGGAAAGAAAATAGTACAATGAAAGACAGGATGTGCAGACCTCATTATTAACTTAAATGGAAGACTTCTGGACATCATATCTAAGAATTTTGCCAGTATGTCTTTTGGCTCTGGGAAACAGAAGCAAGATGGGAATGAAGAAATGTCCTTGTCATAAAGCAGAATAAGGAAAAAATGCAGAAATTTTCAGTGCATTACCGAAGGTTCTTCTTTTTGCCCCTATTGTTAACTATGACATTGTGATCCTAGGGTTTTGCTAGTACTCCAGTTTCCAAGGACAGATTACATGTTCACATGTTTTTCAGAGTAGTTTATATGCCACTCAGAGCTGGTAGTGATTGTTGCAGCATATATGCCTAAATAATAAATAAATCAAATATGTTCCAGAAAGAAAACACATATTCTATGTGTAATAACTATTCTATTTATTTGTTTGTTTGTTTGTCACATTTATATCCCGCCCATCTCCCACACAAGGAGGGACCCTGGGTGGTCTATTCCTTTCTTGGTGGAATGTAGCCTTAAATATATATGTCGTTGCATAGCCCGGGGTTTTCTGCCTGTTTTGAACGTTAGATGATTTGTATAAAGGCTACCTGATACAAAATTATACTTTCCATGCTGGCAGTGGATGTGATGTTTAAAATTGGCTAGTATAGATGGGGAAGAATTGTGTTATATTTCATTTTTTTTAAAAAAAAATCTGCCAACATTTGTACATGTCTTCAGTAAATGGAACAGAAATATCTTGTTATTGAATGTGAAGAAAGTGAAGATGGCAGATTCACCCATCTACAGTATTTCCCACCACCACCATTTTCCATTTTCCCTTTCTATCCTCTTCCAGGTATGGAGGCTTGAACAGTTAAACTTTTAAAAAATCATCACTGAACAATGCACAAGTCAAAAAAGAGCCTCCTTTTCTGTCTGGGAAAAACCCTAACCACAGAAGAAAACACAGGAACTTACCAGTGCAGAATAGAAACAGAGAAACTTGCAGCCACACAAGCTTAATTTGGTGCCTTATAAAATTATTTTAAAATACAGTGTTTATTAAATAGACATTTCCCTGCTCAACAGAGATTTCCCATCTATACAAAGAAATCTGCAGAACTATTCCATCCATGTAAATGGATTAATGTCATAGTAATTATATGTTAACAACTTAACAGTTAAAAACTTAATTATTTTGGTCACTGACAGACAGGTAGAAACAGCTTTTACACTGGGAACCTGCTCAGAGAGTGAACTTATAAAATATTCTATGTAATTGGAACAAGTCATCTTTTCTGACCATTAACCTCCAATTTTCAAATTAGTTCCAGATGGGTGCAGCCTTACAATTATGCTGAAGAAGAAAAATGCTAATAGAAAATGTCCAAATATAAATTAAAGTGGAGGCTTTTACATACTTCATTGAATGTACATCTTTCCTGTATTTGTTCACTTCTTAAATCTGTCTGTCATTTGGTAAGTTTGCATTTTTCAATAAAGAAGAACTAGTGCCGTTTATCATATCCATCTTACTGATTCTTTTCTTTGACTGGAATATTATTATATAATAATAATAATTTTAAAAAATCCCTAATTATAGGAGTGTGGCTGAAAGATAGGGTGGTGCAGTGCTTATTTCTGTATTTATTTCATGTATATACATACACTCTGAACCTAACAGGCCAATGTGCTTTTGATTCAATTTCAAAGAGAGGGCTTTGGAGCATGTGGATGTGCAAATCCAAAGTCTTGTACAGATCAATTAGACAATTGGTTTTTGCTCTTTTGGGTCTGTGTGTGATGTTTCTGATGCGGATCTGGTCATGTTGGGGAAGGAGCAGGGTTATAAGAAGCTTGAAAAAGTGATGGACTATGGTGGAGTAGCTTCTGTGACACTGAATGTACCAAGAGATTTGGAAGCATAGTTCACAAGTTCAAAGTTAAAGGAACAGTGGTTACATTACCTGGATGGGGCAGAAAAATGAAGCTGTCAATGGCTGCAACCAGATGTCTGAGAAGGCAGGTTGAGAGAAACCCTGGAGTGACTGCAAAAGACCTGCAGCAAGACTTGGTGGCAACAGGCACTGATGTTTCAGTGAGCACAGTAAGGCCTGTACTAAACACAGAAGGTTTCCATGCCAGAACTCCAAGACGTACACCACTACTGACCCAAAAGCACAAGAACAGTCAGCTTCAATATGCTCACAATCATATAAATAAGCCACAGAAATTTTGGGATTCTGTTTTGTGGAGCGATGAAACAAAACTGGAACTTTTCAGCGGTATGTCTGGAGGAAGAAGAATGAAACATATGCTGAAAAGAACACTCTGCCTACAGTTAAGCATGGTGGTGGCTCGGTGATGCTCTGGGACTGCTTTGCATCCTCTGGCACTGGAAACCTGCAGCTTGTGGAAGGCAAGATGGATTCATTGAAGTATCAGGAAATCCTAGGAGAAAACGTCATGCCATCTGTAAGGAAGCTGAAGCTTGGGCGTCATTGGACCTTCCAACAGGACAATGATCCCAAGCATACCTCAAATTCCACTAAGGCTTGGATGCAGAAGGAGTCCTGGAAGATTCTACAGTGGCCATCACAGTCACCTGACTTGAAACCCATAGGAAATCTCTGGTGGAATTTGAAGAAGGCAGTTGCAGCATGCAAACCCAAGAATATTACTGAACTAGAGGCCATTGCTCATGAGGAATGGGCTGATTCCTCAGGAACGCTGCCAGAATCTGGTGTCTGGCTATGCATGTCATTTGCAGCAGGTCATAACAGCAAAAGGGTGTTCTACTAAGTACTGAAGATGCTTGCCATGAAGGGGTTGAATAATTTTGAGACTAGAGAAGTCATTATAAGTTGCATTTCCAGTTGAATTTGGGGAAACCACTTGAAGCATTAGTTGTGTTCAGCTATTTCAATTGCTTTTGTTTGATTTGTTCATTGCAAACAGCTGAAAGTCTGTAAATTTTGACAATAAACCTGATTTGCAATGGGGTTGAATAATTTTGATTGCAACTGTATCATAGGGCTTCATCTCCCAGGCTCCACTGTCCTTCTCTGAACATGAGTTGTGATCTGGCCAGTGCAGAATAGAATACAATGATTACTATTTAGATTTGCTTCTCTTCCCCACCTCTAACAGGATGCTTGATGTTAACAGTTACAAGGCAGACAGACACCAATTACAACATTGTATGTTCATGCTGGAAATACTTGCACCTGGACTCTCCAGGTGTGTTCATGTTCTAAAAATAAAGAACTTTCTTCATAAGCCAGGTAAATAGAAATGTTAAGAAATACATAATGTGGGATAAAGCAACATCTACATTGTGTGGGAGAACTTGATTGATTGATTGATTTTAATGTTACCAAAATAGAATGGGAGAAACAATACCAATATCCACCCCTAGTTTTATATTGAATCACTTGATCTGATTAACTGTGACTGGAGACTGATTAACTGTGACTCCTCTGAATTGCAGACAAAAATATTTTCTATGTCTGGCCAGAAAAGGTAGAGACTAAATCTATGATATTTTGCATGCAAACTGTGTGCTATTGCATTTTTTCCTTCAATCTACCCTGATATAAATCTTAATGTGAGGATAGGTAATGTATAATTCTTCAGAGCAAGATGGAATTTTCTTGTTTTTAACATATCTACAAGATATATGAAAGTCATCTGTTATTTTGTACTTCAGCAACAGATACCTCATAGCTGCATTGATTCCTTTTACCATACAAACCTTGGACGGGACTATGTTTGGTGGCTTTGTTTGTTTTAATCTTGTAAGCCACCCAGTCACTTGTGTGAGATGGGTGGCTATGTAAATCATATTAATTAATTAATTAATTATTGTAATTATTTATTTATTTATTTATATCTCACATTTCTTCACCACCCATCTCGCCAAGTGACTCTGGGTGGTTTACAATTCAATTAAAATAACAAGAGATTAAAATCATAAAAAACAAGTGCATCATATAAATATAAATATAAATATAAATATAAATATAAATATAAATATAAATATAAATATAAATATAAATATAAATATAAATATAAATATAAATATAAATATAAAATCCCAGATAGACAAACAAACAATCTTGATAAAATTCCTCGGGGCCACATCATGGCGCCAACCACCCCCATGATTGACTATCCCCCCTCCTTCCCCAAGCAAGGTGGCAAAACCAGATTTTCACTTCCTTTCGGAAGGCCAGGAGAGTGGGGGCCTACCTCACCTCTGGGGGTAACATGTTCCGGAACATTAGAAGGCCCTCTTCCTGGACCCTGCCAATCAACTATCTCTCATGGACAGGGTGTATAACATGCCCTTTCTGCCTGACCAGGTGGGACAGGTCGATGTAATGGGGTTGAGGTGGTCCCTCAAGTAACTTGGACCCATGCCATGTAGGGCTTTAAAGGTGATAACCAACACTTTGAATTGGACCCAGAAGAAAACTGGCACCCAATGCAGCTCGTGCAGCAAAGGTGTATGCACCATCCTTGGGGCTCCTAAAATTGCTCATGTGGCTGTATTCTGAACCAGCTATAGCTTCCAGATGCTCTTCAAGGGTAGCCCCATGTAGAGGGTGTTACAATAGTCTATATTGGAGATGACTAGGGAATGAGTGACTGACCGGAGGGCTTCCCGATCCAGGTAGGGGCATAACTGGTACACAACACAAAGTTGTGCAAAGGCTCTCCTGGCCACAGCTGCCACCTGCTCTTCAAGTAGGAGTCATGAGTCCAGGAGAACCTCCAGGTTCCGCACAGGATGTGTATGGGTCAGTGCAACCCCATCCAAAACCAAAGATGGTAAGTTTGCAGATGCTGAGGAGCCCCTAACCCACAACCACTCTGTCTTACCAGGGTTCAGATGAAGCCTGTTGTTCCCCATCCAGACCCCTACAGACTCCAGGTACCAAGAGAGGGGGATCACAGCATCACTTAAGTCACCCAGGATGGAGATGTATGTTGATGATACCTCATCCCATGGTGATGGATGATCTCACCCAGTAGTTTCATGTACATGTTAAAAAGGAGTGGAGAGAGTACCAAACCTTGCAGCACCCCACAAAGAAGGGGCCGCAGGCCAGATCTCTCACTCCCTATCAACACCGATTGGGACTGGCAGTGGAGGAAGGAGGTGAAACAGTGCAAAACCGCACCACCCACCCCAACTCCCTGAGCTGACCCAAAAGGATACAATGGATGATGGTATCAATAGCTGCTGAGAGGTCAAGAAGAGCAAGGAGGGATGCACTACCCCCATCACGCTCCTGCCACATATCATCCAAAAGTGTGACCAATGCTATTTCTGTCCCATATCCGGGACTGAAACCTGACTGAAAAGGGTCCAGATAATCCATTTCATCCAGGATCCTTTGATCCTGCAACACCACCACTTTCTCAACCACCTTCCTTAAAAATGGGAGGTAGGAGACTGGATGAAAATTGTCCAGTACAGTGGGATCCAGCAATGGTTTCTGAGGAGGGGGTGCACCAGTGCCTCTTTAAAGGTTTTTCGAAACACCCCCTCCCTCAAGAATGATTTCACCATCGCTTGAACCCATCCACATGTCACCTCCCAAGCTGCCTTCACCAGCCAGGAGGGGCATGAATCTAATTGGCATGAATCTAATTGGCAAGTGGTCTCAACACACAGTTTAGTGTGTTGCAAAGTGGCAGCAGGGGCATGCATGGCAGCGGCGCAGGGGTGTGCACGGCAGCAGCGGTGTGTATGGCAGCGCTGATGGCAGCGGCGTGCCATCAGTGCTTCTGCATTTTAGCAAGGTCGCCGCTGCTGCCGCCACCACCACGTGCCCCCTGCACTGCCAACGTGCATGCCCCCGCCGCCTCACGTGCCACCGTGCCACCACCGCTGCCACAGTTGGTGTGTCGCTAACAGCGGCAGTTTGGAAAGTACTGGCCTAGAATAAAACCTCTAGTGTTTTACTTCTAAAAGTATTCATGCAGTAGTTTAAGATTGTGCTACACTTCAAACTGGTAGATTTTACAAAATAAAAACATAAGCTATTATACCACTGGGTATTATTATTTATACTTCCATTATCAGTGTGCTTAACAGAAAATTCTGGATACAAGTTTCATCTACCATATGCAAAAGAACCATTTCAGGACAAGTAAAAAGATGATGATACATTCTTTGAAATATTATTAGCTAATTGCTGTTACTAAGAGTGCAAATCAATTGAGAAGGTTAAGATTGTCATTACTTAAAGAGGTCATTACTTAAGTATGGATTGTAGATTCAGGACACACACAGCATTCTCATGATATTCATGATATTTGGTGACGTTGTAAGCAATTGGGCTTGAAATCTCTGGTATGGATCTCACAAGTTTCTGGAGTTAAATTATTGAAAATTCACAGTATTAAACAATATTGTGAAATTTCAAATGAAATTGTGGTGGGGGGTGGAAATATTTGGGCAATTGTATAAATTAATTAAAGGACACTGATGGCCTTCAAACTTTGCCCAACCTTTTCTGGAGTAGAGAATCCACACATCAAGAATGCCCATGACACATCTTTACTCAGCCATCAAGAGATCCTTTTTTCTACCCTCTGTACTGTATAACAATAGTATTCTCCAGTACTTATTTTTATCATTTTCTAATTTTCATTAAATAGTCTCATTGGTCTCTGGTCTGAGATATTTCATTATTGAAACAAGGTATGAGGACTATTTTGAACAGTATAAAAGCACTCTATAAATGCTATGCATTTTTTATTCACAAGCTTTCCTTAAAATATATGTATATTGTGATCTGTGGGAGAAAAGGAAAAAAAAAGTTAATGGTACTTTTAAAAAGTTGGAAGTTATAAGAAAAAAGTGGATTTTGAAGAGCCTGCTCAGTTTTAAATCCTTCACAATCCACAGAACAACGTTAAATTTCCTTTTATGGTTTGTGTTCACTGAATGAAGTTACAGTATCTATTTTCCAATTTTATGGTCTGCTGCACCCTGCCAAAT
This sequence comes from Charina bottae, assembly GCA_023362775.1. Taxonomy (NCBI): domain Eukaryota; kingdom Metazoa; phylum Chordata; class Lepidosauria; order Squamata; family Charinaidae; genus Charina; species Charina bottae. The sequence goes on from JALMGJ010000005.1 coordinate 11,004,832, forward strand.
ATGACTCGTGGGAGAGCAACGAGTTGATCCATGTACGCAAGAAGCTCTCCTTGATTCATTAAAAACCTCTGATACGCTGGTCAAATGAAATATTTCATTGGGCACTTTCCAGACTGTGGTGCTACAGAATAAAGCCTTAAAAATCATAATGGCTAACTCATACTCTACACCCACATTAGCACATTTGAGCGCTAAAATTTACATTCTTTGTTCCTGTGCTAAGGGTGTTATTTCAGTGAAAACCTACATACAGTAAAGTGTACAGCAAACAAAATAGCTCATTTACACTTCAAAGGTATAGGGTGGGATTCAGTGCTCCTATAAATTGCTCCTATTCAATCTTAACTGTTGGCAGTACCTGGCTAAGTTAGTCCAGACTTGAAACTTATCAAGGTTGGGGCTTACATAGTACTTCATGTCCATGAAGTCACCAGGTGTTCAGCTTGACCCAAAGGAGGTTCTAACTTGACCTGATGACATATGCCTTCAGTCTGCAGCCTCTCTTACCTTTAGAAAAATCTGTTCTGGGGGCTGAAGACCTTCCAGAATACTGTGGGAAGAGGCACTGAACCTGTTAGGTGGTGGGGAAATGGAAGCAATCAGCTTTCCTCTAATAAAAGCCTCTACTGGATTTTACTCCCTTCTGCATTAACGAGATAGAAATAGACCCAACCCATTTATTGATTCTTACCACTCTTTTTGGGGAGGGGGCAGGGCTAAGCTAACTTAATATCAAAAGACTTGTTTGTCAAAACTGATCGTTAATTTCTTTGAATGATTCATAATGATTCTAATTTTGAAGCTAAAGACCAGCTCCAGATCATATGGATTTTGGATTTTATATTATTTATTATATTGTAATTTTATATTTATCTTTTTTAACTATGTTTTATTGTGAACTGCCCAGGGTCCCCGACAGGGGAGATGGGAGTAATATAAATTTAATAAAATAAATAAAATATGTACCCTTAATCAAATTCTTGCCTCCACCCTCAAAATACTGATCTGCTTTTCACTAACAAAATTGAATGCATATCTTACAGTTAATTATCAGCCTGCCCTTTAGGTTTAATGTCAGAAGTACTTCAGCTCTCCAACAACATTCCATCTAAGGGGTTGTTGTTTTTTTAAAAAATCATATCTCATTTATTTCAGATTGCCATGTTTCAGGCCCCTAATCATCTGTTTCATTTCAATTAGCAAAACTGTTAATAGCTATTATTTATATTATATATCATGAAACATGGGGAGAGAGTCAGGTACTGTATTTTACAAATTTGTCAGCCTTCTCAGGTAGACCAGACAGGAAACATGACCAGATGAGCTAATTCTACTTTATTGAAAGGCTACATTAACATAATCTTGCAAGTCTGAAAGTACAAATCTCCTGCCATCTCTTTTTACAGCGTGATAAGTTAGGGAGGTTCCTTTCTTTCTTTGTCCATTATACAGATGTGGGCTCCCCAACCTCTTATCTGATTGTTCCCTAGGCAGCATTTCTTTCCCCTGTCTCCCAAGGTAATTCCCACATACCATTACAAAATGTGATAGATATATATGATATAATTAATCATGCTGGTTCCATGGGCTGCTTATATTGTACAGATCTATGTCCTTGCCTACTTGTCAGAGGCTATGACTTCTTCCTTTCTTCTTCCTAGAAATAAGAGTGACTGGACCAGTCTCCCAGCTGGGACTTCCCCACTCCTAATCCAGCAGTTTAATTGGTAGACCAAATTTTCTCTTTAAGAATTTTTAGAAATATGTTAAAATTGGCTATATTCTCAAAGGTCTTATTTTTGGTCCCTTTGTTGAAAAAGGAAAAAAAAAATAATTAAAATATTGACAAACAATTTGTATCCACAATGCATTGCTGCAAATCAGGTGTAGGTTTGTCTTTCCAGGTCGGTATAATAATTGTTTTAGCCATTCCCCCTGGATTAAAAGTTATAGGGCTCCTGTATCTTAATAAAAAAATTATATATATATATATATATATATATATATATATATATATATATATATATAATAATATATATAATAATATAAAAATAATAAAAAATAATAAAAAAATAAAAAAGGGGCGTGGTGGCTCAGCAGGTAAGACGCCAGGCTTGTCGATCGGAAGATCGCAAGTTCAGAGTTTCGAATCCCTAGCCCTGTGTGCAGAGTGAGCTCCCGCACTAGCTCCAGCTCTTGCCAACCTAGCAATTCGAAAGCATGCAAATGCAAGTAGATTAATAGGTACCACTTTGGTGGGTAGGTAACAGCGTTCCGTGCATGTCATGCGGCCACATGACCATGGAAGCGTCTTCGGAAAACGCTGGCTCTTTGGCTAACAAACGGAGATGAGCACCGGCCCCTAGAGTCGGACACAACGGCACAAATGTGCGGGGGGTACCTTTACCTTTTATCTTAACAAACCTACCTGCATTTTAGAAGGCATCTTGCATACAGAGGAGATTGTGAAGATAATGATTAAATAATAATTATTTATAATCCATATCATTATATTGCTATGAACTGTGCTGACCAGTTGTGACTCAACAGGACAGCTCTCTGCATTCACCAGAAATGCTGCCCCAGAATCATTTAGATGTATGACCTGTGATTGCTGATCAATAGCATAACTTTTCTAGCTATTTTAAATAGTTTTTAAAGTTCTGTTTTAATTTTTTATAAGTTGCTATTTTTTTCCGGGCTCTTTGCTTTTTACAAAGTTATTTCCTGTCTAAAATACATTTTAAAACAAATTGGAAAACTGGAACAGATGGCACTTAGGGAGTAGAGCACTACAAAATCTTCCTTCAAGACCCATTAATTCAATGCATCTTTGTCCCATATCCATACACAGAGAAATTATTCACTGTGTATCCTATCAATATATAATGTATGTCACACAGAGATCAAAACAGAGAAAAAATATTTTGACATGTACCAATCAAGTGTGAAAGTAACTCTTGGTTTTAATGGTTTATTCAGGAACTATCCTGGTGTTTTTAATTAGCTAATGCCTCAGTAAGATCGGCAGTCCCCAAAAGAACATAATAGTTTCATAAAATGGCTCTGTTTTAATTTTTCCAATTTTAATGTTATGCAATCTCCAATTCTACATCCCAACTGTAATTAGCAAGGACAATTACTAAAACGTATGAAAAGTAGTTGCAGCTGTTTTGATAACTATGCTCAGCACTATACTCCCAAATACATTTGGTGATATTGTAAAATGTATTATAAAGAAGCTTTCGGGGGTGTCTACAGGGATTAACTGCACTAAATTAGGACAGGCTTTTACAAAATGTTTTTTTTTTCTCCTTGGAATTGTATTTGCACCCAATGAATTAGTGATGATATGAGAAATCAGATTACAAACAATGTATGTAGCCGTCCTACCAAAGTGGCAAACAAATATTAATATTTATTTTCTACCGTCATTTTAACCTGGTCTATTTATGTAGTTGAAATGGTGAAATAAATAAATAAATCCTGAATTGTACCAATTCTGGTAGTTCATGGCAGTAATAGGTTTCTTTATCTGAACATTCTCCAATGAGTGATAGATTACCATGTGAAGCTTAACCATATTAAGCAGTAATACAGCCTTGGCTGGGCATGGTTGATGAAGAATAACAATAAAGTTCATACTATAATGGTTTGATTCTGGTTTTAGAAAAAAAGATAGAGAATAATTTCTTATTAGAGTAATTCCTGGTTTAATTACAGTATATATCATGACCTATTTCTATCCAAATATATGCTGAAGAGCACAGGTAGAATTCATATACTTGCTAGAGAACAACAATATTTCCATTTTTGTTGTTGTTGTTCAGTCCTCCATATTTCCATATATTTCCATAGTGGACTTTAAAAATGGACTTTGAAAATGCTGCTTCTCTTCCACTTTGAGAGTATTGCCATGAATGAGATGTGAACTCTGAACAGATTGTCCAGTACACATGATATTTCTCCAAAAGAAAAGGAGAGAGATTTTTTAAAAAACTAGAGATTTTTTCTAGATATAGTAGCCCATTAAGTATCCTGCTACACACAGTGACCAATCAAATGCCTCCAGAAATTCTGCAAGCAGGGCACAATAGGAAAACTTCTTCCCTATGACTGCTGCTGAACAATTAGCATCCATGATATACAGTATTACCTGTGAACTTGTAAATTTTGATGACTAGGTGTTAGTGATATATCCATCCTATATAACTTTTCCTAACCCATGTTCTCAAGTCTTTTAAGCCAAGGGCCATCACTATTTAGAGAGCCAGTTTGGTGTAGTGAGTAAATGTTATCAGGCTAGAAACCAGGAGACTGTGAGTTCTAGTCCCGCCTTAGGCACAAGGTCAGCTGGGTGACCTTGGGCCAGTCACTCTCCCTCAAACCTGGGAAGAATGCAATGGCAAACCAGTTCTGAAACCTTGCTAAGAAAACTGCAGGGGCTAGTCCAGGCAGTCGCCAGGAGTGAACACTACACACACCATCATTATTTTCTGGCCTTTGAGCCAAATTGTTGTCATCACCACTACTTCTCAGCATTGTTCTATCATTTATCATAAAATCTGTCTAGAAAATATTCATATATAGTAGTTATGATTTACTTCAGTCATAAATAATAAGATCATAAGAATAATTTTATAATGTCATGAGATTATGATCTTCATGAGAGGAAAATTCATCAAGTCTATCTGAACAGTGCCAAGCAAGATTTCTTTGTAAAATTTACTTCATGTTTGCTCCTCCATGAATTGGTATTTAATGTAATGCAGCCTCTGAAATGGGAATTCCATATAGCAGTCTTAATTAATAGGCACCAATAGACTTATCTTCCATGAAACTACCAAAACTCTTATAAAACTGCAGGGGCTCATCATCATTCCAATGGTACAACTTACATACCTACATCATATGTCATGATGCAAGTACATGTTTGAAATATTTCCTGATGGGCTCATCCTGCACATGTCATCAATTTAACATCATCACTGTATTTTGTTATAGATGCTATCATATATAGCCCATGTTCATCTCCACATCTAGTATGATTGGACTGCAGAAACGAAGTGTTGTATATTTTTTTATCTCTGTCCTGAACCTAGTGCCAATTGATATAATTCAATGTCTAGAAGCTTTTAAAATGGAAGGGGGAACTTTTCTCATGCATACAGCAACTAGTATCTGTAAGAAACATAAGAAAGGGTAGACTGTGCTCCTTCAAATTTGTTGAACTAGAGCATTAAATAATAAAGTTGACTGGTTTTCTAATTCAAAAATCAGTTCTTGGTCAGTATACTGGACTCTGCTGGGCTGCACTGGTTTGTACTGGGCCCATAACCCTTGATGGAGTTTTGAAGGTCAATAAAAGAACTCCAAGCAGCTAACAACAACCTTGCAAAGTAGAAGCATGAACCAGAAGGGACTTGCACATTACGCTAAATTACGTTCAGAAATAAATTCAGTCTTCACATAGTAGTTAGATGAAGAAAAAATAGAGATAGCTTACATTTATTCAGTAGAACTGGATACAAGTAGATTCATAGTAGATCTGCATGCAAGCAAGAAGAAAAGGGCAAGAGCTGCATTGTGCAGCACCTCCTGCTTGCAGGTGTGTCCAAAGAGTAATGGAGATTGTTAATCCCCCAAACTCAAGAAGGAGTAAAAAGGAAGTGGAAATCAGGTGACCCATGTGACATCCCACAAGCACAATAGAGACACATTTACTAGAAAAAAGGACCCCCCCCCTTATGCTTATGAGACAATACTGAGTTGATCCCTGATAATTCCAATTGGTATAATACAATGTCTAGAAGCTTTTAAAATGGAAGGGGGAACTTTTCTCATGCATACAGCAATCAGTATCTGTAAGAAACATAAAAAGGGGTAGACTGTACTCCTTCAAATTTGGTGAACTAGAGCATTAAGTTGAATGGTTTTCTAATTTGGCTGTAAGAAAACACAATGTATTGTCTAAGGTAAGCAGGCACCTTCTTTCTATATCACAAGGCAACAATCTACATTAAATCTACACATTAGATCAAACAAGCAAGCAAGAGCAACAAAAGTAAAGTTTTCAGTTTGAGCTCCATGGTTTCTCAATCTCATTACTTAAGGGTCATGGAATACTGGTATAATGGTTCGGACTTTAGATTAGAACTGGTTCAAATCTACTCTCAGCTATGGAAACTTTGGGCCAGTTACTCTGTCTCACTAGATCTTGTTATGGTGATTAAATGAAGAAAGAGCTAGAGGATTATATGTCTTCAATGTCTTTGCTACTCATTAGGGATTGTTCTATTAGGAAAAAAGAAAACAATACTTTTCATTTTGATATGATAGATGGAGTAAAACATTATTGCTTTTTAGGAAACTAGGTGGCTTTCTAAAATGATGTTTGTCTGTTTTTGTGAGATGTGGATGAAACAATTGTAGAATGATGAGACGTTTCCTGGCAAGCAACACATCAGTTTACACCTACATATCTTGTTAAATTGTCTCTGCTATATACCGTATACCTAATATAGCAGAGCAAAATATTTCTAGTAAGGGGATTTTACAGCCATTTGAGATTATAGTTTTTTTTCCCCCAAGATGGCGGCGCCTTGTTTGGCTGCGGCTGCAGTGGCTCTCAATAGGATTGATGTGGAACAGAGAGGTAGTTTAGTGGTGAGGCAGCAAAGTAGTGCAGTTAGATTGATATACGACCGGCAACATATATTGGAATTGCAGATGGCCAGCGGGTGTCCTGCTGTTTTGGGGAGGCTATGTGGCCTTGGGTTGCTACGATGACAAGGCCTGGAGATTTACAGGGCGGCAGGGCCTCTTACCAGTACTGGCTGTTTATGGAAGAGAAGAGGAAGGAGGCAGTGGATGAAACGGAGGCGGTGTGACAGAAAGCAAAAGCGGGGGAACCGGGGAGGACTAAAGGCAAAGCTGAACGCTAACCCACATAGAGTGCCAGTTCCATCCATTTTGTTTACAAATGTTCGTTCTTTGGAGAATAAAATGGATTACTTGAAGCTGGATTTAGCAACAAGGCGTGAGGTGAGAGACTGCTGTGTTATAGTGCTGACAGAGACGTGGTTAAAGGCATCTGTTCCTGAGGAGGCTGTTGGAATGGAGGGACTGACAATGTTTCGACTGGATAGGAGTCTCGCTCTTAGTGGCAAAACTCGAGGTGGTGGTGTATGCATCTATATTAATAACAGATGGTGTAATAACTCAAAGGTGGTTTCAACTTACTGTTCACCGGATGCAGAGTTGTTAACTATTAGATGTAGACCTTTTTATTTGCCCAGGGAGTTCACTGTTATGATTATTACAGCTGTGTATATACCCCCCTCTGCAAATACTAAAGAGACTTTGAAAGTTCTTTATCATACCATCAGAGACTTGCAAACTACTCACTCGGAGGATGTGTTTATTGTAGTTGGAGACTTTAATCAGGCTAATTTGAAAACAGTCCTCCCTCATTTCCATCAATATGTGGATTTTGCAGCTAGGGGTAAGAACACATTGGATTTAGCCTATTCTAGCATCAGGAATGAATTTAAGGCTTACCTAGGCTGACCATACGTCCCGTTTTGAACGGGACTGTCCCGTTATTTCACCATTTCTGGAGTGTCCCGTCATTATAGTCAAAATCTTGATTTTGTCCTGTTTTCAAAAAATCTGAGTCAGGAGTAAGCCTGACAGGAGTGGGTCAGCCCCCGCCGCCATGCCAGTTTCAGACTCAGTCGGAGGAAGATGAGCCAACCTCCGGAAGAAGCTGGTATGGTCCAAACCAGAGCTGCCGATTGGAGGCAGCCTGAAACAAGAAGCCCCTCTACCAATCAGCGTGCTGCTTGGCCAATTGGGTCCCAGACACAAACGGCGCGAGATTCCAACCTTAAAAGGCCAAGATCCTGCCTCAGAATCCTGCCCGCAAGACGCTCTAGGTCTCGCCTCACAGATGTCAGCGCTGGGGAGGCGGGATGGCGGCCAAGCCAGGCGGTGGGGTGGCGTTCTGCAAGGGGCTCGGCAGCGCTGCATGAGAGGTGGGGCAGAGACACTGCGCTGGCCGCTGCGGGGTCCACAGGGCTGGGCTGCGTGCGTCTGCTGGGCTGCAGCCTGAAGCGTGTCTGGAGGAGGAGAGTGAGTCAGGTGCTGTGGCGGAGGAGGGAGAGGAGGGCCCAGTGGAGCCATGGCGCTGCCTTTCCTCATGAGGGGCCTGAGGAGCTGCCTCCCCTGCCCAGCAGCGGCCCCTCCGTGAGCGCCTCCGCCTGGAACCGTCCCTCTCCCCGGCACTGCCACCGCTCTCCTGGGAGGCATCACAACCTCATCGTGCTGTGCTGCCGCCCGCCTCCTGCTCATCAGCGGCGACTCTCCTCCCACCCTCGGCCAAGCCTGAGGGGGTCGGGGCGGTGGTGAGCCTCCATCCTCTGCAGGAGCCGGCCGCGCTGGGGGGCTTCAGCCGCACCACACCACCCCTTGCCACCCGCTGGGCTGCAGGAGCTCCTGGCAGGCGGCAAGGGGCGGAGTGGTGTGGCTGAAGCCCCCCAGCTTGGCCAGCTCCTGCTTCTCCTGTGCGGCGGCGGCAGCAGCAGCGACTCTCCTCCCTCCCTCAGCCAAGTCTGAGGAGGCTGTGGCAGTGGTGGGCTTGCGTCCTCAGCAGGAGCCGGCCACTCTGGGGGGCTTCAGCCGCACCATGCTGCCCCTTGCCGCCCGCCAGGCTGTGGGAGCTCCTGCAGCCTGGCAGGCAGCAAGGGGCGGAGTGGTGTGGCTGAAGTCCCCTAGCTCGGCCAGCTCCTGCTTCTACTGTGTGGTGGCGGCAGCGGCGGCAGCAGCAGCGACTCTCCTCCCTCCCTCGGCCAAGCCCGAGGGGGATGGGGCAGTGGTGGGCCTCCATCCCCTCCATCCCTGCCCCTTGTCCCGTGGCTGATGACGGTGCTGTGTGCACAGTGTGTGTGCTCCAGCCTTCCCCAAACACACCAGCTCTGCTGCACCATTTACTGCTAGAAGAAAAAAACCCTTTAAAAATCGAAAAAAAATATTAAAATCCGAGCCAATCATGCTGATGGGGGCGGGGTTTGCAGGTGGGAGCCAATCGTGTGGGGCGGGGGGCGGGGTTTGCAGGCGGAAGCCAATTGTGTGGACTGGGGGGCGGGGTTTGGAGGCCGGCATGGTGGCATAAGACCCTGTCCCGTTTTGCCATCCCCAAAGTCCCGTTTTCGTCTGAAGGGAATATGGTCAGCCTAGGCTTACCCCCGACCCAATCTCGGTTTCTCAGACCATCTTACTGTAATACTAATTCCAGCATATAGGCCTTTGTTAACTAGAGAAAAACCAACTGTGAAGCAGGTGAGAGTTTGGCCTGAGGGAGCAATGGAAGCACTGCAAGGCTGTTTTGAGTGTACAGATTGGAACATATTTAGAGAAGCTGCAACGACTAACCAACATACGAATGTGGAGGAATATGTTTCAACTGTAACTGCATACAGTATATCCAAAAATGTATGGATGATGTTAGTGTTATTAAGAACATCATCTTACGGGCGAATCAGAAAGCTTGGATGACTCGTGAAGTATATGTGAAGCTGAAAGAAAGAAACGCTGCTTTTAAATCTGGTGATATGGAGGCTCTTAGAACAGCCAGAGCTGATCTGAACCAGGCGATGAGAATAGAAAAGCGAGTCTATAGCCGGAAAGTTCAGGAATTTTTTCATGATTCCACAAATACCAGGCACATGTGGCAGGGGATTCAAACTATTACAGATTATAAGGCTACTCCGACATCATGTGAGGAGAATATAGATTTTCTGAATGGACTCAATAGGTTTTTGGTAGGTTTGAAGCATCTAATAATACTCCTGTGAGGAAGGTTGAATCCCACCCCGACGAGCAGGCACCTACCCTTGATATAATTGATTTCAGGAGGACATCAACGTTTGCACTTTTTGCGTCGGATGAAGAAAGTACATCTCCCATCTTCCATTCTCCTTACTTTCTACAGAGGCACTATAGAGAGTGTACTTACAAGCTGTATTTCCATCTGGTTTGGAGGCTGTAGGGCCTCAGATAGAAAGTCTGTGCAGAGAGTGGTAAGGGCAGCAGAAAAGATAATTGGGATATCTCTGCCCCTCATCCAAGATTTAGCACATGCACACTGTTTGTCCAGAGCTCAAAAGATCATCAGTGATGCCTCCCATCCTCATCATGGTTTGTTTTCTTTGTTACCCTCTGGGAAGAGGTTCTGCTGTATCCGATGTAGAACAGCCAGATTGGGAAACAGCTTTGTCCCCCAGGCTATTGGATTCTTGAATGCCAAATAGGTTCTTTTAGGTGAAATATGTTGGATATGTAAAGAATGTACATTTTATAGTAATTATGGATTTTTATTAGTATTTTAATGTTTGACTGAAATTGTGAGTTAAAGAATGTATATTTTATAAGAATGTATATTTTATAAGAATGGGTATTTTATAGTAATTATGGTTTTTTATTATTATCATTAGTATTTTATTGCTTGAGTGAAATTTTGAGCCAACTGCAACGAAATTTCATTCTAGTGTGCACTTGTATAGTGTATAGTGGGATGACAATAAAGTTATTATTATTCTATTATTATTATTATTCTATTCTAGTTTAGCGGTTGAGCTTATACTTCACTTGCCAATGATCCCAGCTTCAGTTTTTGGTGTCTCCTGTTTAAAGAATTTCTAGGGAAAGGCTCTTTAATGACCAAACCTATCTCACCTTGCAAAATTTATGCTAACCAGTAGAAAGAGTATTGTTTCTAATAATACTTTTTTCAACTATCCATAGCTTGGATGGATGGATGAACTTTCTACGTATACAGTGGTTTAAAACCTTGATAGGTTCATACCACTTTCTAAAGCTCCTTATTACAGGATTTTCTTGCATTTGATAAAAAGTGTACTCATTTCCTATCAAGCAGGACAGATAAATGCAACTTTTTTAAAAAAGCACATATGGAGGGGGGTATCAGAGAGAGATGATGATGATGATGTTAATGATGATGATGGTGATGATGATGATATGATGAAAACATCATCTTCATCTTCATCATCTGCATAGGGCCTGGTTACTTAAGGGACTGCCTATCTCCCATATCATCTGCCTGCCAAATTCGATCCTGCAAGGTTGGTGCACCCCAGGTTTCTTCAATTAAACAATGTCATCTATTGGGACCCCAGAAGTGCACCTTCTCTGTAGCAGTGCCTACCCTCTGGAATGATGTCCCCCCCCCTTTGAGATTCAGATGGCCCCACTCTGCTGTTGTTTAGAAGAGTCATGAAGACCTGGATCTTCACCCTGGCCTTCTGCAAGAGAGAATGAGACCCCTCACTTCATTTCATCTGGTCTGTGATTGCCATCTTTTTTCTTACATTTTATGTGTTATTAATTTATTGTAATTTCTTTGATTATTGTGAGCCACCCAGAGTTATTGAGAGGTGGCATACAAGTTTAAATAATAATAATAATAATTATTATTATTATTATTATTATTAATAATAATAATAATAATAATAATTTATGACTGTTTGTCATAAGGCTGACAAGGAAATTGCTCTTTTACTATTTTCTTCAAAGCCTGTCATCATATAGATACTAGATTCACTCTAACCTTTCCACATATAGGAATACCTAGCCAGGAAAAAAATCTCTCTCTGTTTTTCTTACTGTAAAGCAATAGTTGCTAGGTTTCAATCCCATTTTCTTAACTTCTTCCACATTCTGTGTTTCTCATATTGGCTAACCATTTTTCATTGTTAATCAGCTCACACACCCACTCTTCCCATATGTTTCTGACTAAGGAATCTGTGAAATCCCTATGATAGATAAAGATCTATTCCATGCTGTGCAAAAAGAGGTATCATCCTGGTTGCAAATTATGAAAATGACTAAAGGAAAAGTGAAATACTACTTCTTTCATTCTGAATGCAACCACCTACCCACCCCTCCCGTGGACAACATTATTTTTTTCCTTATTTTGAATCTTTAATAAAAAGTATTTGAGTTATACTTGGGACAAACCAGTGCTATATATGCTCAGAATTTTGTCTTGGTTATAAAAAATAATGAAAAACAGTTAACAAAAGCCATTTTACATATGAACTTCATTTTGTAAGATTTGGGGTTTGTGGTAGATACTCATGATGTTTTGAAGTAGGAAGTGCATAGTATGGAACCACTTACCATCAGGTAGACCATTCCAACTGCTCTGTCATCTGCAGCATCACAAGCTCTTTGTTCCTGGCTTGTTACAGTGTGTCTCTCCTTGTCCAGCACAAAGGAGACTTCAGGAACATTTTCATTTCAAATGAGCAGAGTCATTCCAGCTTCTCCATGGGCTAAATTTTTATTGGCTCTATTTCTGAAAGTTATCTGCCTTTTCCTCTAAAATTTCCTTTAGATGCTCAAGGGACTTATCCTTTCTCTCTTCTTTAAGAAGAAAACTGAAAATAGAATAGAATAGAATAGAATAATAACTTTATTGTCATCCCACTATACAATATACAAGTGCACAATAGAATGAAGTTTCATTGCAGTTGGCTCACAAATTCACTCAAGCAATAAAATACGAATGATAATAATAAAAAAACCATAATTACTATAAAATACCCATTCTTATAAAATATACATTCTTAAAAAATATACATTCTTTAATTCACAATTTCAGTCAAACATTAAAATACTAATAAAAGTCCATAATTACTATAAAATATACATTCTTTACATATCCAACATATTTCACCTAAAAGAACCTATTTGGCATTCAAGAATCCAATAGCCTGGGGGACAAAGCTGTTTCCCAATCTGGCTGTTCTACATCGGATACAGCGGAACCTCTTCCCAGAGGGTAACAAAGAAAACAAACCATGATGAGGATGGGAGGCATCACTGATGATCTTTTGAGCTCTGGACAAACAGCGTGCATGAGCTAAATCTTGGATGAGGGGCAGAGATATCACAGCTATGTTATTGATAAAAAGTGGAGTGTGACTGCACCGGTTCTTCCTGAAGTCTATAATAATCTCATTAGTTTTTTCCACATTTAAAACCAAGCTGTTTTTATTGCACCACTCCACCAAACCCTTTACCTCCTCCCTATAAGCCCACTCATCCTCACCCCTGATAAGACCCACTACAGTTGTATCGTCCGCATATTTCACAATGGAATTGGTGGTATACTTGGCGCAACAGCCATGTGTCATCAGGGTGAACAACAATGGGCTCAAGACACAGCCCTGTGGGGAGCCGATGCTTAGGGAGATAGAGCTAGAAGTATTATATCCAAGTCGCACCGACTGAGACCTCTCAGTAAGGAAGTCAAGTAGCCAATTACACAAGGGAGTACTAAAACCTAGAGAACCCATTTTGTCCACCAAATGCTGGGGAACAATTGTATTGAACGCTGAGCTGAAATCTATAAACAGCAATCGCACATAACTGTTCTTCTCCTCAAGATGTACCAGACTCGAATGAAGAACAGAAGAGATAGCATCCTCTACGGAGCGATTCCGCCGATAAGCAAACTGAAGTGGATCAAACGAAGGGGGGAGTCTGGAAACAATATAATCTTTCATCAGTCTCTCAAAACATTTCATCACAATGGGAGTGAGAGCTATCAGGCGATAGTCATTGAGACACGTGATCGTAGATTTTTTAGGCACAGGTATAATAGTCGCAGTCTTAAAGCTCACCGGGACTACAGTCTGGTGCAAGGAAATATTAAATATGTCTGTAAAGACACTGGCCAGCTGTTCAGCACAGTCCCTCAGTACCCGCCCTGGGATATTATCTGGGCCCGCTGCTTTCCGAAAATTAATTTTCCTCAGGGTCCTCCTGACATCAATTATATCAAGGGTAGGTGCCTGCTCGTCGGGGTGGGATTCAACCTTCCTCACAGGAGTATTATTAGATGCTTCAAACCTACCAAAAAACCTATTCCCTCTCCCTCCAACAAGAAAGCAAGACACCACGGGGCCTTTTCTCAATTATGCAATGGTCTGAACAGTTTACCTCTATTTCTGTATCTGAAGATGCATTTTATCACCAGGAACCTTGATTGGAGGATCATTTAGAAATGTGGTCAGTATATCCAGGTTTATATGTTTATGTTGCATATATAACATTACATGAATATAGACAATGTAGTTTGATTCGTAAATAAGAGTTATTGTGTCTCTGTTTATATTTTTTTTCTCTTTCCTTTCATGTTTCTATTTAGAATGTTTTAAAGGTCCTGGGAAAGAAAGAAAGAAAGAAAGAAAGAAAGAAAGAAAGAAAGAAAGAAAGAAAGAAAGAAAGAAAGAAAGAAAGAAAGAAAGAAAGAAAGAAGAAAGATAGATAGATAGATAGATAGATAGATAGATAGATAGATAGATAGATAGATAGATAGATGATATACAGTAGATATACAATAGATATAGATACTATATATAGCACAGAGTCAAGAACTTTTCAGAAGCTTAATTAGCTTGTAAATTCAGAGTTAGAGGGTTTCCTTTCCATCCTTTCTTGAACACTAGAGACAAAACAGAATGTTTCAGCTGATAATAAGAAAGATTATATTTATATTGCATCTCAACATGTGTTTGTTCCATCCACTATAATTTCCACCTTATCTCTGCAGGTTGTGGGGTCAACACCATTGCAGATATATGTGTCTTATCCTTAACAATTGTTTGTTGCTTATGTACGGTGCATCTGCTAGGCTTCCAGTTTGCTCTGTTTTAGCAGTACTTGCTGGACCATTCAGAACACTGGGACCCATAAAAAAATGAATGTGCTTCTAAAAAGATTTCTTGTGTAACCTTGATTTCACATGGTACAGCTACAAGTTTGTTTGTTTGTTTGTTTGTTTGTTTATATAATTGATATGGCTATCCATCTCATTCTCCCAACTCTGGGCAGCTAAGAGTAAATTAAAAACCAACACAGGGATCCAAAACCAACACATAATATAGCAAGAACAAATCCATTGAAACAATTTGCAATAAGGGCCACTAAATGCAATATTTTTCATGCAACCATGAAGGTTGCCTCACATAACATCTTGGCCTCATTGTTATCCCATGACTATCCTAAGTGCTGGGAAGGCCTTCCTAATCTCAAGGGACATGCTGTTACAGAAGGCAGGTGCCATGGCTAGAAGGTATGTATCCTGGGTCCCATTACATAACACTGCCTCACAAAAGGGGCCCGAAGAAGGCCCACCATGCCATATCTAGTGGGACAAGCAGGCAAAATTAGAGATAGGTAGCCCCTCAAATAACCTGGCACTGTGACATGGAGGGCTTTATAGGTGATAAGCAGGACCATGATTTATACCCAGAAGAATACAATAATCTGTTTGTAGGCAGGGGCATCACACAATTAGATACTTTAATTTTGCCAGGGCTTCTGATTGCATGGAACCAAGCCCGTTGAAAGAAAACTGCACATGCACATGTATTCTGCCAAGTGTATCAACTTGTGGAACAGAGATTTAAGGCTACTATCTCCCTTCATCTGCTTTGTCATTCTTCACACACATAATTTATTTATTTATTTATTTATTTATTCAATTTATTCCCCGCCCATCTCCCATACAAGGGACTCTGGGCGGGTTACAACAATCAAAGTTAAAAACAATACAATAATTTTAAAAAATACAATATAAATAGATAAAATACAAGATGGGGGACGTAGGGAACGTAGCATAGTGTTGCTACGGGGCTAGCCAACCCCAGGAGGCACTCCCGCCTCTGTTGTCCCAGGCCAGGTGGCAGAGCCAGGTCTTAAGGGCCTTCCGAAAGGTCAGGAGGGAGGGGGCCAGTCTCACCTCCGGGGGCAAGATATTCCATAGGGCGGGCGCTATCGCAGAGAAGGCACGCCTCCTGGACCCCGCTAGATGGAATTCTCTTGTTGAGGGGGGCCGAAGCATGCCCTCTCTGCATGCACGGGTGGGGCGGGCTGACGTTATTGGGACGAGACGGTCCCTCAGGTACCCTGGTCCTATGCCATGTAGGGCTTTAAAGGTGATCACCAACACCTTGAATTGGACCCAGAAGCAAACTGGCACCCAATGCAGCTCGCGAAGCAGAGGTGTTACATGGGCCGATCTTTTGGCCCCCATAACTGCTCGCGCCGCTGCATTCTGCACCAGCTGAAGCTTCTGGATACTCTTCAAGGGTAGCCCCATGTAGAGCGCATTACAATAGTCTATACGGGAGATGACAAGGGTGTGAGTGACTGTTCGGAGGGCCTCCCGATCCAGGAAAGGGCGTAACTGGTGCACAACTCGAAGCTGAGCAAAGGCCCTCCTGGCCACGACTGCCACCTGCTCTTCGAGCAGGAGTCGCGAGTCCAGGAGGACCCCCAGATTCCGCACTGGATCCGAGTAGGGTAGTGCAACTCCACCCAGAACCAAAGATGACAACTTCCCGGATCCAGGGGGGCCGTCAATCCACAGCCACTCCATCTTACCAGGGTTCAGTTGAAGCCTGTTGTTCCCCATCCAGACCCCCACAGCCTCCAGGCACTGAGATAAGGCATTGACCGCATCACTTACTTCACCCGGGATGGAGATGTATAACTGGGTATCATCGGCATATTGGTGATACCTCATCCAGTGGTGACGGATGATCTCGCCCAGCGGCTTGATGTAGATGTTGAATAGGAGAGGAGAGAGAACCGACCCCTGAGGCACCCCACAAGTCAGGGGTCTCGGGTCAGCTCTATCCTCCCCTATCAACACCGACTGGGAATGGCCCTGGAGGAAGGAGGCGAACCAGCGCAGATCGACGCTGCCCGCCCCCAACTCCTCGAGCCGTCCCAAAAGTATACCGTGGTCGACGGTATCGAAAGCCGCTGAGAGATCTAAGAGAGCAAGGATGGACACACTCCCTCCATCCCGCTCTCGCCAGAGATCATCCATAAGCGCGACCAATGCGGTCTCTGTCCCATATCCCGGCCTGAAACCTGACTGGAAGGGGTCCAGATAATCCGTTTCCTCCAGAATCCTCTGGAGTTGCAATGCCACCACCTTCTCAACCACCTTTCCCAAAAAGGGAAGGTGGGAGACTGGGCGAAAATTGCCCAGGATGGTAGGGTCCAGGGATGGTTTCTTGAGGAGGGGGTGCACCAGCGCCTCCTTAAAGGCAGCCGGGAACACCCCCTCACTCAAGGACAAATTTATAATCGCCTGGACCCAGCCACATGTCACCTCACTAGCTGATTTTACCATCCAGGAGGGACATGGGTCAAGTTGGCATGTGGTGGCGTTTACAGTCCGGAGGATCCTGTCTACTTCATCAGGCCCAACAGGATCAAACTGCTCCCAGATAACATGGCAAGTACGGGCCTCCGGCATCTCCCCAGATCTTGTCTCACGCTTGGAGTCCAACTTGGAATGAATCTGAGCGATTTTGTCCTGCAGATGCTCAGAAAACTCTTCCAATCGGCCCTGTAAATGGGTCTCCCTTTGCTCCTGACCCAAAAGTGATCTTGTAATCTTAAACAGGGCCGTCGGGCGGCATTCTGCGGACGCAATAAGAGCGGAGAAATATTCACGTTTTGCCGCTCTTACCGCCACAAGGTAGGCCTTAACTGCGGCTCTAGATTGTGTTCGGTCAGATTCAGTCTTCGTCTTTCTCCAGCGGCGCTCTAGACGTCTCTTAACCCTCTTCAAGGTCCTCAACTCATCCGTAAACCACGGTGAGTGGCGGGCCGAACAGGGCCGGAGAGGTCGCACAGGCGCGATCTTATCCAGAGCCCTGGCCGCTTCCCTATTCCAGGCCGCGGCCAGGACCTCCACTGGACCGTGAAGGAAGTCCTCGGGAATAACCCCCAGCTCCTTCTGAAACCTCACTGGGTCCATCAGTCGCCGAGGGCGGACCAATCGAGTAGGTCCCACCTCCCTGCGGAGTGGGGCAGCAGAAGAGAGTCTCAGGGTCACCAGGGCGTGGTCTGACCATGACAATGGGGAAAGATGTAACTCTCCCCTCAGATCACATTGCCACTGCTCGGACAAGAAAACTAAGTCCGGGGTGAGACCACTGTCACGAGTCGGGTCACGAATAATCTGAGACAGGCCCATAGCTGCCATGGTAGCCATGAACTCCCGGGCCGCCTCCGAGGACCGCCCCAGGGACGGCAGGTTAAAGTCCCCCAGAACCATGAGTCTGGGGAACTCCACTGCCAACCCCGAGACAGCCTCGAGCAGCTCAGGCAGGGAGGTCGCTACGCAGCAGGGAGGCTGGTACAGCAGCAACACTCCCAACTGTTCTTGTGAACCCAACTTGAAAAACAGGGTCTCACACCCGGCCACTTGTGGAGCAGCGCCCCTGGAGGCCACAAGGGACTCTCGGATGACAACTGCCACCCCTCCTCCCCTACCCCAGTGTCTCGGCTGATGCCACACCCGAAACCCAGCTGGGCACATTTCTGAGAGGGCTACTTCCCCCTCTGGGCCCAGCCAGGTCTCGGTAATACACACCAGGTCAGCCCCCTCCTCTGTGATTAAATCACTTATAAGGGGGGCCTTGTTATTCACCGACCTGGCGTTCAGCAGCAACAGTCGGAGACCGGAGCCCACGAGGATCTGCTTACCAGGGCCTGGGTATGAACACGGGGGGCCGGAACGCGCCACCGGTAACAAACACCGGGGCGCCTTCCCCGGTAATGGCTCGCCCTCCGGTTCCCGTCATACCGTCCCCTGCCCGTCACCACCTGAATCAAATGGCCCGCCCCCCAGCCCCCAGAGATTCCCGACTCTGGCCTAGTAGCCTCCACTCCCAGGCCTCCGGAATTCTTGGGCTTAATCAAGGGTCCCTTATCCCATTCACCCATCATCCAATCTCACAGCAAATCGGGTAGTGACAAGACCCCCCAGTGCACCAGCTCATGCTCTCGGCACTGTAAGGATCCCGCACCAACCCCCAGTCACGCTCTGTACCTCTCCCTCGACTTCTCTCACTGGTCAGGGAGAGGTACCAACACTCACCAGCAATCACTCCTCCCCCACCTCACTCTCACTCAGGGGGGTACTCTTACCAAACCATACAGTCTTGGTTTGGTTCCCCCCACCTCGTCTCTCACCCAGTGGGGGGTCCACATTCATACTAAGGGACCCCTATAAACCCTCTGCCACCTTATATTAAATGGGACACTGTCCAGGTCTTCATAGGGGTTAGTTATAATCCTTGTAATTTATTTACTTAGTGCATAAGTAGGGACACTTTTTGTTCAGATATGACTACTGTAGGGAGGTATTGTTCTACAGTTGCTGAGGGGAATTTTGGACATATTAGGAAGAATATTAAGGCAGAGCCAAGTGGGAGACTGGTAAGACATGAAATAGATACTAACAATGAAGGTAAAGATGAGAAAGTGAGAGCAACAGCCATCACTGCATCTTCTGGCTTTCTAACAGCACAGTATAGTGAATCCACGGATGGAAATCTGCAATCATCTGAACCAAAGAATCCAGAGACAGTTAAAAAAACAAAAAACCCTATCAATAATTTAATTATCAGTTCCGCTAAGTTTAAATTGTTTTCTTTTTCTTTGAAATATACCATTTCTTCTTCACTTTTCACCCATTTTCCTCCAAGCTCCTCCACCTACTATTTTACAAGCTAGTCATTTATCATCACAGACAAACTAATATTACAAGAACTCAGATCCTAGGGTGCCTGATAATTCTGGGCAGAGAAAATTAAAGCCAGAGAGTGTAATTGGGATATAAATGGTCCTAACTGAAAAAGAGTGAAGTGGATGGCTAAGGAATGTTAAATTAGAGGGAGAAGACAAAGAATATCCAGATTCATGACATCAGAAGACCCTTTACAAGCCCTGATTCCAAACCTGATGAGGAGGTACTATTGAGAAGCAAGCATCTTTAGGGAACAATGGAATTTGTTCCAGTGGGTGAGCTGCATTGGCAGTATTCCTGTGAACTTCCTCCTGCAGGAGGATGAAGAAAAAAATTGCAGCCACTATTATCACCTGACTCACAATTGGCTGAATGATTATACTCAAAGGATGCTCATTAATGAATCAATCCAAGCTTGGAGATAAGTATTAAGTAGAGTGCCATAGGGCTTATGCTGGGCCCTGTGCTGTTCAATATATTTATCAGTGCTTTGCATGAAGGAATTGAGAAGTGGCTAGGACTTTAGAGGAGAGGTAGAAGATTCAAATGGACCAAGACAGGCTTCAACAGTGGGTTGAAATGACTAGGACAAAATTGAACAGGCAAAGAAGTTAAATTCTGCATCTGAATTTGAAAAGGAAAGGAAAGGAAAGGAAAGGAAAGGAAAGGAAAGGAAAGGAAAGGAAAGGAAAGGAAAGGAAAGGAAAGGAAAGGAAAGGAAAGGAAAGGAAAGGAAAGGAAAGGCACAAATGTAGGATGGGGCAGACCTGGATTAAGAGTAGCATGTAAGAAAAGGATCTGGCCATTCTCCTTAACCACAAGTTGAGCATGAGGCAACATTGTAATGTGGTGGCTAAAAAAGAAATGCTATATTGGAATTCATTAAGAGGAATATGAGAGCCAGTTTGGCATAGTGGTTAAGGCATCAGGTTAGAAACAAGGAGACCGTGAGTTCTACTCCCGCCTTAGGTACAAAGCCAGCTGGGTGATCTTGGGCCAGTCACTCTCTCTCAGCCCTAGGAAGGAGGCAATGGCAAACCGGTTTTGAAAAACCTTGCCAAGAAAACTGCAGGGACTTGTCCAGGCAGTCTCCAAGAATCGGACACGGTTGAATGGATTAAAAAAAAAAAAAAGGAATATAACATCCAAATCATGGGAAGTAGTTGTTCCATTCTATTCTGCTCTGATTAGTTAGAATACTGTGTCTGGTTCCAGACATCACAGTTCACAAAGGACACTGACAAATTGGAGCAAGTTCAGAGGAAAGATATAAGATGGTAAAGAGTCTAGAAAGCAAGCCTCATTAGTAATGGTTAAAAAGATCTGGGAATTTTTAGCTTACAGAAGAGGTTTGTTGTTGTTCAGTCGTTCAGTCGTGTCCGACTCTTCGTGACCTCATGGACCATAGCACGCCAGGCCTTCCTGTCCTCCACTGTCTCTCGGAGTTTACTCAAATTCATGTTCATTACATCGGTGATGCTATCTAACCATCTCATCCTCTGCCGTCCCCTTCTCCTTTTGCCCTCAGTCTTTCCCAGCATCAGGGTCTTTTCCAGTGAGTCCTCTCTTCTCATTAGGTGGCCAAAGTATTTGAGCTTCAGCTTCAGCATCTGTCCTTCCAATGAGCAGTCAGGGTTGATTTCCTTTAGGATTGACTGGTTTGACCTCCTTGCAGTCCAAGGGACTCTCAAGAGTCTTCTCCAGCACCACAGCTCGAAAGCATCAATTCTTCGGCGCTCAGCCTTCCTTATGGTCCAACTCTCACAGCCATACATTGCTACTGGAAAAACCATCGCTTTAACTATACGGACCTTTGTCGGCAAGGTGATGTCTCTGCTTTTTAATATGCTGTCTAGGTTTGCCATAGCTTTCCTTCCAAGGAGCAAGCGTCTTTTAATTTCATGGCTGCAGTCACCGTCTGCGGTGATCTTGGAGCCCAAGAAAATAAAATCTGTCACTGCTTCCATTTCTTCCCCTTCTATTTGCCAGGAAGTGATGGGACCAGATGCCATGATCTGGGTTTTTTTAATGTTGAGTTTCAAGCCAGCTTTTGCACTCTCCTCTTTCACCCTCATCAAGAGGCTCTTTAGTTCCTCTTCACTTTCTGCCATTAGGGTGGTATCGTCTGCATATCTGAGGTTGTTGATATTTTTCCCGGCAATCTTAACTCCGGCTTGTGATTCATCCAGCCCGGCATTTCTCATGATGTACTCTGCATATAAGTTAAATAAGCAGGGTGATAATATACAGCCTTGTCGTACTCCTTTCCCAATTTTGAACCAGTCGGTTGTTCCATGTCCGGTTCTAACTGTTGCTTCTTGACCCACATACAGGTTTCTCAGGAGACAGGTAAGGTGGTCTGGTACTCCCATCTCTTTAAGAATTTGCCACAGTTTGTTGTGATCCACACAATCAAAGGCTTTAGCATAGTCAATGAAGCAGAAGTAGATGTTTTTCTGGAACTCTCTTGCTTTTTCCATGATCCAGCGAATGTTGGCAATCTGATCTCTAGTTCCTCTGCCTCTTCGAAACCCAGCTTGCACTTCTGGTAGTTCTCGGTTCACATGCTGCTGAAGCCTAGCTTGTAGGATTTTGAGCATAACCTTGCTGGCATGTGAAATGAGTGCAATTGTACGGTAGTTTGAACATTCTTTGGCATTGCCTTTCTTTGGAATTGGAACATAAACTGACCTTTTCCAATCCTGTGGCCACTGTTGAGTTTTCCAAATTTGTTGGCATATTGAGTGCAGCACTTTAACAGCATCATCTTTTAGGATTTTAAATAGCTCAGCTGGGATACTGTCTTCTCCGCTAGCTTTGTTGTTAGTAATGCTTCCTAAGGCCCACTTGACTTCACTCTCTAGGATGTCCGGCTCAAGGTCAGTGACCACACCATCGTATTTATCAGGGATATTAAGATCTTTCTTGTATAGTTCTTCTGTGTATTCTTGCCACCTCTTCTTAATCTCTTCTGCTTCTGTTAGGTCCCTGCCTTTTTTGTCCTTTATCATGCCCATCTTTGCACAAAACGTTCCCTTGATATCTCCGATTTTCTTGAAGAGATCTCTAGTCTTCCCCATTCTATTGTTTTCCTCGATTTCTTTGCATTGTTCATTTAAGAAGGCCTTCTTATCTCTCCTTGCTATTCTCTGGAATTCTGCATTCAGTTGTTTATATCTTTCCCTTTCTCCCTTGCCTTTTGCTTCCCTTCTTTCCTCAGCTATTTGTAAAGCCTCATCAGTCAGCCACTTTGCTTTCTTGCATTTCTTTTTCTTTGGGATGGTTTTAGTTGCTGCCTCCTGTACAATGTTACGAACCTCCATCCATAGTTCTTCAGGCACTCTGTCTACCAGATCTAATCCTTTAAATCTATTCCTCACCTCCACTGTATATTCATAAGGGATATGATTTAGGTCATACCTGATTGGTCTAGTGGTTTTCTCTACGTTCTTTAATTTAAGCCTAAATTTTGCGATAAGAAGCTCATGATCTGAGCCACAGTCAGCTCCAGGTCTTGTTTTTGCTGATTGTATAGAGCTTCTCCATCTTTGGCTGCAAAGTATATAATCAATCTGATTTCGGTATTGACCATCTGGTGATGTCCATGTGTAGAGTCGTCTCTTGTGTTGTTGGAAAAGAGTGTTTGCTATGACCAGCGTGTTCTCTTGACAAAACTCTATTAGCCTTTGCCCTGCTTCATTTTGTACTCCGAGGCCGAACTTGCCTGTTATTCCGGTTATTTTTTGACTTCCTACCTTAGCATTCCAGTCCCCTATGATGAAAAGGACATCTTTTTTTGGTGTTAGTTCTAGAAGGTGTTGTAGGTCTTCATAGAACCGGTCAACTTCAGCTTCTTTGGCATCAGTGGTTGGGGCATAGACTTGGATCACTGTGATGTTGAATGGTTTGCCTTGGATTCGAACTGAAAGCATTCTGTCGTTTTTGAGGTTGTACCCCAGTACTGCCTTTCCTACTCTTTTATTGACTATGAGAGCTACTCCATTTCTTCTAAGGGATTCTTGCCCACAGTAGTATATATAATGGTCTCCTGAATTAAATTCGCCCATTCCTGTCCATTTTAGTTCGCTGATTCCCAATATGTCGATGTTCAATCTTGTCATCTCATGTTTGACCACATCCAGCTTACCTTGATTCATAGTTCTTACATTCCAGGTTCCTATGCAATATTGTTCTTTACAGCATCGGACTTTCCTTCCACTTCCAGACACATCCACATGAGGGAAGAGGTTACTGAAATATTTATTCATTTATATTTATATTTTGAATTTAGTCACTGCCTATCTCACTCAAAGAGTAACTTACAATAAAACTAGAATAAATAAAGATTAAGAAAGGTTCCCCCCGCACATTTGTGCAATCATGTCCGACTCTAGGGGCTGGTGCTCATCTCCGTTTGTTAGCTGAAGAGCCAGTGTTGTCCGAAGATGCTTCCACAGTCATGTGGCAAGGATGATGCACACAGAATGCTGTTACCTATCCACCGAACTGGTACCTATTCATCTACTTGCATTTGCATGCTTTCGAATTGCTAGGTTGGCAAGAGCTGGGGCTAGTGCGGGAGCTCACTCCGTCATGCGGGACTAGGGATTCGAACCTCTGAACTTGTGATCTTCTATTCAAAAAGCCTGCTGTCTTACCCTCTGAGCCACCATGCCCATTCATTCATTCATTCATAAATATTAAAATACAATAAAAGCAATAAAAGCAATATTCTTAAGTAAAAATATAACATCCAAGATAGAGATGTTAAAAACTTCTTAATTCAATTCAATTCACGGGAGCCTCTTCAAATATCTGAAGAGTTGTGACATTGAAGAGGGAGTAGACTTATCCTCTATTGCCCCAAAAGGCAGGTTCAAAACCCAAAGTCAAAACTACAAGGAAGTAGGCTCAAGTTAGATATCAGGAGGAACTATTTGACTCCTCAGGCAGGCTGCCATATGAAGTGTGAATTCTCCAAACAGACCAGATGATCATCTGTTCAAAGATGCTGTAGTGATCCTACACTAAGCAAGGGGGTTGGATTAGATAACCTCTAAAATCCTTTCTGATTCTATGATTCCGTGTTGTACGCTGTCCAGACTCTCAATTAATTGGGGCAGTTTACAAAAATAATAAACATTAAACACGAATGAAAATTTGCCTTAGACATTATTTTAAATGTCAAAGAATTTCTGCATGGGTAGAATGTGTTATTCTTACACTTATTTTGTTTTTATCCATTCAATCGTGTCCGATTCTCAGAGACTGCCTGGAAAGTCCCTGCAGTTTTCTTGGCAAGGTTTTTCAGAAGCAGTTTGCCACTGCCTCCTTCCTAGGGCTGAGAAAGAATGACTGGCCTAAGGTCACTCAGTTGGCTTTGTGCCTAAGGTGGGGCTACAATTCACAGTCTTCCAGTTTCTGATGCCTTCACCACTACACCAAACTGGCTCTATTTTGTTTGTTTGTTGGCTTATAAATCATTTCAGTCAAGGCTAATCTAAATGGTGTAAAAAAGCTACAGCTTTCAAATTTTGTCCATGTAGTGCCAACCCTGATATTTAGCATAGCGAGGCAACTGACTCAGGCAGCTGATCTAAGTGGATGCAATATGGATTACCATTGTAAATTTGAGAGAGAATGGCTGCTTTCACAAAACATGTTTTACAAGATCAAAAAAATGCCTGTATGTGTGTATAGATCTCTTTCCCCCCCATTATACTGGTTGCTTTGTTTTACTATGCACAGCTGCATCCGGGACCAATATAGGTGACATAGCACAAAATCCCATGATCTGCCGACTTCCAACAATCAGTTTGCGTTTTTGGAATAAGTCCCCTTTTTTGTAAATTCTTACTATCACATAGCATAATCATGGGGTCGGGATAAATGCCCTTGGAAAACAAGAAACCCTAATGAGCAAAGCTGGAAAGGATTAATTGCCTCAAATTACTATGGAGGCACTCTATAAAATCTCTATTAAGGAAAGAAAATAATTAGTTGCCAAGAGATACTGATTTCTAATTTGCAAGCGGTAAGGCTGCTTAAATCCCATTGAGGTTGATGGGAATGAAGCGGCAGTGTTGTGCATAGGCTTGTAACCACTTTTACTTTTGCATTCCTCTTTTGGGGGGTGACATTAGCTGCCGAGCTATAATACAGCAATCACGGAGGCATCTTCAAGTCAGAATTAAAAAACGCACAAGGCTGATTTTCAAATGAAAGCTGCAAACCTTTCTTAAAAGGGTATGAAAAATACATTAGCTAATGTCAGCCAGCTGTTCAACTGTATGAAAGGATGTGGAGAACTAAGAAGTGTTTATTTAAAACTAAAACAAACAAACCTGAGGAACATCTCAAATAAGTGACGCCAGTTCTACTGTACTTTACTAACAAATTGAAAGAAAGAGGGAAATCCATTTTTTAAAAAAGTTTCTGCCATTATTTCTTTTGGGTGCCAAGTGAAGAACTTTTATTTACAAGGGTTTTCGATATACCCATTACCATTTGGTTTTATGCTGGAATATTAGTTACTCTGTTTCCTTGTGTTTTGTTTTGATTATTTAATTATTTATACAATCATTTGTATGCTGCCTACTTACTTGACTCTAGGCAGATTATAATAATAAAAGCAATAACCACTTAATCATAAATTAAAACCTTGAGAATGTTGACCAGCCTCTTGGGGTTCTCTTCATGAAATGTCCTGTAGAACAATGGCATTTGTAACACCTCCCTAAGTGTTAATAGAGTGGGGCCATCTGAAACTCAAGGAGGCAAGTGTCAGAGTCCAGTGTGACTCTGACAGTGAGGAAGAAGAAAATGAAAGCCAAAGAAGAAACGAAACTTACCCTAGGCTGCAACGATCACGATCTTGTGATGAACAGGTTCAGGTTCAAAAGTGCAACATCCGTGATCGATCTCGTGATGGGCGGATGCCAGACTCACAGACGCCAAAGAAGCAGGTGCGGAGAAATGAACCTGGAGATGACCTGACAGCGCGGGAGAATACTGAGCAGCTGATTGGTGTTCCAGACTCACTTCCTTGTTCAACGCCAATCAGTGCAAGACAGAGGCAGGCGGAAAAGCACGCCCAGCAGCTGGAGCTCCAATTGGCTCCCGAAGAGAAAAGGCGGGCCAAGAGCAGGATAAAAGAGCAAGCACCAAGTCACCAGGGACAACTGTTCTACTCACCATACAGCAACTTCAGAGGAAGCACAACCAGAATCGTCAGGGAAGCCTCTTCCTGAAGAATCGGAGTTGGAGCCTCCTCTCATTTCAGAATCTAACCCAGCTGCAAAAGACGGCCAATTCGCTGCAGCATCGAGAGGGCTTGGAACACTAGCTAGCAGCTTCTCAGAGAGTCCTAGCAGGAAGTCTTCAGTCCATTCAGGCAATTGTCAGCTGGTGCCTTCAGCTTTGCAGCGTTCGCTAGTCCTGCCGGGCCATTGCCTGGTGAATAGAGCTAAGTACCTTGCTCAGCCTTGTGTGGTTCATCATGCCAATTTCGGGTTGCCCCATACTGTCCTTGGGGGGCTGCCTAGCTCATCTTACCCAGTCCTGCCTGGCATACAGGGAGTGTTACCTACTGGGGGTGATTTAGTTTGTCTTGCAGCTTCCATTCTGTTTGTAGCGGTTCCAGTCCAGTCTGCCTTGAGACTCCAGCCCAGTCTCCCAGAGGAACCAGTCCAGTCTGCATTGCAATTCCAGTCTGGTGTCACAGAGGTTCCAGCCCAGTCTGCCTTGCAGTTCCAGTCCTGTCTCCCAGAGGAACCAGTCTAGTCTGCATTGCAGTTCCAGTCCAGTGTCCCAGAGGTTCCAGTCCAGTCTGCCTGGTAGTTGTAAATCATCTTCAATGACACTCCATGTGAAGCAAATTGAAATAGTCTAACTTTCCTTTGTTAGAAGGGAGGTTTTATAAGGGTTGGATGAAAAGTAATGCTTCCACCTCCATAACTTTGGTTTAAATAGGGATATTTTAATAAATTAAACAGGAAAGTAATCCCAGAGTGTATCTCAAGAAAATTTCAGCTCCTGAGTATGAGAAAGTAATTTATTTATTTATTTACTTATTTACTTATTTACTTATTTATTTATTGTTCAATTTATATCACCGCCCATCTCCCCCCACAAGGGGACTCTGGGCGGTTTACAACAAAATGGACTAATTAAAAACATTTAAAATACAATACATCATTCTAAATAAATTAGATATAAATATATAAATATATAAAATCCAAGAGGCTATGTTGTTGTTTAAAGGAACTCTATGGTGCCAGCCACCCCCAAGAGGAGCTATTACCCCTCCCATCCCAGGTGAGGTGGCAGAGCCAGGTCTTCAATTTCTTTCGGAAGGTCAGGAGTGTGGGGGCCTGCCTCACCTCCACAGGGAGAATGTTCCAAAGGGCGGGTGCCACTGCCGAGAAGGCCCGCCTCCTGGACCCCGCCAGATGGAATTCTTTTATAGACGGGATCCGTAGCAAGCCCTCTCTGCATAACCGGGTGGGGCGGGTCGACGTTCTGGGGATGAGGCGGTTCCTTAGGTAACCTGGCCCCATGCCATGTAGGGCTTTAAAGGTAACAACCAACACCTTGAATTGCACCTGGAAGCAAACTGGTAACCAGTGCAGCTCACGCAGCAGAGGTGTCACATGTGCTGATCTTGAGGCACCCATAAATGCGCGCGCAGCTGCATTCTGGACCAGCTGAAGCTTCCGGATACTCTTCAAGGGTAGCCCCATGTAGAGCGCATTGCAATAGTCTATATGGGAGATGACCAGGGCATGAGTGACTGTACAGAGGGCATCTCGGTCCAGGAAAGGGCGTAGCTGGCGTACAATTCGAAGTTGCATAAACACCCTTCTGGCCAGGGCTGCCACCTGCTCATCAAGCAGGAGCCGTGAGTCCAGAAGGACCCCCAGCTTCCGCACCGAGTCCGAACGGGGTAGTGCCACCCCATCCAGATCTAAAGATGACAACTCTCTGGATCCTGAGGTGCCATCAATCCACAGCCACTCTGTCTTACCAGGGTTCAGCTGAAGCCTGTTGTTCCCCATCCAGGCCCCTACAGCCTTCAGACACTGAGAAAGGGCAGCCACTGCATCACTTAACTCACCTGGGATGGAGATATATAATTGAGTATCATCAGCATATTGATGATACCTCATCCCGTGTTGGCAGATGATCTCACCCAGTGGTTTCATGTAGATATTAAACAGGAGAGGGGAGAGAACTGAGCCCTGCGGCACCCCACAAAGTAGGGGCTGAGGGTCAGACCTCTCATCTCCTATTACCACCGATTGGGACCGATCCCGGAGGAAGGAGGTGAACCAGCGCAAAACTACGCCGCCCACCCCCAACTCTCTGAGCCGCCCCAAAAGGATACCATGGTCAATGGTATCGAAAGCCGCTGAGAGGTCAAGAAGAGCCAGGATGGATGCACTGCCTCCATCCCGCTCCTGCCAGAGATCATCTGTAAGTGCAACCAATGCAGTTTCCACCCCATATCCTGGCCTGAACCCTGACTGGAAGGGGTCTAGATAATCCGTATCATCCAGAATTCTCTGGAGCTGTAATGCCACCACTTTCTCAACTACCTTCCCCAAAAAGGGGAGGTGGGAGACGGGATGAAAGTTGTCCAACACTGTAGGGTCCAGCGATGGCTTCTTGAGGAGGGGGTGCACCAGCACCTCCTTGAAAGCAGCCGGAAACACTCCCTCTCCCAAGGACGTAACAACCATCGCATGGACCCAGCCACATGTCACCTCCCTGGCTGCTTTCACAAGCCAGGAGGGGCATGGGTCAAGATGGCATGTGGTGGCTCTTACAGTCCAGAGGATCCTGTCCAGTTCCTTAGGCCCAACAGGATCAAACCGTTCCCAGATAACCGGGCAAAGACATAGACTCGGCATCTCCCCAGACCATGCATCATGCCTGGAGTCCAGCTTAGAGCGAATCCGAGGATTTTATCCATCAGATGCTCCAAAAATTCCTCCGCACGGCCCTGAAGATGGGTCACTGACCCCACCTTACCTAAGAGAGATCGAGTAATCCTGAACAGGGCCGTCGGGCGGCATTCTGCAGATGCAATAAGAGCGGAGAAATATTGACATTTCACCACTCTTACCGCCACAAGGTAGGCCTTAACTGCGGCTCTAGCTTGTGTTCGGTCGGATTCGGTCTTTGTTTTTCTCCAGCGGCGCTCTAGACGTCTCTTGACCCTCTTCAGAACCCATAATCCCTCCGTGAACCACGGGGAATATCGGGTTGGATGGGCCAAGAGAGGCCGCATAGGTGCGATCCTGTCCAAGGCCCCGGCCGCTTCCTTATTCCAGGCTACGGCCAGGACCTCCGCTGGACCGTGCAGTAGTTCCTTGGGAATAACCCCCGAGGGTAATCCCTCCACATCCGTAACTTTAATTTAAATAAGGATATATTCATACATGAAACAGGAAAATAATCCTTGAAATTAGGTCTTCTGTTACCTGTATTTACATACTATCCACACTTTGCTTTGCACTTCTGCCAATGATAGACAATATTCTTAAAAATGTAATGAAAGAGTCCACCCTGTCTCTTTAACCAGATCCTGACAGTCTTTTCTGCTTCATCCTTTGAGTCAAACAGACACTCATGAAGGTTGTTGTTGGAAATGTGGAGGAAGTCACATGGCACCAAGTCTGGACTGAATGGCAGATGGGGTAAGACAGTTAGATCTAAATTCACTATTGCCTTTTGGGTGAAACATGTAGTGTGAGACCTAGTGTTGCCATGTGACAGCAAAATTTACTTATTATGCTTCCAAGATCTGCTTAATCATCCTTTCAAAAATTTGAGTATTGCAGTGTAGTACTCTAAATTGATAGTGCTGCCAGGTTCAAGGAAATCCATGTAAATAACACCATCTGCATCCCAAAAACCTGTAAGCATGAACTTTCCTCCCCTTACTGGGTTTTGAATCCCCCCCACCTGCCATATGTATGTGAGTGAAACTTTGGCTGATGACTTTCTGGGTCATAATTATAAGCCCATATTTCATCATGATGCAATGAAGAAATTCCTTATCTTCCTGCTTGTAGTGGGACAACAGTTGCTGCCAAATTGAAACTCCTGAAACTTTCATTTCTCTGTCAGCATTCAAGGAACCTATCTCACACAAATTTTCCAATATTAAAGAACATCAATAATATGACCCACTTGTTCCCATGAAATGCCATTCTGGAGAGCAATTTCCTTTGGAGTGATCCACCAATTGCCCTTAATCAGTTCAACAACCTTCCTCATGTGAAGCTGGCTGTTTCAAGTCATCCCAGGAAGACTTGTCTGGGATTTGGACTTGGAGATTTGGACTTGTTTTCAAAGAGAAGGATTGTGGATTGTGGAGGGTGATTCTGCCCACCATCTTCCAAGGTGAGAGGCGGGGGAAGGGAGGAGGCTTTGAGTCACCAGGATTGTGGATGGCTGGATGTTTGGATGCATAACAGTCTGGTGAGATGGAACTGACTGAAGGAATACTGAAGGTACATGGGAGTGAGGGGGGTCCCTGGTTAGCTGGAGGTCCTGCATGTTCTGCAGAAGTGCGTCTGATCTTGGTGGCCCTTGGTTGGTTGATTGTTGGCTGTGTGAGTAAGGTGGTGGGTGGGCATGGGCATGGACCAATTTGGGCAGTGGAGTGGAAAAGTCTCTGGAGGGATGAGGGTGGACTATAACATCTTGGTAGTGATGGGTAGGGAGAGATATGATGGGAGATGGGGGCGGAGCACTCTCAGGGACTGTGCCACAGGTATATTTTTCCTGTGGCATTTTCCAGCCCCCCAATCTCACTCCCAGGCCCTAATTGGCAGACCTTCAAGGCCTTGAGATGTTGGCTGCTGCTGCTGCTGCTGAATATCAGCTCAGTCTGTAATAATGCTACCCTCATCCATGACTTGATTGTGGATGAGAGGGCTGACTTGGCATGTATTACCAAAATGTGGCTGGGGCCAGTTTCCCCTTTTTGAGATGTACCCAGCTGGGTTTTGGGTGTCAGCCAAGGTCCCAATGTAGCGGTGGTAGGGTGGCAGTTGTCATCTGAGATACTTGGAAGGCATCCACGGGTACTGTCTCATAGATTGCTGGGTGCAAGACTTAATTTTTTAAGTTAGGCTGTAGGGATCAGTTGGGACTGTTGTTATTGTACCAAGCTCCCTGCTGCGTAGCAACCTCCCTGCTTGACTGTGGCTGGGTTGGCGGGATAGTTCCCCATGCTTATGGTCTTGGGGGACTTCAACTTGCCTTCCCTGGGGCTGGGGTCTGAGGTAGTTCAGGAGACCATGACAGCCATAAGCTTGTCCCAGGTCATCCAGGGCCTGACACATAATAGTGGTCATAAGCCTGACCTGGTTTTTCTGTCAGAGCAGTGGTATCAGGTTCTGGATTTGGGGGAGATGTTGGTTTCTCCCTGTCATGGTCAGATCATTCCCTGATGAGTCTCCAGCTCTCTGGCATCACCCCACACCACAGGGAGGCTGGACCTATTAGATCAGTCTTCCCCAGGTGACTAATGGACCCAGCTGGGTTCCAGAGGAAACTTGGGGTTGTTCCAGAAGGTCTGCTTCACGGTCCAACTGCAGCCCTGCTGACTGCCTGGAATGAGAGAGTGGTCAGCCCTTCAAGATAAGCCAGGTGAAGTAACAGACACCTCAGGGATTCTATGTATTGTTCATATGCTCTACAATGTTATTGTTGTAGGGTTTATTAACAGAATCTTGAAAGCCTGTCTGAGTTTCTCTCCGTCCCATCTTATACTAAACAAAATCAAGGTAAAGTTATTTTGAGTTTCTCTCACACCCTTCCTTCTATTTCTGGACTCTTCTCCAAGTCCTTCATTAATAGTTTGCTACTTTCTTTTCCCCTTACTGATACCTTACCCAAGGTCAGCTCTAAATTCCTTTATACACCATGGCGAGAGAGAGAAAAAGGAAAGAAGGGCTCATACTGACTGTTGTGAGGCACTCCTTCCACATCCACCTCATCCAGTCCTTCACTGCCTCCAGGTGTTAGCTCAAGCCATTGTCCGTATCTTCAGCTTGGCCTGGAGGAGAGATGAATAGTTCGGGATCACCACTACTGGCTTCACTGTTTTGCATAGTTGCACGTTGCAGCCCAGGGTAAGTTTTGCATAGTTTCCTGGTATGAAAGCTGGAGAGAGTTACTATAACCTTGGTTCTTTTTTTTGCCTGGTTAGGGAGTGGAATCTGTATTGGTACATTTCCTTTTGTCATTAGAGTACATTAATTTTAATCCCCCTACAATTAGCAATGATAGGGGAATTAGTAATAGCTTCATATTACAGAATATATTTCTCGCGTGAAACTCAAATTCAATCCAGAAATTGAATTACAAATGCAGGAGCCAGATAATCAGGCAAGGCTGCTCAGAAGTAGCACACTGTGAATGTAATGATGTTCCCTCACACGTAAATATCTTTCAGGACTCCTCAGTGCCCCCTCCAAAAAAAAAAACATAGAGAAACCATTACTCAGGCAAGACTAATAGTGGATGATGGTTAACTGCTCTCAGCCTTCTCTCAAGGGCAGAACAGGCTGTACTTCCTTCAAGTTTTGTGTGCTTTTCTGCAAACAAAATAAAATTAAAATTCAATTCAATTCAATTTAAATTCAATTTAAATAAAATAGCAGATATCTTTAGCTACTTTTCATTCCCTCTCCCTCTCTCTCTTTCTCTGTCTTTTATATCATTATATGTAATAAAGGAGAGTTACTGTCCCCACAGGAAATCTGTAGCAAAAAATAAAAAAAGCTTAAAGACAAGACTGAAAAATGTTCCTGTCTGGTAAAAAAATGTAAGTCCCTTGCACTGAAAGACTTCCTCCTGAATTTCTCAGACCACTTGAGAATGTGAACAAGAATGATTCTCCCACATTCACAGCTTGAAAATAGAGTAGAGAAAGCAGAAATACTATTTGTAATTGGCATTTGAGAGCTGGATTCACTATTACATTTAGTAACAAGCTGTTGTCTAACAAAGTTGAAAGGATGCATGATGAGCTTATTTATTTATTTATGTATTGGGGAAGACTCAGAATTTGAGATTTTTTTGTCATTTTTCCCAGTGGCCCAGTTAAATTTCTTACTAACCCAGTTTCCCAGATTGCTGAGAAAGTGCCATACTGCAGTAATTGATCCATACTCACTTAGAAAATTAAAATAGTTTTCTATTTTGGTCCTCCTTTTGTGAATGAATGTTGGCTGTTGGCGTATTGCAGAGGCAATACGTTTGCAGTCTAAAGTTTCCTAAATATGATATGTAATGAGTTCATGACTGACCTAGAATTTGAACTTGTTCCTCTAAGTTAAAGGAAAAAAAGATGTTTACTGCATAACCTTTGTCTATAGATCACTAACCATATTAAAACTAAATGATTACTTCTACTGCCACTGAAGTGTTTGCTATGATAGAGACATTAATTTATTTCCTTAAGAGAGCTTTAATATCTTGGTTTGTAGACAATATAGATGCTGAATTTTTTTTAGAGAAATCAGTATTATCCTCCTATGAAATTTCCATTCTGTTAGATGGTTTGTAATTCTTAAAACATGGATAAATACTTGCACAATTTTAGGCAGTGTGTCCACAGATAAATATGCTTAATAGAATACATTTCAGTTTCCTATTATATGCTCTAATCATGTGGGAACTGTATGTCAGGCATAATGGAAATATTCTTCGGGTTTCATGAAAGACATGGACACTTAACTGCTCTAACTCAGCAGTCTAGTGTGTGTCCAATTGAGAGTCCTAGCTAGAACAATCTTACGAAATATTATTTAACTGTAGGGAATGGTAATTCATTCACGGTCCAGCACATGTAGTATAACTAATACACACACACACAATCACACCTTTCCATAAATAAGAGCTCTATTTTGAACAAACATGACATGGTATATCTTCCCTCCCTCCCTCCCTCCCTGCTCTCTCTCTTTTCCTTTCTCTCTGATTGAGGTACCTTCCACATTAGAAGAAGTCCAGCTTCAAACCTGCTATAACTTAGGACATGAACTCAATAAATTTAGGCTAATTGTGGATTAGACTATGTGGGCCCCAGCTAACATACATTCTTGCTATACCTTTCATAGAGTCTATCTGTGCTCCAAATATTGTTGACTCAAAATCTTCACCCACAATAAGCACATAATTATTGATCTTTGCAATGTTGCTTGCATGATTTTTTTATCCGCTCTTTCTTGCTTGTTCTTTTCTATCTTTTTTTCAGTTGACACCACAGTAGATGTTATGCCATTCAAAGGAATGCTTCCTTGAAATAGATCCCTCCTATTGTATATAGCTGATACCTCAAGAAACTCAGGCAGGCAGGCATTTTATTTCAGTCACTGACCGGCAAAACAAAACAAGAGTCACATTTAACTCACTGAATATCAATACAGCTTATACAGCACAGAGATCGACTAGAGCAAGGGTCGGAAATGGCGGCTCGCGAGCCAGATGCGGCACTTTGGCCCCTTGAGTGTGGCTCTTTTACAAAATACCACGTGCGGGCACGCGCGCGCGCACGTACAGTCGCCGTCAGCCTCCCGGCTCGTTTCGCTCCTGCCGCTGCCAGAGCCTTCATTCAGCTCCACAGCAGTTCCGGGGCATACCGCCGGTGAAAGCGGAGGCTGATCCCTGGCCTCCTTCCCCGTCTGTGTAGGTCTCGTGGGCTGAGTTTCCTTTCTGCGCTGCGGGACGGGGGTGCTCCCTGAAAGAGGGGCGCCGTGGGGGCTTTTGTATGTGATGTTGCTCCCAGTGCCACAAACTTTTCTACCCTTTCTTTCCTTTGCCCCTGGCGGGAAGCCACTTTGTCCCGGCAATGGGAGGATCAGGGGATGGGGTTCAGGGTCTGAACAGGCAGCATGGCTGTGGGGAAGAGGAAGGCTCTCTGTCCGGCTGGTCGCTTTTTCGCTTCACCCCCGGACTCGGCGGTGAGGTTTGGCAGCGTTTGAGACTGGGAGCCGGGCGGAGGGAGAGAGAGGGAAGGGGGGGCGTCTCGCTTCTCTAACCTACCTGCTGCAGGGGCATTTCCAAGCCTAACAATGCCTCCCCACCCCACAGCTCCAAGAGTTGAGAATCGGGAAGGGCCGGATCTGGCCGACCCTCTCACACATTCACATGCACACGTTGTGAGCCACCCCCAATTCTTAGTTCTCCCATGCCTGCGCACTGCTTGCAACGCCGGCCTCTTCTCTCACACACAGACACGTGGCCCTTCCCGATTCTCAACTCTTGGAGCTGTGGGGGGGGGGAGGCATTGTTAGGCTTGGAAATGCCCCTGCAGCAGGTAGGTTAGAGAAGCGTGCGGGCGCGTGGGGGGGGGGCGTGGGGGGCAGTTAAGGTGCTAGCTGCAACAGCTGCCCCCGAAGTGACCGTATTCCACTCTTCCAACAGAAATTCCCCCAAGGAAAGGGTCACACTTTTTTCTCCGGGGAGGGGATATGAAGTTGGGGTACTAACTTACCCTCTAAAGTGTCTCCTCCTTTCCCTATGTGGTCCTTTTGCTAAAATTACCGTCATGACACCCCCCCCCCCATGTTTTCCTCTGGAGTTGAGTTCTGGCGTTTCTACTGTCACTGGAGATGGCTCTCTCAAAGTTGGACGGTTCAAGTAACTGCTTCAGGCCACCGTTGTCTGCCTGCTTATTGCCGCGTGTTTTGATCGCGATTTTAAATGAAAGGAGGGGGGTTGTGTGCGTCCCATTGGATAGGATCCGAAGGGCCGCTTTGGAAACGCTGCCCGACTCGGGCGAAAGTTGGAAGGCTCCCGAGGGCGGGAGGAGGAAGAATCAATCGCCCTCCTCCAGCACCGGCCACCAACGTCTCCACCCGCAGCCTTTGGAGCCTGGTTTTAAACGGGCGCTCCTCTCCGCCCCGGCCGCCTCTGCCCGGCTCAGCTTTGTTTCCTCCATGCACGCCTCCGGAGAAGCAGCCCCGTGAGTGGAAGTGAAGTGCTAATGTGGGACGAAGAGTCTCGATCCCGACAGGCACCCCGTGCATCTACTTCACAGAGTAGAGAAAGAGCGGCTTCTCCCTAGCTTGCGCGCTTGCTTGCTCCCCCTGCCCCCACGCACGTGCGCATGCCTTCGCCCACCGTAGGGGGCATAGCCGCCACCTCAGGCCGTGCCAGTCTCGAGGGGGGCGGGAAAATATGCCAAACGGTGGAGGGAAAGGCATAGGACGTATGAAAAAAGAAAGCGGCTTCTTCCTCGCTTGCGCGCGCGCTTGCTTCGAAAGAGACAGGCAGACAGAAGACATAAGAAGGAGACAGAGACGAAATCTCTGTGAGGGGGAGGGAGGAGAAGGAGCAGAGGTGGGGCAGGGGTGGTGGGTGCCGGCGAGGGAGAGAAGAAGGAAGGCAGTAAGGAACGGCGGTGGGAGCAGCGAGGATGGAGGAGAAGGTCTTCACGAAGGACCCCGGGGGAGGAGGCGGGGTGACGCTTCGCTCGCCGCCCACCCGTCGTGGCTTACTCGGACCCCGGGGGAGGTGCAGTGGCGGACGTGGCGGGGCAGGCGTGGCAGCGGGCATGGTGTGCGTGGCCGCGGCGGGCAATGCAGTGGGGGTGGCAGGCATGGCGGCAGCAGGCGCTAAGTGTGCGCGATTGGTCCCCGCCCGCAAACCCCGCCCCCTTCCACGTGATTGGTCCCCGCCTGCAAACCCCACCCCCTTCCACGCGATTGGTCCCCGCCCGCAAACCCCACCCCCTGGCTCTCTTCAAAATGTGCACGAGCATATCAAAATGGCTCCCGGCAAAAAAAGTTTGCCGACCCCTGGACTAGAGTAAAACAAGCTATAAAATCATATAACAATACAAGTAAAATTGTAAATTAAAGTTTAAGAATCTGGGACATAAAAATTAATATAGTAAGGTATTATACAATTTATATAAGGCAATTAAGTGATTATTTAGAATAATAGAGTAGTAAAATTACTGATCTAAAATATAGAACCATTATAATACTAAAAGCCATGGAAAAGTTGTAATTATTATTATTATATCAAGAGAAAAATGTAGTGATGTAATGTATAAGGAAGAGTTATACATAAGGAGTGATTATGGTTTCAAAACTAAAAGTTAGAGTCCAATTATAGTGACTATTTATTTATATTGTTAAAATGACTCTGGCAGCTAATGAAAACTGTTATGGGCTATAAATCTAGCATTGCTCCAGGTTAGCATCAGTCAGCCTCACAGTTGTTCAGCATGCTGATTCTGGAGAGGTCTGTACTATAGCATAATCAGCTTTAGAAAGGAGGAATGAGAAGGATAATGCATAGGGGATAATGGAAATACAGATAATCAGGCAAGGTTAAGAGAAGCACATTGAACTCATAAAATATTTATCATTGTTATTTTGATTTCAGAGGACATCTAGAAGGTAATCTTCATGGGAGAAAAACAGCTGAAGTAATGTATCTTACTTTTTATCCGACTTCTCAGATATTCTACAAACAGCAACATCGGCATAAGATTTCCAAGCACAGCATCACGCCAGATTTAAACGCTCAGAGGACAAAATTCAAAAAGCATCTGGAAAACATTTGACCACCATTAACTGAACAAATAACTATCACATTGTCTCTCAATCTCAGCAATTTTAAGATATGTGGACTTCACCTCTCAGAATTCCCCAGCCAGTATACTAGTGGATCAACATATTTTATTGTGCTTTCTCTATACAGAATTGAACAATTTGTATATATAAACAATTGATATAACAACCATGTGTTTTTATCCCATTAAAAATGTGAATGTTTTTTTTAATCCAGTGGTCCAAGAAAACACACACAAATATATATGAGATTAAAAAAAAAATCCCTTCATATTTTAATGGGATAATTTTATTTAATTTCAGTTTGTGTATTGCTGTCAAAATATGAAAATATGTCGTATCAATTAACATTCACATCCATAAAAGGGGTGGGGAAGGGGTATTGTCATATCTCTTATCCCTCCTACTCTGGACTAAGTAACATTTATTTATTTAATTTTTATCCTGCCTTTATTATTTTTATAAATAACTCAAGGAGGCGAAGATACCTAATACTCCTTCCTCCTCCTATTTTCCACACAACAACAACCCTGTGAGGTGAGTTGGGCTGAGAGAATGTGACTGGCCCAAGGTCACTCAGCCAGCTTTCATGCCTAAGGCATGAAACTTTTCTTCTTTTTAGCTATTTCTTTTAAATCAGGTTCAACTTCTTATGACTTCATGACCACACCCATGTAGTTTTCTTGATAAAAATACAGTAGTGATTATCATTGATGCTTTCCAGGTTGTTTTTTCAACTTCACATTGTTGGTTTTTCTCTACCCCCTGGTCTTAATGATAATCCCAATAAACTTTCTGTTACTTCTGAAAAAATATACAGTAACTTCATATCACGAAAATCTGGACTAAAGTGAACAGTTTCACTTATTTATACAGTCTGAAATGTTTAAAATGTTTAGAATAGTGTTGCATCATTCAAATCAACTCATGTGTCTATACTTTCAAGTTACATTATTCACAAAAATGCACTGTTATTTTTAAAGCAACTGAACTGTCATCCAAATAAATAGCCCTACAGGGCTGCAAGTAGATTAACCAATCTGGACTGGCAAACAAAAAGATTTCCTGTCACTGTTCACAACTTATCTTTTATGGATAACAATCAGATAAAGTAGCAGCCACGTTTTTGTATGATATAGAAGTATCTGTGTAACTATTTCTGTCCTGCACATTCATATAACAATCATGGCAGTTTTAAATATTTAACTATATCATATATTTTATAGACATAGACACAGACACAGACACAGGCAAAGAGACATATGGAAAAATATAAAGACATCAGCAAACCCATGGCCTTCAATCCCAAGATAAATAAAAATTCCTAAATTTCCTTGAAGAAAAGCAAGAGTATCCAGGGAAACATTAGGTATACAATCAAAAACTGCACATTCACTTAGATTGCCTTAGATATCTCACGACACAGTAAGTGTGAGAATGTAACATTCCATTAAAGAAAATTTCTTCTAAATTCTTCTTTTCTTTGAAAGAAATTCAAAAGCAATTGTTGTTTAAATTGATAGAGAATAATATAAAAGTAAAAGGGGCGTGGTGGCTCAGCGGGTAAGACGCCAGGCTTGTCGACCAGAAGATCGCAAGTTTGGAGGTTCGAACCCCTAGTCCCGTGTGACGGAGTGAGCTCCCGCACTCGCCCCAGCCCTTGCCAACCTAGCAATTCGAAAGCATGCAAATGCAAGTAGATGAATAGGTACCACTTCGGTGGGCAGGTAACAGTGTTCCGTGCACATCATGTGGCCACATGACTGTGGAAGTGTCTTCGGACAACGCTGGCTCTTCGGCTAACAAACGGAGATGAGCACCGGCCCCTAAAGTCGGACACGACTGTACAAATGTGCAGGGGGAACCTTTACCTTTTTAATATAAAAGTGCAGGAAAATTTTCCAACATTATCAATGTCCAGTAAATATGATGTACAACTTTATCAGGATTAAAGCTACATTAGGTATGTACAGTATGTGTGTATGTGTGTACAGAATGTATATACAGAAAAACAAAAAAACCTGCTTTTTTGTTGCTGCCAGTTGTCTGAATTTTT
Organism: Charina bottae; assembly: GCA_023362775.1. Lineage (NCBI taxonomy): Eukaryota > Metazoa > Chordata > Lepidosauria > Squamata > Charinaidae > Charina > Charina bottae. The sequence goes on from JALMGJ010000005.1 coordinate 11,045,135, forward strand.
GCAGTCCAGATCTGGTAGCTTTTGACATAAGCTGTTTTGACTAGAAGAAACAATGAGAAAGTATTTGAAAGTACATTTAAAATTCTATGATGGACAGAATGAACTAGTCAGGTGGATTAGTGTTATGTTTTGAAAAATAAATGTTTTTTTCTGGTGAGATCTGGCTAAATAGAGGGTCTATATTTGATATGTTGAAAGATTGATCAGTTTCTAGCCGACAGATACAGTATGTGCATTAGGAATATAAGAAATAAAGTCAAAACAGAAGCATGACTATTGCTATATAAACCGCCCAGAGTCCCCTCTGGAAATGGGGGGAGGTGGGCAGTGATATAAGTTAGAAATATAAATAAATAAATAAATAAATAAATAAATAAATAAATAAATAAAGGAAATTAGTGATGTTTTAAAGGTTTAAACCATGATTATTCATTGAGTCAGACTGCAGAATTTTTCACATGAGAATACTGTGAAAGTGTTTCACAGATTACTGTAATAAAGTAGATTGCTTCAGAGCTGACAGTAGTTTTGTTCTTTGGGAATACATAAGCAGTGACAATGACTATAATAGTGGGATCATGGAGCCAAGTGTTCCCATGGTGGAAAACGAAGGAAGCTTACCAAGCAAAATCAACAGTATCTGCACCTTGACCCTGAAAACTTATGTTTTCTTTGTGCAAGAAGCTATTCAAGTATGAAAATATACTTGAAAACCAATAAATCTGTTGTTGAAGACATAAAAGGTAAAGGTTCCCCCCGCACATTTGTGCAGTCGTGTCCAACTCTAGGGGCCGGTGCTCATCTCCGTTTGTTAGCCGAAGAGCCAGCGTTGTCCAAAGACACTTCCACGGTCATGTGGCCGCATGACACGCGCGGAATGCTGTTACCTACCCACCGAAGTGGTACCTATTCATCTACTTGCATTTGCATGCTTTCGAATTGCTAGGTTGGCAAGAGCTGGAGCTAGTGCAGGAGCTCACTCCACATGCAGGGCTAGGGATTCGAACCTCCAAACTTGCAATCTTCCGATCGACAAGCCTGGCGTCTTACCCGCTGAACCACCACGCCCTGTTTAAACACATCATTGATGGGATTGATAATATAAGCCCATATTAAAGTACAAGAATGGATCCCTATTTAGTGATTCAAATATGTTGAGCTAAATCTTACAGAAACTGCTCCTCTATGTAACATAATTGCAGTGCCTTTGGGCATTTCCATACCATCATCATGTCTGCTCTCAAATCGCTCAAAAACCAATATGAAGCCAACCACAATCACCCACCAATCTGTCAACTTTGATATCTAAAGAACAAAGTTTAGTGGAAGAAAGGAGCTGGGAAGGAGGGTGAGGTGCTGCTGACAATGGGGACAGGATTGACCAAAAACTCTGTAGAGCTGCAGTGCTTCAGGAGAAAAGTCAAGGTGTGCTGTGTTTTGCATTGCAACCCATCTAGTAATAAATCAAGATAGCTCCCACATTCTGCTGACATTATGAGAATGGGCAGGTCTGAAGCTGATTCCAATTTTCTGCAGACTCTCTGTAGAAGTATCTTTAGAAAAAGAAAGGAACAGTTTACTATTCAAAGTAAGCTGCTACTTCTCTGGTGATTTGTTAAGGTGGATGTTCTCTTCAACCTTGTTAACCAAGACCACAAATGATGGTTGTATCTTGGTATGCCATCAATTGGACTTCCCTCAATACTGAAGATTATGGGTAGGCAATTATAGAAAGGAACAGATTAGCAACTGGCTTAATGCAGCACTTACATGTACTGTTGGATCCAGACCATGAGAGAATTTGATTAAGTAAGGTTAAAAGATTACATTAGAGAAAGCTAGAAAGAGCTTGTTGTATATTCTTATCGCTTGTTGTATATTCTTATCGCTTGTTGTATATTCTTATCGCTTGTTGTATATTCTTATCTTTAAATAATAGCTTGTTTACAATTTTTTGAGAATTTAATTATTGCTAATAAAGTTATTAAACTAATATTGATTTTGAATTTATTGTTAATGGACCAACAGAGCATCCTATGCTGTTTGATATATGCTGTAGTTCTTCTCTCTCTCTCTCTTCGCTCCCCCTGATAGATAGAGGAGATGATAGAGATAGAGATAGAGATAGAGATAGAGATAGAGATAGAGATAGAGATAGAGATAGAGATAGAGATAGAGATAGAGATAGATAGAGATGATAGATAATTTGGTCTTTAGGCCACTTGGCAAAAAATATAATTTTTTTAAAAATATAATTAATTATCATTTTGGAGAGAAGATTAATTATTTTCAAAATGAACAGTTCTGCAGGCCAGTTGAAAGGCCAATGTGGATGGGAATCCCTGCACTGTATTGGGAAGTGACTTCCACAGATGTGGGAGAGGCAGACAGAAAGTTTGACTCTATTTATTTGTTTGTGTATTTGATTTATATAGATGCCCACTCAGCACGTGACTCAGGGTAATGTACATCATTAATGAACAATAAAAACTCAATAAAAATCACATTAAAAAAACATAAAAACATAATCCAAAACAGAAACATGAAACAGAAACAGAAACAGAAAGGATGAGTATGGTGAGAAATTTGAATTAGATTCAGAACAGCTGATTGTAGGCAGCCCAGAAGGTGACTTGCCTCCACCTATTAGCGTGCAAGAACGGAGGTGTGCCTCCACACCAAGTCTTGCTGTCGCCGTGCCAAGCCTTGCGCCGGAACCTTGTCTTGCCTTCTCACCCAGCCTTGAGTTGCAATCTCGTCTTGCTACCGCCGCACCGAGCCCTGTGTTGGAATCTTGCCTTGCCTTCGTACCAAGCCTGGAGATCCAACCTTGCCTTGCTGGAGCCATGCAGAGCCTCGCACCAGAACTGTTCCTTGCCGCGGCACTGCGCTCTGCACCAGAATCTTGTATTGCAGCCACATGGTGGCTGCCCGCGTGCGTGCCAACTGAGAACGAACCACCGTAAGCCACATGAACTCTGTGAGCACCTCGTGACACTCTTGTTTCTCTAGTTATACTTGTGTGCCTTATTTGTTAATAAAGACTTATTCCACACCTTCCATGCTTCTGGTCTTAGTCGGGACAGGACAATCATATTGAAGTACTCATTCAGTGATGACAAAAGACAAAGATGGTGTTCATGTATTATTCTGTAGGGTAACACATTAAACTGTGAAATATAAACTGTGTAATGATATGTTCAGAACCTGGGGAGGAATTGCATTGTGCCTCTGTCCTGGAAAAGTTGATCTTCCTGATGGTTAAGAAAGAATTAACAAGTTGGAAGAGGAATAAATTAAAGCAAAACAACAGCAACAACAAAAGTAACCATTTTTCTATGGGTAACAGCCAAGGAGAACCTCTACATAAGTGGTTGGAAACTAGCATCAGTCTTAGATATGATTAGATTTGCTCCAAGTTGGACTCCAAGCGTGAGACAGAGTCTGGTGAAATACCCAGGGGATGTACTTACCCTGTTATCTGGGAACAGTTTGATCCTGTTGGACCTGAGGAAGTGGATAGGATCCTCTGGACTGTTAACGCCACCATCTGCTTTTTAGATCCATGTCCCTCCTGGCTGGTGAAAGCAGCCCGCGAGGTGACATGTGGTTGGGTCCAGTCGATTGTAAATACATCCTTGAGAGAGGGGGTTTCCTGAATGCCTTTAAGGAGGCACTGGTGCACCCCCTCCTGAAGAAACCATCGCTGGAACCTACTATACTGAACAATTTTCATCCAGTCTCCCACCTCCCCTTTTTGGGGAAGGTGGTTGAGAAAGTGGTGGCATTGCAGCTCCAGAGGATCCTGGATGAAACAGGTATCCTTTTGGGTCAGCTCAGGGAGTTGGGGGTAGGTGGCATGGTTCTGTGCTGATTCACCTCCTTCCTCCATGGCCGGTCCCAATCGGTGTTGATAGGGAGCAAGAGATCTGGCCCATGGCCCCTCCTTTGTGGGGTGCTGCAGGGTTCAGTACTCTCACCACTCCTTTTTAACATCTACATGAAGCCACTGGGTGAAATCATCCGTCACCATGGGGTGAGGTATCACCAGTATGCTGATGATACCCAGTTATACATCTCCATCCCAGGTGAAGTAAGTGATGCCGTGACCATCCTCTCTAGTTGCCTGGGGGCTCTGGGGGCCTGGATGGGGAACAACAGGCTTCAGCTGAATCCTGGTACGACTGAGTGGCTGTGGATTAATGGCCCCTCAGTATCTAGGAATTTGTCATCTTTGGTTCTGGATGGGGCTGCACTACCCCATTCAGACCCGGTGCGTAACCTGGGGGTTCTCTTGGACTCACGACTCCTGCTCGAAGGTGGCAGTCGTGGCCAGGAGAGCCTTTGTCCAATTTCATGTGGTGTGACAGTTACGCCCTTTCCTAGACCGAGAGGCCCTTCGAACAGTCACTCATGACCTAGTTATCTCACATGTAGACTACTGTAATGCGCTCTACATGGGGCTACCCTTGAAGAATATCCGGAAGCTACAACTGATCCACAATGCAGCCTCACAGGCAATTTTAGGTGCACCAAGATCAGCACATATATCACCGCTGCTCCACGAGCTGCACTGGGTTCCAGTTTGCTTCCGGGTCCAATTCAAAGTGTTGGTTATTACCTTTAAAGCCCTACATGGCATGGGACCAGGCTATCTGAGGGACCGTCTCGTCCCTATTGAATCGACCAAATTGATTATGCAAATTGATTATGTTGTAAAGCCCTGAAGCAGGGGGGCTTAATATAGAACTATCATATCTGGGCTGCAAAAATCCAGACAATCTCTAGATGGCAGAAAAGAATTAGACTCTACCTTATTGCTGCCATGTAGTGATCATCTGGAGTTTTGCAGTCTCTAGTAACCCTACTTCCTATAACAACTTTAATGTTCTTATAGACTTAACATATTTATAAATTAGATAAAAAACTAACCTACTTATGTTCTGCAAAAGAATGGAAACCAATGACCAATAAAAGCATATAGCCTATTTATCATTTGAATACAACATGAAGGGAAAGTCAACTGAAATGAGCCTTATTATTCCACATACTGAAACATTCAGGACAGGGGAAAAATAAATGGTTCCTGTTCTGCTCTCAGAAAAGATTTGCATGCATCCGTGGCAGCCAGGCTTCCTATGATTAAAATGTCATTATTTTCATCAAATAGGCTACCAAATATTTATGATCATGTTAGGAAGAATGGTCACAAACAATAAAGACTAAACTACAAGGGTTGATACTAATCACAGGTGTAATTTACAGTGCACTTAAAAAGATATTATTGTTGATTTACATGTAAATCAATATAGATGGGGATTTTAATATCAGGCAGCCAATAGTATTTCCACCATGGGAAGGATGAGATTGGAATAAATTGTCTTCCTATGTGATTCTTCAGTTGTTAAAAAGAAAAAGAATAATTTTAACAGAGAGGCCTGAATAAACAATAATCAGTAATTATAAAGGGAGGAATATTTCCCTGATGGTTTCAGGGAGACCACAATATAATCACACGAATGTTATTTCAGAGTAGCAGTTACTGATGTTATGAATGGATGCTTCTGGTGTGACTTTTGTCATTCTTAATTTTATTGAAATGTACTGATAATAATGTAAGAATTGCTTTCTCTCATTTGGTAAAGCATATATAATAATGTGTAGAGAAGAAGGTTAGAAAGTATTACATGGGCTGATATATAATTCCGATTTCAACAGGAATCTAGCTTGTATTTACTTCCACAAAGTGTATTGACTACAAAAAAGCAGTTCTTAAAGCTGATGACTTTGTACCTGATTTTGTTTTCTTAGAAAGAATCTGTTAACTCATCAGGTTTGAGAAGCCTGATAGACAGTAAATTTATGAGCTTGTAGGTCAACATACTGTAGCATATGGCCTGCTCTGTGTTCCTCCCAGCTTGGCAATAAGTCATTTAGCAACAATCAGAATTAGCATTTCAGGAGGTCAATTATATCCTCCTAATGTTGACTAAGTTTTCATTCTGAAATGCCTTCTGCAATGTGCAATTTTTGCTATAACGGAGTATGATTGATAGAAATGTTTTACACTAGACAATTTTGTGATTTGAGAGAGAAGATGGTATTACTTCAGGTAATAAAGATCTGTCAAACTTGACTTATAAATGATTAAACAAATATCACATTAGGAAAGGTTTCCACTAGAAATGGAAAGCTCAATTTCCTCTTACTATTGTGTGATTCAAATAGATCTGGAACTTTCATTTATTTATTTGTTTATACAATTTATATAGCCGCCCATTTCATAGCAGTGAGTTTGGGTGACACACAAAGGATCAAAGGATTAAAACTAAAAAGAGAATAACATATACTGTAATTTTACAAGCCATGAAGACCAAAACAAAAAAAACCAACAGGGCTGACTTAACTTAATTTAACTGCTCTTTCATTCCAAGTGGCAAGTAAGGCATTGATGAAACTGTGTAGCAGAGCCCCAGAAACAACCCCAAGCTCTTTCTGAAACCTAATGTGATCCATTAGATCCTACCTCCTTGCAGCAGGGTGCAAACTCAGAGAAATCCAAGGCCAACAATGAGTGATTTCTCCATGACAAGGGACACATCATAACATCCCCCAATTCCAACATCATCTTCATGCTCTAAGGCTGCAATTTTTTTTTCTAAAAAAAAGGCACAATATCAAGTATCTTGGAAAGCCAGTTTGGTGTAGCGGTTAAGGCACCAGGCTAGAAACCAGGAGACCGTGAGTTCTAGTCCCACCTTAAGCATGAAACCAGCTGGGTGACCTTGTGCCAATCACTCTCTCAGCACTAGGAAGGAATGGCAACCCCTTGTAGTATATTAGCAGGTTGCACACAGAATCTCCCACTTCAGCGAGCACTGCCATTACATATGACTAAATGACACATCTGCTAACAAATGGCAGAAGGATCACTGAGTATTGACAGCTGTGTTGGCAAGGGATGAGGGGCAGCACTAGTTGAAATGGGAGGATTCTCCTGCTTTAGACTTTGTGGAAACTGTGTCTAGGAGAAGAAAGGATGACAGAAATCCTATTTTCACTTCCCATATCCCCTGCCCAGCATGTTGGTAGACATGTGGGGTAGAGGCTTCCCAGTTAAACAGAAAGGGGGAGTTTCTGTTCTTTACTGGGAATCCTCCAATGCCTGATCCAAGTGGGTGAACTTACCCTGTGGCTAAGGCACTGCAGTGATCCAGGGTAGGATGGTGGTTCTTAGTAAAGTAGGAGATGAGAGCCTTTTCCTGCTTTACTAGAAAACCCCCTTGCCCCCACAGATTGGTGTTATAGGTGATCCAATGAGGAAGGGAGGTTGGCCTTTCTGTTCAAACAGGAGTGGAAAGCCCCTCCCACCCCATAGATCAGGTTTTGATAGATGGCTAAACCCACCATCTATTAATGCTTATCTCCCCCCTCAATCCCAGCCCTACCCCACATTAGGAAGAACAATTGGTGGACATTTTTACCTACCAGCAGGGAAATCTACTAATCACTACAACTTACTGTAGGAAACTGTAAGGGCAGCACCACTTAACAGCCTTGTAAACAAGGCAGAGTTGAGACTGGCTGTATAAACTTTTGCTACCTCATAGACTGGAGGACAGAATATTAAACGGGCTGTCTGCATGTGCCCATTGAGCATTTCATAGTAAAACAAATAAACTCCCTTTGCCACCTTCTGTATATAGCAAGATAAGGTAGCCACCCATGAACCCTAAAAAGATTCTCACTTCTTCCCACTTTTTTAATTTACTTTTTAATTTTCCAACACAAATGAGGTGAATTAAAAGGGAAGAAATAGTATGCACTCATAGAAATTATGCACTGTTATATACATAACTGAAATCTAGGTTATTTTATATCAAACTTTCTTCAACTATATTCCACATGACCCTGGGGTTACTAGGCAGTGTAACGTGAAGTAACAGTCCATGCCCTATGAGTATATTCTATCATGTCTAGTTAGATGTAGGGTCCAATAAGGGCAAAGAGGCTTCTGAAATCTTTCCCCATCTTCTCTGCTAGATTTGTCCACCAACTTTCTCTGTACAGTTAAGTATTAAACTGGAGAAAACTGACTGTAGGGTAAGGGGAAAACTAAGCAGTTGAGGACAAGCAAGAAATCAAACGGACAACCTGATGTCCTGACTTCAAGTGAAGGAACACGCTGAGACTTGGTGTACAGGCTCGCGTGTTTTATTGTTCTACTCTGCTAGACAGAATCCAGCTAAACTAAAATGAACTAGTAATGCTCAGAGAAAGGGCCCAAGAAATTAGGGCGGTGCCACCCTCAGCCTCTTATGATGAAAGCAAAGCGATTCAGTACTGTGTATGCATTTATCCCCCTGGAAGCAGCCCCCTCCTTCTTCACCAGTTATCTCCCTGACACCATAGGAGAGTAGTCCAGGAGCAACTAAGCAATGAAATGGAATTCTAAAGGGTAAGTGTAGCTTTGATTCTTGTTGGGATGGCAACTGCAATTTTGTCTTCCAGCCATCCTCTGTTGTGGCTCTGCAGAGCAGCTGGAAACACGTTGCCAGGATAACACAAACTATAAGGATCCCCAACCCAAGATTCCCAGCTGTCTAAAAGTACCCTTGTTTTCTGAGTGGTTTACTTGTTACTTAATTACCTACTCTCTTGAGAAGGAAGAGTGTTGGTTTACCCACAATTCTCCCATACCAATGACTTTATGCAGCATTTAGAAAATTATTAGACAATATGCTAATGGCTATGTTGTTCCATTAATTACTTCCCTTGGGGATCTCAATATTTACAGGGGGTTGAATAGTCAGCCAACTTGGGAAGCAAACACTGATTTAAAGAAGATTTTCTGCAAGTGTGATGTGAATAATATCATTCCTGTCTTTTCTCTTTCACTACTTGCTCCATCAACAGTCCTTCATAGTGTGTGCAAGCTGCTTCTGCTTAAGCAGATTATACTAATTGTAAGAGAACAACCTCTATTAGCAAAATACAGGGAAATATTTGAGGGATTTTTTTAAAAAATAAGAATCTCTTCTGCGATACATCAATGGACATGTAGACAAAAAAAGTAGTTCAGAGTCATTGTATAATATTTTGTCGCATCTTCCTATTCAAAATCATAAAACTCTTTTGTGTTTTTAAATTGTCCTTTATTGTGTATAATAGTACAATACTCTCTTTTTCTTGTTTGCAACTCTAGAAGATGAGACAGCATGACTCAGAACTGGCAAGTGGCAAGAAAGAGACAGTGTGCTATTTCTGGATCTCAGATTTATGATCTTTAAACAGCTCTTCTAAATTTAATGTCTGTTTTCCAATGTACTAAAACCCTAAGCGTATTACATCCTGATATCGAATTTTCATTTACTTGTTGTAGCTAAAAGCTAGCAAATTTCCTGATTTGCAAATGAACACGGAAGTATCCTTCAGCTTGTGTTATAAAGTAGTTTTAGGTTGTTGTTATATTACTGTTAAATTGTTGATAAAGGTTGTTGAACTTCCTAAAGATTTTTTTTTTAAAAAAACAGGTATTATTGAGGTCAATAAACTGCAGTGGGAGGAGGAGCTAGGCTATTTCAAAGTTGAGGTATAGAAAATCAGATAATAACCTTTCCCCGGTAACTGCATAGATTTCTCAGGATTCAAACTCTCTCTGGACATGGCTTGTGGCCTAGAAATTGTGTCACCTTAGATTCACTGAGAGCAAAAGACACACATAGATTTATATCAGTATTATACTCAGATTTAATGCCTTTTTCAAAAAGGGGTACACTTTATGTATCAGCCAAAGCAAGGTAAAACAGCTGCAGGATGAAATAGTCATATGGCTGAAGAACTTCCTCAAACTCTTGGAGAAAGATTTCAGTGCACAATCCTCTTCTATGCAGCACTTGCTCTTGGTTGATTCAATGGATTGGTTTCCTTTTTGAATTAGCACAGGAGCTGCAGATGGAACATAACTTGCCCTCTTGCATGCATGACTAGAAGAGCAACTAGAAATTGAAGCCAGTGGTTTCGGTATTGTAAACTTGATTTGGACAATTTCTTCTAATTTACAGGAAATGGCAGAGATGAAGGTGAACAGAAAAAAGGTATCAAACATCACTCAGCTGGTACATTTATAAATCTCTCTTATAAGTCAGTGAGTTTTCCCCATATTAATCAGGAGGAGGGAGGAGCATCAGATTAAACATGCATCACAATGCAATGTATGACTTACATACATGAATCCAGTGTTGGAACACAACTACATAAGGTCATACTTATGGATCATGATGCATTTTTCTATCATCGTGGCTAGCTGCGGATGCCTATGCTGCTACACTTGATCTTGCCACAAAGTATTCTGAGAAGTGTGGTTCTTGAACAAAAGTACCCAGGATGTTTTGCTGTGTTAAACTATAACATTAGATTAGACATGCTGCTTGAATTTTGTATTAACATTCTGTATATGAAAAGCATATAATTAAACTGGAAATAAATATATGAAAATCAAGCCAGTTCATAATAAAAAACTATTATTGAGATCAGAGCTTTCCAAACTGTGTGTCGCGACACAAAAGTGCGTCGCCACACACAGTCGGCCGTGTCGCCACACAACCCGGACGTGGCAGTGGGGGCGTGCACAGCGGCGGCAGCACCGGCGCACCATCGGTGCTTCCGTGTTTTAACAGAGGCTGCCACCGCTGCCGCCGCCATGCACACCCCCGCCGACACCGGGTTTTCCTGCGGCGACACATGAAAATCTGAAGGTGCCGCAGCCGCGGCGGTGTGCAAAGACCAAAAGCGGCAGCAGCGCTTCTGGCTTTTAGTGCGCTGCCACAGAAGCGGGACTTCCGGGTTTTCCTGTGGCGACACACCATGGGCGGTTGGTGTGTCGCCGCGGGAAAACTTTGGAAAGCCCTGATTGAGATCTTCCCAGTATTTTACTATGAAACTTTCTGGAAATTCCAGATGTTCCCTAAGGATGCAATCATATTGTATACACTTAGTAGGGATTTGGTTCCTCACATACTCTAGTGAGCTGGGGAAATGGCTTTGGGGCTGAGAAGTCTGCTAAGACCCGTAATATTATCCATTTTCTCTTAATAGAGGAGGAAGAGGAGGTGGTGATGGTAGGAAGCCCAATATCCATGCTTCCTTCTGCACAGAGAAGAGCACTCTACCCAGGATGAGGTGGGATACCTTTATTTATTGCTCCATACATGGAGGTGATATAGACACATATTTGCAAGCCACATTTACAGCCATTCTAGCTCTCTCAGTCAGCGATAGAGGAAATGGAAGGAACTGGTATGATGGTCTGCAGGGCAGTTCTCCACCCCTGCTGAAGACACTTAGTCCCATTAATCCAGCAGTTTTTTCTTCTTCTTCTAAGTAGAGGCATATAGGATTACAACATTAATAATTACAGCATGCATTTCTTCATAATGTCAAGTAGCAACTAAAGAGCAACATCCCTGACCAAAACCATTTCTTTGTCAGCAACACAATTATTTCTGGGGAGATGCTCAGATTAGGGCAATTTCACTTTCACCACAAGGTGAAGCCAGAAATGCACAAAAGTGTTGAACTGAATTAAGCCCCATGGGGGGCTTTTGCCCTGATTCAGCACTTCTAAGTACTGCAAGAAGGCAGACACTGCAAAAAAGCTGCATTGAATGTTAACATCTCCATAAATATCAAGATGAGGAGGGATGAAAGAGAGAGGAGGGAAGTATTAAATGGGTCTATACTGGAAGATTTTGGGGCCCATTTCCAAATCAAAACATTTGCAATTGGTGAATTATAGTCTTTTTGGGAGGTAGGGTGGGGATGGAACCATTTTGAGATCTCAGATCTGTCAGATTTGGTTTCTTGCACATTCTTTTTTTTTAAGGATCTTGATAGATTCTAATGGAAAAAATCAACTTATGAATTTTTCAACAGTCCCTGTTTCTAACTAATTGTGTAGAAATTGACAGGTACTAATTTTCATTGAGTGAAGAAGCTAAAAAGAAAACTACTAATCGGGAAAATAAATAGCAAGATGTATGTACAGCTGCCTATTATAAATGCTTTGAGGATGAACTATGTTTACCCTTACAGAATACTATGAATTCAATTCTGGAAACAGGAAACATGCCAGAGACTTGGAAAGAAGCGCACATAACATTGATTCCTAAAGAACAACAAGATTTGACTTTAACTAAGAATTATAGACCAATATCTTTATTGAATAATGATTATAAGATATTTACAACCTTATTGGCAGATAGAATGAAAAATATTCTTAAGGATTTTATCCATCAAGATCAAGCTGGATTTTTACCTAAGAGACAAATCCGAGACAATGTCCGAAATATATTAGATGTATTGGAATACTTGGAACAACATTATGAAAAACAAGCGGCTTTGATATTTATCGATGCTGAAAAAGCTTTTGACAATTTAAATTGGCCATTCATGTTTAAGGTATTGGAAAATATGAATTTCGGAGGAAATTTTATTAAGTGGATTAAATCAATATATACTCCCCAATTTGCAAAAATAATTGTTAATGGAGAATTTAGTAAACCATGTGAAATTCAAAAAGATACAAGACAAGGTTGTCCATTATCTCCACTTTTGTTTATATTGGTATTAGAGGTGTTACTTAGAGACATTAGACAAGATGATGGTATTCATGGTATTAGAGTTAAAAAAGAAGTTTATAAACTAAGAGCCTTTGCTGACGACTTAGTCATCACTTTGGAGAATCCACTAGATGGAATTGAATTATTGATTCAGAAATTAAAAGATTTTGGGTCGTTAGCAGGGTTCAAGGTGAATTTACAGAAAACTAAAGTCTTGACTAAAAACATGGATCATCATCAACAAGAGAAAGTGAAAGAAATAACGGGATACTCGATGGAAGAAAAAATAAAATATTTGGGAGTATATTTGACATCTAAAAATGTCAAGTTGTTTAAGAACAATTATATTTCACTCTGGAGAGATATTAAAAAAGATTTGGACCAATGGGAAAAATTACAATTATCATTGTTAGGTAGAATTTCAGTAATTAAAATGAACATTTTGCTACGAATTCTATATCTCTTTCAAACAATACCTATATTAGCATCAGAATAACCTTTTAAACAATCGCAACGGGATATTTCCAAATTTATTTGGCAAGGAAAGAAACCAAGAGTAAAATATAAAGTCTTGCAAGACTCAAAAAAAAGAGGTGGACTAGGTTTACCGGATTTGAAGCTATATTATGCTGCCTGTTGCTTGGTATGGATTAAAGAATGGATAACTTTGAAAAATGAAAAAATATTGAATTTGGAGGGTCACGAATTAAGATATGGATGGCATGGATATATGTGGTACGAGAAAGTAAAAGTCAATGTGGACTTTAAAAACCATTATATTAGAAGATCATTGTTAAGAATTTGGAATAAATATAAACAAACTTTGTGTTATAAAAGACCTTTATGGATTTCCACGCAAGAAGCATTTCATAGAACAGAAGTAAGAAATAAAGATAAATGGCTGACTTATAAAGACTTTCTAAAGAAAGAACAAGGGCAATATATAATTAAAACAAAAGAAGAACTTGCTCTAGAAGGATATACATTTCAATGGCTTTCATATATGCAACTTGTAGAAAAATTTAAATTAGATAAAAAAATTGAATTTGAACAAACTAAATTTTGAATTTGAGAAGCAATTATGTGAGACAGATGAACATTTAATTGCAAAAATGTATAAATTACTGTTAAAAGGAGAAATGGTAGAGGAACAAGTCAAAGATTGTATGATAAAATGGGCAAAAAATATTGGACATAATATACAAATGCAGCAATGGGAAGATATGTGGAATAAAGGGTTAAAATTTACTTTGTGTTATAACTTGAAGGAAAACTTTTATAAGATGATGTATAGATGGTATATGACCCCACAAAAACTTGCTAAAATGTATGGGAATGTTTCCAACTTGTGTTGGAAATGTAAAAAAAAAGAGGGGTCTTTTTACCATATGTGGTGGACTTGTGAAATTGCAAAGAAGTTTTGGACTCAGATACATTCATTAATGCAAAATATTTTACAAATTTGAGTCCCATTTAAACCGGAATTATTTTTATTGGGAATATGGGAAGAACAAATGGGAAAACAATTTGTAAGAATTATGCAATATATGATTACTGCAGCATGACTGGTATATGTGCAAAATTGGAAAAACCAGATTTTACCTATGATACAAGATTGGATGTTAAAATTGATGGACATGGCAGAAAATGATAAATTGACATGCTTATTAAAAGAAAACTCAAATTGTTACTATCTTAAAGAATGGAAACCATTAATGGACTATTTGCAACATGCAGGTGGAGAAAAGCTTATTTGGGGTTTTGAAGATTAAAATATATACAGTATAAATTGATATATTAGACAGGAAATCTTTTTGTATGTTATATATAGAGCTAGCATGTAAGAAAACTTTTTTTTTAATTACTAAGACCAGAGATAAATCGGAAGTTGACTATTCTATGCTTTATCTTTTTTCTTTTTTTCTTTACTTTTCTATACACTTTTACTTCTTTCTTTGATTTGTATTTCTATTTCTTTTTCATTTTCACCCTTTTAACTATGTATATTTAAAACTCTAATAAAATTTGGGGAAAAAAAGATGTATGTACAACATTCTCATTTTTTTCCCCACTCTCTACTGCTGCTGCTGAAAATAGATGGGGGGACAAAGGCACCCCTCCTATGGGAAGTTTTCTGAAATCTTAATACCTTGTGCTTACATGTGCCAAGATACACACACATACATTCAAACATTATAGTGCCCAGAATATTTTCTTTACCTATCACTCTTATATCTGAGAATGTTGATGTGAAATAACTATTACATTATTGGAAAAAATGGGACCTAGCATCTCTATGGATTTTTAAATATATTCTTTGCTGAAAGACCAAATATTAAAAATGTTCAAATACAAGATACAACAACAGGATTTAAATGGTGCTTGATCAATGAACCTTTTTCACTGTACCTTAACTTTCTTTCACTCTATAAGAAGCCAATCATTTCTTGCAAATAGTTGATGATTTTAGTTGTGAAGAAAGTGAGGTGCTGCAAACAAAAGGTCATGTCTTGTTTCCATAATGCCATGTCAGAATGTTTAGAAGGCCTTTCTAATGGATTTTAAACATTGAGAATGGTGGTTACTGACATTTCACAAATGACACAGTATGGACGAGCACTCCGATTTCAATTATATGGAGATTAAAAAAAGCCAGTCTCACAAGGGAACAAAATAAAGCAGACCAAAGATTTGACAAGCTTATAGATTCACAGAAAGGCCAACCTAAGCATGTTCTAGGATGCAAAGGAAGAAAAGAGGAGAGGGATACACTCCTCTGAATTAATGAATCATACCTGTTAAACTGTACATGGAATATTCTTCAGCACTCATATTCTTGACTGCTGTTAAGAAAGGCACAGTAAGCCATTCTTACTATTCCCTCACCACTGCTTTTTTGTAATAGCATCTTTCCTTTTATGGAAGAAAGAAATACAGACTGAAACACAAAATTGGGGCACTCACTGTCATTGGCTGGCTCCATTCCAATCTGATAGAGGCAGTTTCCAAGACAAAGTCATGAGGCCTGGCTCAAGTAAACCATGTAAGGAATAGAAGGGGAGGCAAAATAAATTGTGAATGAATAAGCAAGATTTCTCAGGAAAGAGAGATCTCCGTACAAATATTAATTTGATTAATTTGATTTAATCTAATTTATTCAATTTAATATGGCCAGTCACTCTGAAAGACTCTGGGCAGCTTACAAAATCCATTAAGAAAAGAAAGCAATTAAAACTCACAAAAACAGGCAGCCCAGAATAAAACAACTAAAACAACAGACAATACAAACAGTACAAAAAACGAAGAACAGGGGCTGGACCAATAAATCACACTCACATTAACCTCAAGCCTGGGAACCCCAAATTCTTTCTGGAACCCAACAGGTCCATCAGTCACCTGGGTTGGGCAGATCTAAGAGGCCCTATCTCTCTGTGGGGGAGGGGGTAGCCCCTATGAGCCAGAGGACAAACAAATATTGATTTTTCCATGAAAACCCCTCTGATATTAATGTCCTCCAATGCCAGATCAAACTGCAACTGCTCCAAGACAAAACCAAACCTAGCATGCAACCCTTGTATGTGTTGGGCTCACTATTATTTGGGAAAGATCCATGGTTGCCATGGAGATCATGAAATCCTGAGGTGACTCAATGTCACCAGGTGGCAGGTTAAAGTCCCAAGAACCATCAGCATTGGGGACTCCACCACCAACCCGGCAACACAATCCAGCAGCTTAAGCAGGGATGATGCTGGGCAGCAGGAAGGCAGTACATCAGCAATAATCCCAACTGTTTCTGAAGGCCCAACTTAAGCCAGAGGGTCTCACATCTAGGGACAGAGCCTCTAAGAGCCCTCAACAACTCACGGTTGACAATAGCCACCCCCCAGCCTTGGATCTTGGCTGATGCAAAACCCAAAACTCAGGTGGGCATATCTCTGAAAGGGAAACTCCACTCTCAGGGTCCACCCGGGTATCAGTTATGCATCTGAGGTCAGCACCACCATCCATCAAATCATGAACGAGGGGAAATTTATTACACACCAACCTGGCATTTCTTTTTTTTCCCTAATCAACAACACTTTCCCATGGGAAGGATTCTTACAGTTAATTTCAAATTTTTCGTATATATTTTTGTAAAATTTTAAACAACTGACAGGAAGTATTCTTGTAATTAATTTCAAAATCTTATTTCAAGTCCATCTGGCCCTGTAATCCATTTATAACTTTCCAAAATCATCAATGCTCTAGTCATCATTTTGCTGTTTATTCGTCTGTCTGTCTGTCTGTCTATCTATCATCTATCCATCCATCCTTACCTTAAACTTGCATGAAACTTCTTTCATCAAGGAAAGAAGGAAACTCACCCAGTGTAATGAAACTTGCGCTTCTGAAGATTCTTAACATCCGAAAAGCCATTAACAAGCAATTTCCTAATGTGGTTAAGAAAGGAAGTATGTGAACCCAGTATCCTTTTGAAGGCACCAAACCGCAGCTTAGGCGAGATGACTTTCCCCCTGTTCCCAGAGCTCTAAAACCCACCGGAGACTGCTGTCTTATGGTATTCTCACGGGAACCCACTGTATGGAGCACGTGTGGGTGATTCTGGTCTTCTCCTTGCTCCAGAGAGGAATTCCAAGGAGCTGATCCATTCACCAGCTCCTCTTTTCACCACAGACATTGGCTCCACTCTTGCGGATCCTTCTTCAGTCCACCATTGCTTCCCCGGAAGTCCTCATGGCCTTTTCCATCGATCTCTGCATTCCACCGGTTCAGCTTTTCTGCTGCATCACATCTTTCGGAAGCTTAGTTACTTACTTATTTTATTTATTTATTGAGACACAAATGTCAAAAAAACTAAACCTGAACCAGAAGTAATGAGGGAAATGGAAATAAAGTAATCTAATAAGAAAAAACAGAGCAATGGTTTCTGATGAAATTGCAAGTGCTTACTTATACCTTTAAAAATGTAACTTGCATTTTGTATTGAACTAATTATCATAGAGTTGGTAGGGTCTACAAAGCCTGTAGTTTTGTTATATGAAAATAATAAGCATGTCCTTCTAGTACCTGCCAAAACTTATGACCATAAGTTACCTCACAAGAAATGGTACTTTGAACACCATTTTCAGTTAAAAATAGTTCATCGTTGTTCTTCCTATTGCTCCTTTGAATTAGGAAAGAAGAGTGGATTGATATAATTTACCTATTTGTTTGTCATCCCAAAGATTCATCTCTGGCTCAGAATATAAAAGTAGATTCCTCAGAAGTTGTATGAATGAATATGTGAATGCTTTGTCAGAGTTATTTGATATTAATCTCTTATTCTTAATTAAATATAGTTATTAATCTATGACTATAATTTGTCAAATAATATAACTTTAATATGTGCCAATCAGTATTCTTGAGAAGTTCCTTGATGTGTTCCTTTGTAATTCAGTTCTTGTGCCTTGCCAATTCCAACACTGTTGTAACTGGATGGTATCTGAACTTCTAATCTGGCTTTCTGCAATAGCTAGCATTAGAAAGCTGGTGAAACTAAGCTATAATTTCTTGGCAAGGGGTATAATAAAATGCATGTTGTCGTCAACATCATCATGCATGACCCAAGTTAGAAGATGGCTCTCAATAAACTTCCTTCCTTCCTTCCTTCCTTCCTTCCTTCCTTCCTTCCTTCCTTCCTTCCTTCCTTCCTTCCTCTTTTTTCTTTTTTCTTTTTTCTTTTTTCTTTCTTCTTTTTTCTTTTTTCTTTTTTCTTTTTTGGGGGAGGGAACTTTTAAGAATGCTCAGAAATATACTGAACTTTCTTCTGTCTGAACCATTACATGAGAAGGAGGAAAATTCTTAGGGGAGTAATCTGAAAAAAAAGCTTATTTCTCAAGAAACAGCATAACCTAATATTAATTGGCAGTATATTTTTTAATATGTTCTATGGTAAAATTGTATAGTTTACCCTTGTTTCAGACTGTGATTGTTAAAGTCTTTGAGGCAAGGGTTGTTCACTCTTGCTTGCTTGACCTCTGTGACATCTCTGTTTGCCACTAAGTCTTTTTCTTGGCAGTTCTATAATTATGAGATGCAAGATTTTTCTTTCCTTGAGAGGAATTAATAAAAACTATAAAAATGGAAGGAGAGTACATATTAAAGTACTGTCATCTTGCATTAGTAAAGGAAGCTTAAACTGCACTGCAGAAAACCTATGACCTTGGAAATTAACATGAAATATAATGATTCATAGATGTAAGAATAAAAAGAGAATTATGAATTCCCAAGACAACCAGCTAGATGGACTAATACCTTCTTTAAAAATTTGATATACCTAAGACATACGGGATACTTGAAAGTTATAGAACTTCTGTAAAAACTGGGTGAAGATAGTGAAGCCTGAAAAGAAAGAATTGAAATATGGAAATAGAAGGATAAACCCCAAAGTAGTCAAGAAGTATACCACAGGCTAGCACTTGGTAGAGCAGCCATAAAGGCCTTGGAAAAGATATTCAAATGCTGTGATGTGTTTATACCTACAAAGATCAGAATTGTGCAAACCATGGTATTCCCTGTGAAACTCTATGGAAGCAAAAGTTGACTTTGAAGAAGCAGGATAGGAAAAGTATTGATACTTTTGAACTTTGGTGTTGGGGAAGACTCCTGAGAATACTGTGGACAGGCAAGAAAACAAACAAATGAATCATTGAACAAATGAACCCAGAATTCTCACTCAAGACAGAAATGACCATGTTTAAATTATCCTATTTTGGACACATTATGTGATTGATGATCTAGCTCCTTAGAGAAGGCTCTAATGCTGGGAAAGGTGGAAGGAAAGAGAAGAAGAGGATGACCAGCAGCAAGGTTGATGGACTTAGTTACAGTAGCAATGGGTGCACAGTTGGAAGAGCTGAAAGACCAAATTAGGGACTGATCTCATGGAAAAGTCTATGTGGTCACTAAGAGTTGATACCACCTTGATAGCAATCAATCAATCAATCAATCAATCAATCAATCAATCAAACATTGATTGATTGCCATCAAGGCAATTTAAACAACCCTAAAAACCCTTTTAAACAAACCCTAAAAACTTCTTCATATCCTCAGTATGTTAGTACCCATTCCCACTATTTACTAGTTCTCTTCCCCCAGTTCTGCAGTAGTTCCCAGCTAGAAAAAAAGGGGCTGCCTATTTTATCTATATTTGATTCACCCCATTTGAATTGTATTTTCCAAGAATGGGAATAAAATTTAACCTGTCTTTTTTTAGCATCAAGGTAAATCTCAAAGAAAAGAGTCAGAATAGTATAAAATATTCAGGGATACACATAGTTAAGGCATCAGGCTAGAAACTAAGACACTGTGAGTTCTAGCCCCACTTTAGGCACAAAAAAAGTTGGGTGACCTTGGGTCAGTCACTCTCTCTCAGCCCTAGGAAGGAGGCAATGGCAAGCCACTTCCGAAATCTTGCTTAGAAAACTGCAGGGACTTGTCCAGGTAGTAGGCAGCAGCCAAGACTGACTTGAAGGCATAACAACAACAACAACAACAATCCTGGGAAGGACTCAACAGGTGGACAAAAATGCCAAATCCAGTCTAAACATCTGTCTGACTGTGTGACCAACCACAATCTGGCATGCATACAAAGCTTTTGTTAATTACATCTGCGTTTTCTGATCTGCTACCTTGTTTATTTGTTTAAAAAAGTAGTTACGCTCCATTATACCTCTTTCAGTTGTCAACATTTTTTAAAGAAGTGGTTGAATGTAGAGTTATTTCATCTTTATATTTTCTGCAGGTGGAGTTATTTCATCCTGGAATACATCAACCGTGTATACTATTGTCCTAAGAATCCCACCCATTTCAGAGGCCTACACCAGAAAGATAATACCTCTTGGTGAAAATCTTCAGTGCTATCCAGCATTGAAAGGAAAATAAAAATTAAAACCTTGCACAAGATCAGGTTAGGCAACTTTTTTTCCCCACTTTGAGTGGCCATATTCCCTCCCGACAATTTTTTTGAAACCTACATTTCAGTGGTGGGTGGAGGTGAAGAAAAACACAAGCAGTAGGCAGAACAAGAAGTGAGGACATTTATCCTTCCACTCTTCTCTATCTTTTCCTTTTCAGCCAGCAAATTGCCAGACAAGACAGAGTTTACTCTTTGTTAAACTTGAAACCAAGTTAGTATGTTTACATAAAGAGTTATGTAACTTCTGACTTTTAACAGCAAGAATATACAGCAATTTTCTTAATCAAACTCTTACTCTATATCAAACCAAAATCACATTATTTTTATAAATCATTCCATTAGCACATTATGAAAATCACTAAATACAATTGTTCCCTCACCTTATATTAATGTATATGTATATGTATATGTATATGTATATGTATATGTATATGTATATGTATATGTATATGTATATATCCATCCTAATCAACTTCCTCCCCCAAAGACAACATTTATTTATTTCCTTCCTACCACTATTCTATACATTTCTGTCTACTATATTAGAAATCAAACTAAAAAATCTTATAAACTGTCTATTATTATAATTAATAATACTATAACAATCTTAACCCTGTTAACCCTAAAACCAAACAATTATTATTATACCTTATAAATCTTAACAAATCATTAAGAAGAAATAAAAACAAGCAAACCTTAAAAACAATCCAATTAATCTTAATCCAAATCGTTAAAAAAGAATAGAATCATACAAGCCTTAAAAGCAGTCCAAATAAACATTCTTAAATCTTTACTGAACTTCAAAATATACCAGAACATTTACATATCTCCATAATACACACAAGGCATTTTTCATAAAAAAGTCAAGCAGCCCAACTGCCCCCCTTAGAATCTCAGACTTCTCAGCAGAAAACCTCCCACAGAGCAAAGTCTCTTCTTTCCCATAACATTCCACCAGAAAAAACAATTCCATTTGTGATTTTTCTGTGTCTTTAACTCCTTCAGCACCAGTATCTGGTAATCTTCATCCGGCACAACAAAAGCTTCAATTTTGCTGATGGTAGAAACATCTCCATCTTCACTAGAATCAACTTTTTCCACAACTCCACAACCAGATGAAACATTTTAAAGTTGATATTTTCTACAATGTCCCGAATATCTTGCATAATAGCTTGACAGGAATCAGATAAAATTTGTTTAATCTCACAACAAAGCTCTGACATGTCTGCTTAAAATCCTATATGTTTTATATTATGGCTCCCCCTAGATACTTAACTAGCAAAAGTAAGAGTTAATAGATTTCCAGCAATGTTTACAAAAGTAAAAGTGATAAGAGAAAGTAGCAACAGAAAGCTGATGATTCAAAACAACAAATTCAATGTGTAGGGAAAAATCAAATTCTTCAAATTCAGTACTAAAGTAATAGCAGGGATGCACTTATTTATTTTCAGTCAACCTTAATATTTAAATGGGGAAACTTTGAAAGATTTTTAAAAATTAATCCAGAAAAGTAACAATAAGCACCAAGAGAAATCGGTTCTCCATGCTGTAGAAAGCCTCTCTTGGGGTAGATAAACTTAAAAAATATAAATTGGGTGATTTAGAATGGGGCAGCTCGACTTAGTGTCCCTTCAAGGCTACTGCGCAGTTTGAAAATGATGTCCCAGCCTCCCAGCGTCTCTTACCGGATTACTGCTAATGCTGTTCGCGATCCTTTCTTCTTGTGTTTCACACTTTTTAGTTTTTTTCTTTTTCTTTTTCTTTTTCATTTTGTAGTTTTTTGCTTTTTTGTAGTTTTTCTCTTTGCTTTAAACTTAGTAAAATTCTTCTAAACAAAGAAACCAAGATATGGTCTGCATGAAATTGGGACAGTCATGTCACTCATCTTTTCCTTATAGCATCAGGAACAAACTTTAATTTGGGAATGTGAAATTAGGATCTGCTCATGGAATGGACATTGTCCTTCTCATTGTCCTTCTGGTCATCATCAAACTAGGAGTAGGCATCTTCTTTTGCTCTGGATGACAGATCTCCTTCTGAAATCTGCAACAGGGATGTTAGTCCATCACCAAAATAGTTGGAGGTACACATTTGGGCTCCAGCAAAGGAGATAACTACCTTGTCGTGGTACTGGAGCTTGAGCTTGAAATTAGAAGAGGAGTGTGCAACTTCTTTCAGAGTGTGCATTTGAAGGATGCATCAGGCTTTTGTTGGAATAAAGATTGTATAGGCAGTAGTAACTCCAGCAAAGGAGATCGTTACCTTGTCGTGGTGCTGGAGCTTGAGCACCTCAATGAAACCATGAGCTAAACCGTGAAGGGACACCCAAGACGGGAAGGTCGTGGCAGAGAGGTCAGACTAAATACGATCCCTGGGGAAGGTAATGGCAACCCACCCCAGTATTCTTGCCGTGAAAACTAAATGGATCAGTACAACCAGAGATATGTCGGTATACCATCGGAAGATGGGACTCCCAGGTCAGAAGATGGTCAAAATGCTACTGGGGAGGAACAGAGGATACGTTCAACTAGCCCCAGATGTGATGACGCAGCAAGCTCAAAGCCGAAGGACGGCTAGCGGCTGACGGTGCTGGTGGTGAACGACGAATCCAATGTTCTAAAGATCAACACACCATAGGAACCTGGAATATAAGATCTATGAGCCAGGGCAAATTGGATGTGGTTATTGGTGAGATGTTAAGATTAAATATAGACATTTTAGGTGTCAGTGAACTGAAATGGACTGGAATGGGTCACTTCACATAAGATGACCACTAGATCTACTACTGTGGACAAGAGGACCACAGAAGAAATGGAGTAGCCTTCATAATTAATAATAAAGTGGCTAAAGCAGTGCTTGGATACAATCCAAAAAACAATAGAATGATCTCAATTCAAATTCAGGGTAAGCCATTTAACATCACAGTGATCCAAATATACACCCCAACCACAGATGCTGAAGAAGCAGAAGTAGATCAGTTCTATGAGGATCTGCAGCACCTACTGGATAATACACCAAAAAGAGATGTTATTTTCATTGCAGGAGACTGGAATGCTAAGGTGGGTAGTCAAACGGCACCTGGAATTACAGGCAAGCATGGTCTGGGATAACAAAATGAAGCAGGACATAGGCTGATAGAATTTTGCCAAGACAACTCACTGTGCATAACAAACACTCTCTTCCAACAACCTAAAAGACGACTTTATACATGGACTTCACCAGATGGTCGACACCGAAATCAGATTGACTACATCCTTTGCAGCCAAAGGTGGCGGACATCTATACAGTCAGTAAAAACAAGACCTGGAGCTGACTGTATTTCAGATCACAAACTTCTTATTGCAAAATTTAGAATCAGACTAAAGAGAATAGGGAAGACCCACAGATCAGTTAGATATGTGCTCACTAATATTCCTAAGGAATATGCAGTGGAGGTGAAGAATAGATTTAAGGGACTAGATTTAGTAGATAGGGTCCCAGAAGAACTATGGACAGAAGTTCGCAACATTGTTCAGGAGGTGGCAACAAAAAATGTCCCAAAGAAAAAGAAAACCAAGAAGGCAAGATGGCTGTCTGATTAGACAGTGGAAGTAGCCCAAGAAAGAAGGAAAGCAAAAGGCAACAGTGATAGGGGGAGATATGCCCAATTAAATGCAAAATTCCAGAAGTTAGCCAGAAGAGATAAGGAATTATTTTTAAACAAGCAATGTGCAGAAGTGGAAGAAGACAATAGAATAGGAAGGACAAGAGACCTCTTCCAGAAAATTAGAAACATCGGAGGTAAATTCCAGGCAAAAATGGGTATGATCAAAAACAAAGATGGTAAGGACCTAACAGAAGCAGAAGAGATCAAGAAAAGGTGGCAAGAATATACAGAAGATCTGTATAGGAAGGCTAATAATATTGTAGATAGCTTTGATGGTGTGGTCAGTGAGTTAGAGCCAGACATCCTGAAGAGTGAGGTTGAATGGGCCTTAATAAGCATTGCTAATAACAAGGCAGCAGGAGACGACGGTATCCCTGCTGAACTGTTTAAAATCTTGCAAGATGATGCTGTCAAGGTGATGCATGCCATATGCCAGCAAATTTAGAAAACACAAGAATGGCCATCAGATTGGAAAAAATCAACTTATATCCCCATACCAAAAAAGGAAAGCACTAAGGAATGTTCAAACTATCAAACAGTGGCACTTATTTCACATGCCAGTAAGGTAATGCTCAAGATCTTGCAAGGTAGACTCCAGCAATTCATGGAGCGAGAATTGCCAGATGTACAAGCTGGGTTTAGAAAAGGCAGAGGAACTAGAGACCAAATTGCCAATATCCGCTGGATAATGGAGAAAGCCAGGGAATTTCAGAAAAACATCTATTTCTGTTTTATTGACTATTCTAAAGCCTTTGACTGTGTGGATCATAACAAATTGTGGCAAGTTCTTGGTGGTATGGGGATACCAAGTCATCTTGTCTGCCTCCTGAGGAATCTGTATAACGACCAAGTAGCAACGGTAAGAACAGAGCACGGAACAACGGACTGGTTTAAGACTGGGAAAGAAGTATGGCAGGGTTGTATACTCTCACGCTACCTATTCAACCTGTACGCTTAACACATTTTTATTTTTATTTATTTTATTTATTTATTTTATTTATTCCCCGCCCATCTCCCATACAAGGGACTCTGGGCGGGTTACAATAATTAAATTTAAAAATTTAAAATTTTTAAAACCATTCAACATAGAAAATATATTAAAAATATATCCAATATAAAATAAGATAAAAAATGCTGAATCATGCGACGTGCTGGACTTGATAAATCCAAGGCTGGAGTTAAAATTCCTGGAAGAAACATTAACAATCTCAGATATGCAGATGATACCACTTTGATGGCTGAAAGCGAGGAGGAGTTGAGGAGCCTTATGACGAAGGTGAAAGAAGAAAGTGCAAAAGCTGGGTTGCAGTTAAACCTAAAAAAAACCCAAGATTATGGCAACCAGCTTGATTGATAACTAGCAAATAGATGGAGAAAAAGTGGAGGCAGTGACAGACTTTGTATTTCTAGGCGCAAAGATTACTGCAGATGCTGACTGCAGCCAGGAAATCAGAAGACGTCTACTTCTTGGGAGGAGAGCAATGGCAAATCTTGATAAAATAGTTAAGGGCAGAGACATCACACTGACAACTGAGCGAAGGAAGATAGATGCTTTTGAACTGTGGTGTTGGAGGAAAATTCTGAGAGTGCCTTGGACTGCAAGAAGATCAAACCAGTCCATACTCCAGGAAATAAAGCCAGACTGCTCACTTGAGGGAATGATATTAAAGGCAAAACTGAAGTACTTTAGCCACATAATGAGAAGACAGGATACCCTGGAGAAGATGCTGATGCTAGGGAAAGTGGAAGGCCAAAGGAAGAGGGGCCGACCAAGGGCAAGATGGATGGATGATATTCTGGAGGTGACGGACTCAACCATGGGGGAGCTGGGGATGGTGATGGCCAACAGGAAGCTCTGGCGTGGGCTGGTCCATGAAGTCACGAAGAGTCGGAAGCGACTGAACGAATAAACAACAACAAAAACACATTTGGGGCTGGGAGCAGTTAATAGCCAGTCCAATTTATAATCTTTGAATACTTCATTCTGTAAAAGCTAATTTTAGCTTAACAAGTTTGATAAAAAACCTCCCAAGGATATATAGGAAGGGCGTGGTCACCAGAAGTAATAAAACAAAATCTTCCAATCTCCTCCCAAGTTCTCTACATACATTTTTAGTATAACAGTGCCCCCTAGTGATTGTATTAGCTCATGGGGCATTTCACCATAATCTGTTGCCTATCCCAACAATTGCCTGTCTTCATGCATGTGACTGCTGGAAGTTATTTGCATGTTTTGTTCAAATATGTGAAAGGATGGAATTATGTTCAAGTGAATATACTTACAGAATTATCCATCTAAATAGAATTCTAAGCATTTCCACTCAAACAGGCATGCAGCACTCTTTCATTATTTTGTGCTAAATATATGAGGAACTGTTCCAGCATTTATGCAGACAAGGACAGACAGGGCAGATTGTGTTTGCACATATTCTCCAGCCCTTTTTAGCCATTAAGATCGGCTGAGTCTTCCTGAAAGGCGATTTGTAGAGCAGTAGGTGAGATATCATATTTAAGTGCAAGAAGAAACATAGAAGGAACATCCTCTTGAAGATTGTGGTTTGCCAAACACAGTCAGAGGAAAGGAAAGGAAATGCAAGGTAAACACAGGCTGCTTTACTTGAAATCTCTATAGCAACTGGATGTATGAAATAACAACTGATTAAAATGAAGTATCCCTCTAGCCACTGCTTCTGTAGCTGAGATGTTTGGGAATGAGTCATGAACATCCCAACAGCTCACTAATGTTCAGAAGACCTGCCAGCTTAGCTTGGTCAAATGAAGCTAATATTTAAAATTTACTACATTCTGTTGCAGCTCATCTATCAGGCACTGACATGACCTCATATCAGGTGTTGGATGCCATCAAATATTGACAGCTGCACCATGCTAGCTGTCAGATATTACCAAATATAGATTGTGACATGTCAGATATTGTCAAGTTCTGCCTGTCTGTGCATTTCAGCTATGAGATGCTGTCAAATGTTGAGTGCTAGATGTCAGATTTTGTCAATTGTACAACATATTGAAATGTTGACTGCTACCGAAATTCCATGATGCCAAGTGCTGATACTGAATATCAAATATTCATGTGCATCACCATAATCTGGAAATAATATTCCAGGGTTATTTATTATTTGAAACTGCAGAGAAGATTTTGCAGTTTTCATTCATTAATTTTGGGGCACTTCTTTCCAATGTAAAATAAACCATGCCAGAGAAAGGATAAATGATAAGGTATTAAACTAAGTTGAATGATATACAGTGTGACTCCATTTCCATAGCATATCAACTGTCAGGGTTGCCACAGTGCAAGCCCTGCCATGCATGTTGAATTGTATTTGAGAATGGATTATTCACAATGTGTGTCAGTGCAAAGGATTTCATGAGAAGGGAGGGGAAGAACACAGAGAGTGAAATTCCAACAAGAATGTGGAAGAATGTTTACAGCTGGTCAAGGCCATGTACCTGCATCACATCGCTTGGTACTGAAGAGAAATATGCTGATGGGAGGGGGAGCGTGGTTGGATGGGAAAAGTACTGGACAATGCATCATCAAGGGAGAAGTGACATATGGGTGGGGGAAAGAGTGAGGTTTGACGGTTTGGCGGGAATTGAGTCATTCTGGTCTTTAGAATTCTGAATTGTAATACTTTCAGTAAAGCTTTCTACTATACTCTAAATGGAGTGTACTGAGGAATGCTGAATTGGAGGATTAGATCCAGACACATCACAACACATACCACCCATAGGGGTGAGAAGGGAGATACAAACAAACATACGTCTATGAAGGTTCTCAGTCATCCAGGTGGAATTGTCTGTAGCTTGAATCATGTCAACTGGATTTCTATTTTCTCAGTCGAAACGTTTCGCTCCTTATCCAAGGAGCTTCTTCAGTCTGAGCAAAGTTAGTAAGGGAATCCTTAAATATGTTTCTAGGTGGCTGTGTGACCTTGCACCTGGGGCTAGGTCATGGTTATTTTGAGATGTTATTTCTAAGTCCCTTTATCATCTAAAGGAGGATCGTTAAGATTACCATGCTGCTGTTGAGCTTGCGAAATGGTCTTAATCTTCCTAGGCACAGAAGACAAAGCAGGAAGGAAAATAGGTGAAAGATTGTGCCTGAGGCCCCCACCTCTATTCAAGGAAGGATTTTCCAAGTTGGCATAAATGGATTCCTTAACCCCTCTCTCAAACCACCTATCTTCTCTGTCTAAAATGTGAACATTTATGTCCTAAAATGAGTGTCCTTTTTCCTTTAGATGAAGATAAACTGAAAACAAACATACGATCTTAGAAACATGAAACAGGTAGGAGTAGGAAGAGAAGGAGAGATACAATAGCCCATAATACCTTCTTTCTGGTAAGTTAGAGGACTGTAAGGTTGGAGGCTGAGTCCGATGAGTCCGATTTGGAAATAGAAAGGGCCAATAACAATAGAAACAGGAAAGAATGGAATTGGCACAAAAATTGAATTAGATTCAGAACAGCTGATTGGAGGCAGCCTAGAAGGAGACTTGCCTCCACCTATTAGTGCACAAGAACAGTGGTGGGAAAGGCGGGCAGAGCAACATGAGGCATGATTGGCTCCCGTTCGCAAATGGTGCAAAAATCAAAGAGATAAAAGGTGAGTACAGCATACACCCATTGCCAGGGACAACCATTCACATTCTGTACAGTTTCCTGGAGTGAATCATGATCCCGTCGCCGCGCCAGAATCCTTGCTCAGACGTCATCTCATTTTCAGGCCAGACCCTTGCAGTACAGCCTTGCCAAGCCTCGTGCCGGAGCCCTACCTCGTCGACTCATAATGCACTGCGCCGGAACCCAGCCCCACCTGAACTCTTTGAGCACCTCATGTCAATTTGTTTCTCTAGATTTATTTGTGTGCTTTAATCATAAATAAAGTACTTTATCCACACCTTCCTGCTTTGGGTCTTAGTCGGAACAGGACAGATTGTCTCCAGCCATACCCCAGTGGGGGAAAAGGAAGATGGTGGACCTGGACTAATCAAACATGGTGGATCAGCAATTCACCATTGAACTAGCCCAGTTGAGGCAACAGGTCGCCATATTGAAAGCCCAGTTATCCCAACTTCAAGCCCAACAGCCAGCACCCCTTACCATGGTCATGCAATGCCCCAAGTGCCCCATGTCAGCGCCAGAAAAATTTGATGGAACTCTTGCCCAGTTTCCCATGTTTTTTGCACAATGTAAACTATACTTGAGCCTCCGTTTGGAGGAGTTTCCCACCAATCGTCACAAGGTTGGATTCCTGATGAACCTATTGTTGGGTTCCGCTGCGTGCTGGGCCTCACCCTTGGTCCTACAACCCAGTCCTCTACTGGACGATTTCAATGGGTTTTGCCAGCAGCTGTGCCTGATGTATGAGGATCCAGTGAGGACACAGACCACCCCAGGTACCCGAGGGGGTTGAAGCAAGGACGGCATCCAGTGGTGGAGTATATCAGTGACTTTCGGCTGCTTATCCAAGACTTAATTTGGAATGAAGAGGCACTGCTTGACCAGTTCAAGGATTATTTAGCCCCTGAAATCCTGGATGAGCTAGTCCAGACTGAGTGCCCACAGAACCTGCATGTGCTGATGCAGTTGTGCCTTCATATCAATGGGCAACAAAGGAAAGTGAGACAACACACGGCCATGATGACATCCTTCGGCCCACACTTCTCAGCAGCCCGATCAGCTCCTGGAGATGAACCCATGCAACTGGGAGGCACGAGACTGTGACTGACGCAGATATTGAAGGATCAGTGCAAGAGAGCGGGCTTATGCTTGTACTGTGGGGGGCCCAGGTACCTGGCAGCAAATTGTCCCACCAAGGCCAAGACCGCAACCTTGTCAGGAAATGAATTTATCCCAGCCTAAAAGAGCAATTAGGCTGGGCAAAGTTGGTGGCTAGCCAATCTACTGAGCCCTGTCCCACACTCCTCAGGCATTTGATGGTGGAGATCACCCTGCAAGTTCCAGGGAGCCCTGTACTCGAGACCCAAGCCATGATTGTCTCTGGAGCCACTGCCAACTTCATGGACAAAGGGTTTGCCAGGCAGTGGGGCATACCTTAGCATGAGGTGAAGCACACATTAGTCATCAAGACCATTGATGGCCAAACCCTTCACTCCAGTCCTGTGTCCTCCACCACCAATGTCTGCTTATGTGAATTGGTGAGTACCAGGAGTGGCTGGAATTCTACGTGGTCACCACACCTCACTTCCCAGTGGTGCTAGGGTTAGAGTGGCTCCAGGCACATGAGCTACAGATTACATGGTCTTCTGGGAGGGTCAAATTCTCCAGCCCTCAGTGTGTAGAACACGTGTCTAGCATGTTGGCTGCAGGAGAGCTCATCATACCCAACCCTCTACTACCACTACAGTTTCAAGATTTTGCAGACATGTTCAACGAGAAAGAAGCAGACCAGCTACCACCCCACAGACCCTATGTTTGCCCCATTGACCTGTTGCTGGGCGCCTGCCTTCTGGTGGACCAAATTTACTCTCTTTTGGAGCCAGAATGAACAGCGCTCAGAGACTTTCTTGACACCAACTTGAAGAGGTGGTTCATCAGGCCTTCAACTTCTCTTGTGGCATCTCCCATGCTGTTCGTAAAATAGAAGTCGGGGGAGCTGCAGTTATATTGCGACTACCGGCAGCTAAATGACATCACTGCCAAGAACCATTACCCATTACCACTGATTTCAGAGCTCCTTGAATGGCTCCAGAACACCCAGATCTTCACCAAGTTGAA
This sequence comes from Charina bottae, assembly GCA_023362775.1. NCBI lineage: Eukaryota > Metazoa > Chordata > Lepidosauria > Squamata > Charinaidae > Charina > Charina bottae. The sequence continues at coordinate 11,076,117 of JALMGJ010000005.1, forward strand.
CCTCAGGGGGGCTTACAACCTCATCAGTATTCACGAAGGGGATGAGTGGAAAACCACATTCCGCACCTGCTATGGACACTTTGAATATAAAGTGATGACCTTTGGGCTTTCTAATGCCCCAGGGATCTTCATGCATTTCATGCATGACATATTTTGGGATCTCCTAGACCGGTACCTCATCGTCTATCTAGATGACCTCTTGATTTACTCCTTTTCTTCACGCAAGCAAGAGCAACACATATGCACAGTTCTGTAGCGACTGTGGAAAAATCAGCTGTACGCCAAACTGGAGAAGTGCCAATTCTCCCAAGACACTGTGGATTTTTTGGGTCACTGGATCTCTGCCAGTGGCATTGCCATGGAGACCGGCAAGATAGAGGTGCTCCAGTCCTGGCAGCCTCCATGCAGAGCCTAGGACATGCAACACTTATTCGGCTTCATGAATTATTATCGGAATTTCATCCCTCACTTTTCAGAGCTCACCACCACTCTCAAATCTACTTCGGAAATGGACTAAGTTTACGTAGGGAGACATCAAGCAGCGGGCTTTCGACAGTCTCAAGTTCGACTTTACCACAGGCCCCATCCTCAGACACCCCGACCCTCTCTGGAAGTTCGTGGTTGAAATGGACGTGTCAGATATCATCATTGGGGCTATCCTTCTAGAAGCCGATCCATGCAGCAGAATCTTCTGCCCCTGTGTGTACCATTCCCAGAAGCTGGCGCCTGCCAAATGAGCCTTCACCATCTGGGATAAGGAATTGCTAGCGATCAAAGTGGCATTTGAAACCTGGAGGAACCACCTAGAGGGATTCCGGCACCACATTCTTTCCTGTGGTGAGGATGGACCATCGCAATTTGGAACATCTGAAAATGGTGCAGAGTTTGAACCAGTGGCAGATTCACTGGTCACTGTTCTTCTCACACTTCAACACACTTCAACTTCCAAGTAACCTACATCCCACGAGGCCAGAATCAATGGGCCGATGCGTTATCCAGAAAGCCAGAGTATGACCATTTAGAAGCCTTCCCAATGCACCAGTGAGTTATCCCGCTTGAACGATTCGCCGTGACCAGTGCTCCATGTGACCTCCTACAGCAGATCCACAATGAGCAGCAACAGGACCCATTCATAAGGAAACAGAAGCAGGAAATCTTGCAGAACCCCACAGGCCAGGCCAACCCATGGACATGGTCCCATGATGCACTCTGCTATCAGGGGCATTACTACGTGTTCGCGGGAAAGTTGCAGGAAATGATGCTGCAGTTGTGTCAGAGCACGAAATGCTGGGGCGGCCAGTGCTTCTCCGCGACTTCAGAGTAATACGTTCTAAGCAGTAAATAGACACTCAAACAGAGATTAGATAAAATAGTCTATTTACTTTATATACATATGCAGTCCAAAATACAGTCCAGTAATGTCCAACACAGATACAGATGAGATGAAGTAATGAGAAGAGAGTGAACACTTGATATCCTCTGCTTATATACATAAATTGACCAATCACATTATAGGTCAAACAAATTATCTGCCACACCCAACTAAACTACAGCACCTGTAATATGAGTCACATCATACCTTCTACAATGGCTGCTAATTGGATGACTTGCAGAATATATCAACTCTCACCTAGATAACTCTAGCCTCCCCTGTATAATTAATCTATCTGTAAATTCTGGGTATTATACAAACCCCAACAAGTTGTGTCATGACAACCCTGCTGCAGGCCCTTTTTGCTTCTTAAAAACGTTAGACCTGATTTCCTGGGAATTTTGTTGGCCTCGCCTTCAGGACAAGGTGAAGCAGTATGTGTAATAGTGCCCCGAATGCCGCTAGACCAAGAGCCAAATGGGAAAGCCGTCGGGCCTTCTCATATCCCTACCCATGCCAGGACAACCTTGGTAGGCCATATCAGTGGACTTCATAATAGATTCCCCAGACTCTTAAGGTGCTATGAACATTTGGGTTGTGGTCGATTCAATGACTAAGATGGTGCATTTCATTGCTTGTGCAGGCCTCCCCACTGCTCAAGAAACTGCACTACTGTATGTTAAACATGTCTTCAGGCTACATGGGTTAGCCAAGAGTGTGATCTCTGATTGAGGTTCTCAGTTCACTACCTGGTTTTGGAGAGCACTCCTCAAGAACTTGAGTATTCAGAGCCACTTATCATCTGCTTATCACCCTGAATCAGATGGAGGGACAGAACAGGTGAACGCCATCATGGAGCAGTACCTGCGTTGTTACGTCAATTTTCAACAGGACAATTGGGCGGACTTGGTCTCAGTAGCAGAATTTGCCTAGAACAATGCAATGCACACCTCCAAAAAGATGTCTTCCTTCCTGGCGAACTATGGGTTCCATCCTCAGTATCTTCCTCTTGCACCCCCAGAATCCTCTGTACCTGCAGCCGATCAGTTCTTCCAAGAGTTACAGGCCAGCCACCAGGTCCTCCGTGAACAGTTGGAGAAAGCAAAAAAAAGATTACAAGTGGTTCATGGATCGCCATCAGAAGCTGGGCCCATCGCTAGCTGTTGGCAACTTGGTGTGGCTGTCCACCAAGCATCTGACCTCCACACGCCAATCCCAGAAATTATACCACCGGTTCCTGGAGCCTTTTCCAGTTGAGGCTGTGATCAATCTTGTCACCTTCAGACTAACCCTGCCACCCCACATGTGAGTACATCCTGTATTTCACAGGTCCTTGCTAATCCCCGCATCAGTGGTGAGCTCATTGAGATCTTCAAAGCCTCCCCCCCCTCCAGTCCTCAACCAAGTAGAACCTGAGTACAAGGTCGCACGCATCCTGGACTTGCGCTTTCATCACGGTTGCCTCCACTACCTCATCAATTGGAATGGGTAGGGACCAGATGAATACTTGTGGGAGAATGTGATGGACATACATGCACCTCAATGGGTGAGAGATTTTCATCGGCAATATCCCCATAAACCCAGACCTCCAAGCTTGGGGTAAGCCGGGGGGAAGGTGGTCCTGCGGGGGGGGGGGGATAGTGTCATGATGGACACTGAGTCTGATGAGTCCAATGAGTTCCATTTGGAAATAGCAGGGCCAATAACAATAGAAACAGGAAAGAATGGAATTGGCACAAAAATTGAATTAGAAACAGAACAGCTGATTGGAGGCAGCCCAGAAGGAGACTCACCTCCACCTATTAGTGCATGAGAACAGTGGTGGGAAAGGTAGGAAGGGCAACACGAGGCACGATTGGCTCCCATTCACAAACGGTGTGAAAATCAAAGAGATAAAAGGTGAGTGCAACATGCGCCCATTGCCAGAGACAACCATTCACATTCCATACAGTTTCCTGGAGTGAATCGCGATCCCATCGCCATGCCAGAATCCCTGCTCAGACCTCGTCTCATTTTCATGCCAGAGCCTTGCCGTACAGCCCCGCCAAGCCTCGCGCTGGAGTCACTGCCTTGTTGCCTCGTCACACGCCATGCTGGAACCGAGCCCCACCACACAGCCACGCTTTATGCCAGAACCTTGCCTTGCCATGGTGCCCTGTCCTTTGCTGGAATCCCATCCAGCCTTCAGGTCCAGTCTTGCCTTGCCCTCGCACCCAGCCTCAAGCCAGAATCTCACCTTGCAGCCGCCGTGCCCAGTCTCATACCAGAATCGTCCTTTGCAGCTGTGCCAAGCCTCATGCTGGAATATTGCCTTGCCTTCAGACCCAGCTTCAAGCTGGAACCTCGCCTTGTAGCCGCTGTGTCCAGTCCCGTGCCAGAATCACCCTTCGCAGTCGTGCCAATGCTCATGTCGGAACCTTGTCTTGCCTTCGCTCCCAGCCTTGAGGTGGAACCTCATCCTGCAGTTGCCATGTCAAGTCTTGTACCTGAGCCTCTCCTTGCTGCAGCGCCAAGCCTCATGTCAGATTCGCGCCATGCCACGCTGCCGTGCCCAGCCTCATACCAGAGCCATTTCCCACCACATCGCCAAGTCTCATGCTGGAGTCACGTACCCCCAAGCCTCATACCTGAGCTGCTCCTTGCCACAGCACCATGTGTCGTGTCATATTTGCACCCCGCCACCGCGCCAAGCCTCATACCAGAGCTGTTCCTCACTGCAGCACCAAGCACCTCATCGGAACTTTGCATAGCTGCCACATGGTGGTTGCCCATGTGCGCGCCAACTGGGAATGGATCACCACTGACCAACTGAACTCTGTGAGCATCTCATGTCAATTTGTTTCTCTAGATTTATTTGTGTGTTTTAATTTTAAATAAAGTACTTTATCCACACCTTCCTGCTTCAGGTCTTAGTCGGAACAGGACAAGGACATCGTCATCAGTTTGCCTTCTAATAACTTAATATTTTGTAATTGGTCACATCTATCCTGGCTAAATTTTTGTGAGAACACTCACAAAGCTTCTCAAATTTCCAATTACTTGCTGAAATAAAATTAGGGATTCTAGTTCCAGGAGTCAAGTAAAAGTCACTCCAATTTCTTGTGCCAAATAAATGTTCAGGGGCTGTAAGAAGAGCATCAAGTAGGCAGATGAGAAGCAAGGATTCAGGCTTGGCTAAGGAAACAACAACAACTGATGCCAGGGCAGTTATGCTATTTCAGTTTTTAACAGCTCTATGTTTGTGATCAGAATAGATCAGAAGAAAGAACAATGTCCTTTGGGAAAAGAAACCTCAGGGAGTTGAAGCTGCTTGATTGTTCTAAGAAAAGAAAAGCTACTGGAGGTAAAAAGAGGATTGCTGAATACAATTCATTTGGACTTTGGAGCTACTATAGATCCTTTGACCTGCAGAGAAGTGGAAACACTTTGTTATTGGTCAGTTTTAAAGTTCCTCTCACAAGGTAGGTGGTGTGATGGTGGTTTTAATCTGATAGGTATTGGTATAGGAGGTCCATCAATTTTAAAAACAGAGGAAACAGATATAAAGCTATAGCCTCCCTGAAGTCAAGCTTAACTCCTGGTGACAATATGTACACCATGTTGATTTTTAGAAACTGTATGGAAATGATTTCTTCTCCTTCTGTCTCCTCCTCCTCCTCCTCCTCGATGAGTCTACAACCCTGGGATTTCTCAGTAATCTTCCATCCAAGACCTTTCTCAGTTTGCTCAAGATCAGCAAAGGTTGGCTAACTGCTCCTGCCCAATTAAATCAACTGCAGAGGTTCATGGATCATAATAATTAATCCTTTGTTCTTGGCAGTTTTCAACTAGTCTGCCTTCTTCAGAACAAAATGGTAACTTCTGAACAAAGGTGTTTCCAGAAATGTCCAAGGAAAAACACCAAGCTGCTAGCCTTTCTCTGTCATATCCCAACATCTTCCCCGCAAGCTTTAAGTTTGCAGCTTCTGGGTAAGCAGCAGTACATTGGAATAAAAGCAAAAGCTTTACTTTGGCTCTAAGGCTATTGAGAACAAGTCCATTCTTCCTATGTAGAATTCTGTTTATAAGAAACAGCAGTAGCAAGCAGCACATCTGAATTGCCTCCAGTAACACATTTTAATGGGAAGTTAAATTGGGCCAAAAAAAAAGGATATTAATGTCATTCATTCATTCATTCATTCATTCATTCATTCATTCATTCATTCATTCATTCATTTTACCACCCTCTTTTTTCCTTGAGTGCCTTACTTAGGCTGCAGTATTACTTGAACTTTAAAGAAATCTAGTTTGGTTAGTACTCAGATAGGGGACCTGCAGAAGATATCAGGGCTTTAGACTAGACTTTCAAATTAAAAAAAATATATCAGAAGGCAAACCAATTTTCTATTGCTGGACTCCAAGGTGCCTTTAAGATTTATTTTTTAATTCTTAAAACAAATCCTAAGATGGAAAACAATTAAAAAGCAATGAACAATAGATTAACATTTGTAAAAATAATAATCTGGTAGAACACTCTGAAAATAATAGCCCTAAACACATTAAGCAAATTGGGAAGTACAAAACAGCTTAAAAACAGTAATGTGAAGATACAGTAAATGCAAGTAGGAATGGTTTTTAAAAATGAAAAAGTAGGTTAAAAAGTTATAAAATAAATTCTAAAATAATAATTATGCAGATCAAAGTATGTACTGGAGTAGTCTGGTGCATGCTAGGAATGCAAAATTTATACAGAGGCAATTACAGTGTTTGTTTTTTAATATGCTAACAAGATACAGATACATTATAAAGCAGTATAAATGCATGAAGCATTGAAATAGACAAGGTATTTACTGCATTGGACATCCCTGCTCTGGAGCCAGTAATGTAGGAATATGTCATAAATGGTTATAGGAAACAGTTTTGAAGACCAGCACACACATTTTAAAAATAAATAAAAAAAGGAAAGCATTACATTGGCAAACCATCAAAACAGTTAACTGGAATGTTTTGCTGTGAAGGATCTCAGGTGAAAGTCTACTTATACAGTTGGCCACTGATTCTTCCTAGAAAGGTTAGAAAATGTGATAAATTGTGTCAACCCCACTAGGTAGACCAGAACAAGAAATCAACTCCACAGGAAGCCTAAAACTACTTTTATTAAGCCTGGCTATAATAACAGAATCTTGCGAGTCTGATTGTGTTGTACTTCCTCCTCCTTATAGTTCAGTGAATTAGGGAGGTGTTTGAGCTGCTTCCGAACATTATCTGGATGTTCTGATATTCTGGACTCAAAACATGTTTTACCCCTTGTGGCCTTTGCAACAGAGCTTGGATATCTCAGTCAAGGACATCTTCTTACTCTCTACAATTGCCAGAGCTATGTCTTCTGTAATGGGTGGATTAAAGTTGTGGCAGAAGAGTTGGAGGTTTAAGACTGAGGTTGCTTTGAATTTGACAGGCAGATATTTGCAGTAGGCTTTCAGTTATAACCAAAAAGAATACCATAGAACCCCACAATGTTTTACCAATATTCTTCTATCAAAAGGGGAAAAAAGGATAGCTTTCTCATAACCATATTCAAGTTTCCCATAGTTCAGAGATGTAGGGGATATAACATACAGTTTTTATAGGGCTTGTGTCCCAAATACTGTATCTGAGGCCATGAAACCTAGAATGGCTGTTGAAAAACTTTTCTTCATTATTTGATCAGGTTAGTCATTATTTACAAGGTGTCAGTTTAGACCTTGATGTTTCATTCTTCTCTTATCCAGCTATTCATATTTCTTCATAATCCCCCTGGTCTGGCAGAAACTATTTAAGAAGCCTGTGAGCAGCTGCTACCAATGACAGATGTTCCCAGAAGAAGGTGGAGTGACACAGTCCACTGATCTAACATCCCCAAAGGGACCAAGGGACAAAAACACACTGGTGAAACAAGTTCCAGACTATAAAAGAAGGGCATGAATTGAAAGACTTGTTCAATATTTTCAGTCTCTTCATTTGCAGTGGCTCCTTCTGTCATTGAAAAACTATGACATTACAGCCATTGAGCATTTTTTTCTTTCCTTTTTTTTCCTCTGAAGAGAAAACTCAAGGATGATGGGTAGAATCACAGAGATGCTCCACTCAGAGAGGCATACCCTATCTCAGTTTTCATTTATTGATTACTCAAACCATTCCATACAGTTAAGAAGGCTTCTCTGCTGGTGAATTTTTGCACAATGAAAAAGTAAGGTGTTGAGAAAGCTTTTCACTGGCGGCAAAGGGGAGCTTACTCCCCTATAACCAAACTTCAGACTGTTTTTTCCATTATCAGATCTTGTTCACTATGAATTTGCATTTCCATGAGCCAAGTGGCAATTTCACTCTGAAATCTCCATTAGTTCTGCCTGCACATATAACTCCTCCTTTAAGTGGTTTGTCTTATCATCTCCAGTGTGCAAACAGGAAAGAGGGAGAGGGAGACAGGGTGAACTGATATCCTAGGAAAGGCATTTGAGAAGAACATGCTACCTTATTCTCACAGTGTTGGCTCCCTAGAGTAATCAAGATAAAGTTATTAAGGGAATATGTCAATTAAGGTTCTCAGTCATCCAGGTGGAACAGTCTGTGGCTTGAATCATGTCAACTGGATTTCTATTTTTTCAGTAGAAACGTTTCACTCCTTATCCAAGGAGCTTCTTCAGTCTGAGTAAAGTTAGTAAGGGAATCCTTAAATATGTTTCTAGGGTGGCTGTGTGACCTTATTAAGGGAATATTTCCAACCAATTCTGGTGTTTATGTCTTCTAAACTTTTTTTCCAGCACATTCTCAATGCTCTCAAATGTATTTACAGTACCTCATTCTAATAACTTTTTCAAGGTTGTAGGAGGGAGGGAGACAAGGAAGAGATACCGGAAAGGTAGTCATAATCAGGTTTTGTCAACAGTATACTATCATTCCAGAAAAGCTGGAGAATAATCTTGTAGTAAGGGGTCTCAGGTGGAAATATATAAAGAAGTCACCCACTTTACAGGGAAAGAAGTTGGATGATAGCTGATGAGGACCCTTCCAGTTTTCCAGAAAAAAAATAAATTTCTGGCTAAGTAAAGAGTACTTCCATCTTGGGAAAAAGAAACGGGGGTGGGAATTAGCTCCATCAGGAATCATATCAAGGTCCCTGAAATGCTTCAAAAAAGCAGTTGTCAGAAGATTTTCTTGGCTCTCATCTTTTCTAATCAAATAGGCAAAGGTGAAAGAAACTTGTTCCTTCAAGAACCACTGTTTCAAAGCACCTGGAAAAGTTAAAGTAATGGTATCCGAGGAAGCAGACATAAAAGCAAGTGAGGAATTAGGTAAATGGTAACAAAGGAGGTGGGAAAGTTTCACTCTCAATCTGTGTTTCTGGTGATCTGCCTCCCATATATGCAACTCACACCAACATGGCATGAAGAAGGGGGACCTAATGAACAGAAAAATGTATTCTAAATTAATCATGGACTCCGGAGTTTAGTCTGGTCTCACTGTCATTCCTTCCTGCAGCTGCTTTATTTGTCCTCTTCCCTTTTCCCTCCATCCAAATGTATGTGATTGTGGTGGTGATGGTGATGGAGATATCATGAACCTTTGAATACATGGCTTAACACATTTATCAGGAACCTTGGGGAATGAAATTTCCCTAGTTCCTGCTAAGCCATTACAGATGTCAAGAGGCAAGGTATTACCTTTATCCTTGTTCCAATTACTCGATATTCTAGACAGTACATATGGAAAGCAATCAGTTGGCTGAGGTACAGAACACACCAGTACAAACTGAAACCTGGACCTAAAAGTTGCAGAAGGCCAAAAAGTAGAAGGGTCTGGTAGATGGTGCAAGAAGGCTGCAAAGCACAGATCACTCTGTGGCTCATACATATTGATTTCACATACCTTTATGTATGTAGGCTTCCAGTTCTATTCTTCATTTTAGGATAACTGCAGTGGGAGTGGGAAGAATATAGAAGATCGCTGAACAGAAATAGAGTAAATTTGTTCTTTAGACTCCCCCCACTGTTTTTCATGAAATATCAAGTAATATTGAAGTGCCCAGATCTAACCTTTTCAAAGTGCAGCATATCTGACCATTTCATCTTTCCGAGTTTCATAGATCCTGATATTATTGTGCAATTTAAAATTTCCTAGCAGCATCAGAGAGTTCTTGCATTTGCAAACAGTATTGCTCATATGTCTACCCAGAACTGCAGAAGATGAAAGCATATAAAATGCCAGAAAATGGTCAAATTGCATTATTTATATAAAGATAGCTGGGTAGAGAAGCTCTCTTCTGTACTTAAACCATTAGCTAAATTTAGGTGGGTAGAAAAAAACCCTGATCATTAAATAATTTCAATGACTGTGTAACTGGAAAAAAATGGTTTGTATTTTATCATCACTCTGAAATACCTTTCCACAAATAAAAAGGTCAGCATGAGTGGCCTTCTTTCTATTCATATTGATGGATTAGAAGTTCTCTGCTCTGGGATTATTCGCAGGGAAGGGTAATCAGAAAATTCCAAGGTGATAATAGTGTGCTATCAATCCACCACAAAGATATACCCTGTAGAATAAGCTAAGTTCAGTCAAAGAGTTTTAACAAGCAGTACCTTATCAAATCAGATAGGAGGCATAGTAAGTAAATGGACTGGGGAAGCCCATGTTTCCAGCAATGAGTAACCAGCAGATATCCCAAATCTTATTTATGACAATTTGTTGAATGAGCTCTATCGCCTGGATGGCCAACATTTACCCAATCTCAAAGTTATATGATGCCATAACTGGTGCCTATTACTTCTAAGAATCCCAGTCTAGCAACTTCACACTTCTATATAGCTCATTTGGCTGATGGCTTCACCATTCTATAAGATTTCAGAGGTATGATTCTGGTTCGGATTCTGCCAAATGGATAAAGGAGGTTGTGATTCAGGAGCTGGTGTGGCATGGGACTCAAAGACTTTTCTTCCCCCCCCCCCTTCTTATCTGAGTCTGAATATTGAAGGAAGGCAGGAAGGAAGGGACTGCAAAAAGTAAGTTTTAGTATGAACTACATATATTGTAATTACATCAAGGTATTTTTATGTAGTAGAAGGATGGGCTACCAACACATCTAATTCCCCCCCACACACATACACAGAGAGCCCTTGAAGTCCTCTACAATTACACCTAGTACTGCAATTTACCAGTGTGCATCCACATAAAAAGCAGTGCCCACACAGAGACACACACACAAACTTACAGTGGTTTTTCATCAACACGTACTTTTGCCTTGGTAATATAAAGGGCAACTAACTGATCTGGAAACTGATACTTTGGAGTGGTTTTAGTTTGAGGATTAATTTCAAAAATATCCCTAATAAACTATGATTTAGAAGGACATAAAGCAGAATGGACCATTCTATTTTCATTTTTATGTGATCACACACAATTATTTCCTGTAATGTAAGAAAATCCATATTTATTTTTCTTGATATTTTTTTCCTTCCTAAAAGACATTTTGTATGCATTTCCCCTAAAATATTTTCAAACATTTCCTCTGTAAGATGTATCTTAGTATTTTCTTTTAACATTTCAAAATTGGAAAAATGCATAATTGAAAAAAAAAAGCTTTATTTCATTCTGCACTAAATCCCCCAGCATCTGTGGGAGGAATATAGCACAAGACAGCATGCTAAAATAGACCAGTAAAGGGGAGATGAGAATGTATGGAGAAAAAGATAAGAAAGCTAGGAAGATTGCATGGAAGGCCAAGTCTTTAGAGTTGTTTAATATTGAGGTGGATGATCTGTATAAGAGTACTCTCTTATAATGCCAAAATCTACTCTTGTGGAACAAATCCCATTTCCATAAAGAAAAGATAAACAAAAGTTCTGGGAAAATTATATGTTCCCAATTAAATTAACAGCCAGCTGAACAGCAATAAGAAGAGGATGAGAATTTTGAGTTGTAAGTAATTTAATAGAAAGAGGAATCAATATAACGACACCATTTTACCTAAGAATGGCTTCAAAACCAGAATATATGATGCTCATAACTGAGATGGTGGCCCACCTTCACTTTCTTACCAATACTTTGTTTCATTTAAAGGTATTGTGAGAAGTGTGGTGACTCCATATTTTGTTGCTGTTGCTGCTGTAGTCTAATAAAAGAGAGGGAAAAATGCATGAGTTTCAATGCCTTAGGATTAAAATAAATTAATTTTAGGGGTTGCTGTACCTTAATTCATTTCATTTAGACCCTTTAGAAAAGGTGGGTACCATCCCCTCATGTTTCTTGCCTTTAAAAAAAAATCCATTGATACATAACGATTTTTTATTAAAAAAAATAATGATTATGTAGGGATCCCCCCCAAAAAAAAAATGGCTGGGAGAAGGCTTAGGTTAACTCTTTCCGTACATCCTCCACAGTGACCCTGTTATTTATTTATTTATTTATTTATTTATTTATTTATTTATTTATTATTTAAATTTGTATCACCGCCCATCTCCTCCACACCTGGGGACTCTGGGCGGTTCACAATAATAAGATAAAAATATAGAATTACAGCCACAATAATTTACAAATAAAATCCAAACAAAAAGATGTTAATAATAAGGCGGGTTTCATGGCGCCAGCCACTCCCAAGAGGAACTATTTGCATTCCCGTCCCAAGCCAGGCAGCAGAACTAGGTCTTCAGGTCTTTCTGGAAGGTTGGGAGTGAAGAAACCCGCCTCAGCTCCAGGGGCAAGGTATTCCAAAGGGCAGGTGCTACTGCAGAGAAGGCATGCAAAAAAAAAAGCTACACCATTGAATAAACAGCATTTTCTTTAGTGGATTCCATGGATTCTCACCATGCAAGGACAGCTAGAGAAGCACTTTAAAAAATTATCTTCAGAGGATGGCATGGTTGGATGGAAGGAGATGTTTCCTTAGATATAGTCAGTCTCAGTAGTTTTCTCTTAAACAATTATACCTCTGCATTTGCCTGCTTGTGGGAACTTCACATGACGTCTGGAATGTACAAGAAACAGAGCTTTTGTATTCAATATTGCTGTAGGCCCACCCACCCACTGTTGCTAAGTGAAGGTCTACCATCTGCCTTCAAACTGATGTACCCAAAGAACAAAAGAGGGTGTATATAACTACTTCACTTCAGAAGAGTGAATATAGGATGCCTTTGAATGATTGGAATATCAAGAGACATCCAATGCTGAGAAGGCTTTCTGCTGTATCATTTCATGTCACTGTTCCAAAATTAGCTGCTTTGCACATAAGTAGAAAGTATTACTGATTTCTACCCCTGTATGCTCTAAAAATAAAAATGAATGTTTTTTCTAGTATCACTTGGTCTCATTCCAGCCTTCCAAGCAATCAGCTGTCTAGCAATGTCAGAATTCAAAGACCTAGAGGAGAAGAGAATATCTCCTCTAACTAGAAGATCACTATGCCTGAAGGAATTAATTTATTAATTTTATTAATAGCACCTGGTCAATAACTGAGGATTTACATATCCATTTAGACTAATCCACTCCACTTGTAGTGGTAGTTGGACCCTGATCCTGGCAATATATTCTGTATCTCTTCTGACAAGAGATTTTCCAGGCTGCCAAGAAAAGTTTGCATTGATAGGACAGCACTTTAGTTCATAGTTTCTGTTTAATAGTAATTGTGCATATATGTTCATAATCAAGAGTGAAGTTCATAGAATGATAGAATTGGAAGGTATTTGGAAGTCTTCTGCTCCAACCTCTGTTCAGGACAAGAATCCCCATAGCATTTCAAATCTTTGCTTGAAAACCTCTAGTGATAAATTATGAGAGAGTGGGGAGACTCTTGACTCCAGGAAGCAGGTACTTCCACTGTTTCAGGCTGATCCTGGCTCTCATGGTGAGGAAATTCCTCTGAAATTTTAGTTTAAATATCCCTCTGTAAAGCTCCTACCCATTGGTTCTTGTACTACCTTTGGTGCTGTGCAGAATAAATCCACACCTTCTTTCCTGCAACTGTTGTTCAAGTATTGGAAAATGTCTATCATGTCTCCCCTTAGGCTTCCATTCTTCAGGCTTACCCAGTTCAACTTGAGGAATAGATAGATAGAATCCATAATTAGGATCCTGTTGGTTTTCTGAATAGGATATTATTTTGGGAAGTGATATAGGAATGCCTATCTGGTGCCTCTTCATCCCTAATTCTGGTTCATTCTACATACCGTGGGGGATCCTTTATAATGAGGAGGAGTATCTGGAATATAGGTTGGCATTCAGTTGTGTTCTATAAGTCCAGGATTTCCATATATGGTATAGGATTATATCTATAGATATTACTTATTGTGCATGTATGTGTGCGTGTATACACACACACACACATACACACACACACACTACATGCACACATGCATACATGAATCTCGCCATTCTATCTGATTAACTAATTTCAACTAACAGAATTTCCAAATCAAAAGGTTCACGACTGCACAAATTAGCGGCCAATGACAATCCATCAGATTTAGCTTAGTTCTGCCTGAAATTATGCCTTGCCTTTTTTTTATTAAGATCATAATCATAATGGCTTCTGGTGGGAACATGGCGGTCTGAACAGCTGAACAACGCGGCAATTTTTTGGGTTCAGGCAGGTCTTTCATGAAGCCCTGAAGCGTTTTTCCAGAGAAGGAAAACACTCAGAATTATCCCATCTGTCCTCGGGAAGGCTGCTTGCAGCCAGAAAATCACAAATAGTGTTCGCGATTGACTAGTAAGAGCAGCCGAGAGGCTGGGACATCATCATTTCCAAGCTACACTGTAGCCTTAAAGGGACATTAAGACCAGCCACCCCATTTCTAAATCACCCAATTTATTTTCTTTTAAGCATGTGTACCCTAAGAGAGGCTTTCTACAGCAAGGAGAAACACGTTCTCTTGGTGCTTATCATTATTTTTGTGATTATTATTTTTTTAAAAAAATATTTTTAGGTTTTGGATTTTGCTTTCCATCTAAATATTAAAGAAGGTTGAGACTACATAATCGTCTCCCTGTTATTCAATCAATCAAAGTTTATTGATTAGCCTTTAGGCCATATCAAAATACAAGATTAAACAATAAACATTAATAAAACTCTATATAAAATTAATATAAAAGACACATTGAATAAGAAGTAAATAAAAATACAGTAGATAAGTATACATATACAGTAAGTGAAAATACACATCATATTTCCGTGTCACCCCTACAGTTTACCCTGATCAATCCCACATATGTAGATCTCAAGCATATTGATTTGCTTAAATACAGTGCTGTATTATGTGTTATTTTTGGGTCTTGGTCACACATAAAATATGTTGTTCTAATATGTTTTTCCCAGTGGGTCATTCGTTTAATGTATGGGCCAAGGTGCAAATCTCTCACCTTCTTATACAAATTACAGTTGAATAATATATGTGCTATATCTTCAATTTCAGGCTCTCCACATATACAAATGCATTCATTATAAGGGATGCTGTTAAATCTCCCAAATCTGACCATTGTATCAAGCTGATCAAATCTCGTCATTTATTCATTCAGTCGCTTCCGACTCTTCATGACTTCATGGACCAGCCCACACTAGAGCTTCCTGTTGGCCGTCACCATCCCCAGCTCCCCCATGGTTGAGTCTGTCACCTCCAGAATATCATCAAATCTAGCTCAGGTGAATACCTGTCTGAGATGTTTTGGCATTTGTATTTTAAATAGTTGGCAATTTGAAAAGTGCATTTATATCTGCTCAGCCATTTCAGATTGCCAACCTTGCTAAGGGTGACTATATATTTTTGCATTTCTATAGCCAAGATTCTTTGTATAACACTCTTTTTGACATGATCTCTGGAAGCACAAGAGACAGGGAGACCACAACTCCTTATATAATTTGTCAGTTGTGTAATCCAAGAGGTCTGTAGTTGGGATTTTATCTGTTCTAATAGACACAATCTTGGAAGTCTATCGGGCTCCATTTCATTGATTGTACACTCTAATTTTAGAAATAGATAAAATATAAAATAGAAACTACAGAAAAGTATGAAAATAGAACTTTGATTTATTGATGATTAGAGAGTTATCCTGACAGTAGGAGCTAAGTCTTCTTAACAATCTATGTAGTCCAACTTGCGAATATGATAATAATATCATATCATCAGCATATAGCAAGGTGTTACAATATATGTTTAGGGCTTTAGGCATATGAGCTGCAGGGTCCTTCATTACTCTTGGCAGGTCATTGATATATAGATTGAACAATAGTGGTGCTAATATGCACCCTTGTCTTACCCCTTTGTATGTGTTGACCTGTTTGTCATAGCTTCATTTACCCCAAACCGCACTCTCAAACAGGTGCTTGTGTATAGGGCTTTAATCAGTACCAGCAACCTGGGTTCAATTTTGAGGGCAAACAATTTACTCCATAATACTTCTCTGTTCACCATGTCAAATGCTGCAGAAAAGTCAATAAAGGCAGCATACAAGTGTCTCCTCTTACAGGCATATTTGGCAAAATCTCCCTGTTATTATTTTTGTACTAAATTTGAAGATTTCTGCATTTTCCTACATGTTGTATCTGCTGTTTTGAACTTTCAGCTTTCTGTTGCTACTTTCACTTGTGTAAACATATTTCACAATTTTCCTATTATCTCCCACTTTCGCTGGTTAAGTACCTAGCGGGTGCCATAATTTACTGCATGATTTCAATCAGACTCTCTCGGATTTTCATCCTTAAACAGATTCTTTTTGATTCCTGTCAAGTTCTTATGCAAGGCATTCAGGACATTGTGGAGAACGTGAGGTCTGAAGTGTGTCATGTGGATGGGGATGTTGTGGAAGAAATTGAAGAGCTTAACAATAGAAATGTTTCTTTTAATAGTGAGATCAGGGCTTCTGTTGAAATGCTAGATGAAGATTGGATTGCTGAGTTGAAGAAATTAAAGGGACAGATTGAGTTGCAAAACATAAGGGAAATTGATTTTTTGATGGAATATTATGGAAATGAAGGGGTTATTATGTATGGGAGTTTTTAAGGGGGGCAGTTGGGCTGTTTGATTTCTTTATGAAAAATCTCTGTGTGCATTGTGGGGATATGCAAATCTGGTTTATTTTGAAGTGGGGTAAGGGTTTAAGAATATTTGTTTGGATTGCTTCTAGGGCTTTTTTGACTTCAATCATCTTTAATGATTTGGATTAAGATAAATTAAGTATAATAATAACTGCTTGGTTTTAGGCTTAATACTGTATGATTAAGATTATTATAATTCTTGTATTATTAATTATAATGGCAGACAATTTATGTGCTTTTTTAGTTTGATTTTTATTATAGTAGACAGAAATGTATAGAATAGTAGTAGGAAGGAAATAATTAAATAAATGTTATCTTGGGGGGAAGTTGATTAGGATATATCTATCATCTATCTATCTATCTATCTATCTATCTATCTATCTATCTATCTAACTCTATATCTCCTAATCTACTTTTTGATCCTAATCAAAAAGAATATATATATCAGAGCTTTCCAAACTTTTCATGTTGGTGACACACTTTTTAGACATGCATCATTTCATGACACACTCTTACAGCAGGGCATCATTTCATGACACATTCTTACAGCAGGGCACAAGGCAGGCACTAGGACCTGCATGGAATCCTGGCAGGGCAGGTATGGAGGCAGCAAGGCACAAGGCAGGCACTAGGACCTGCGCGGAATCCTGGCAGGGCTCGGAGGCAGCAGCAGCCGCGACACACCCAGACACTGCAGCCGACACACTAACGTGTCCCGACACACAGTTTGGAAAGCTCTGATATATATATTATTTTTATTTTAATATAAGGGGATGAAGCAACTTTACTAAGTGATTTTTATAATGTACCAATGGAATGATTTATAGAAATAATGTGATTTTGGTTTAATATTGAGTAAGGGATTGATTATGGAAAACTTGTATATTCTTGCTGTTAAAAGTCAGAAATCACCTCTTGTAATTGTAAAAAAAAATATTTTGTGTTTTCACACTTTTTAATTTTTCTATTTTTTCTCTTTTTCTCTTTTTTTCCCTTTTTTGTAGCTTTTATCTTTGTCTTAAATCTTATAAAATTCTTATTAAAAAGATCATAGAACAACAACAACAACAACAACAACAACAACAACAAAAATAAGGATTACAGCAGTGAGAGACAATGGTACAAAGACTTCTGTGGAAACGTCATAAAACAGGGGGTTAAAAGTGTGAAGGATTCTTTAGTAGCTACCAGAATAGGCCAAAAGATGGGAAGGGACTTCTACCAGAAGGGAGGTCCATGATCATGTTTATTTATTTATTTACTATTTAAATTTGTATCACCGCCCATCTCCTCTACACCAGGGAACTCTGGGCGGTTACCCTAAATTGAAAAGGACTTCAGTCTTCTTACATAGAGAAGTGACAGTATGTAGAATTCCCAAGTCAGTTGAGTGGATTCATAAAGGAAGAGTAACTTTTTTGTGCTAAATTCATGTTCAGCAGAGAAGGCATACTAATAAACTGGCAATGGTAACAGTAAACTCACTGTTATATGAGCACTAACTTTAAGTTATTAGGAACATGCTAATGTAAACTTCATGGAATTTTGGAATATTTATTTCTTATATTCATGCACCCCCGTAATCCAGTAGTGCTTTGTTGTTAACCTGTTATTTGTTTCCCTCTTTTTATATTTTTAGACATTATTTAGATGCAAATAAATCAGATTCACAATCTGATCCTGGGCATATTTTCCCAAAGTCTTGCAGCATCCAGAGCATATAGCTTCACCTAGACTTGGATTGTAAGGGGCGTGGTGGCTCAGCGGGTAAGACACCAGGCTTGTCAATCGGAAGATCGCAAGTTCAGAGGGTTGAATCCCTAGCCCCATGTGATGGAGTCAGCTCCCGCACTAGCTCCAGCTCTTGCCAGCCTAGCAATTCAAAAGAATGCAAATGCAAGTAGATTAATAGGTACCACTTCAGTGGGTAGGTAATAGCATTCTGCACACATCATGCCGGCCACATGACCGTGGAAGCGTCTTTGGACAACGCTGGCTCTTCAGCTAACAAACGGAGATGAGCACCGGCCCCTAGAGTCAGACACGACTGCACAAATGTGCGGGGGGAACCTTTACCTTTACCTTAGACTTGGATTGTAGTAACTGTTTTTTCTTGCAGAATGTGAATCAAATACTATACCCTTTTTAAAACTAAACTAGGAATATATATAGAGTCAGAATCATTAAAAAAAAAGACCTACAGCCCAGGGTCAAATTAAATGGAAGATTATTCTCAGATGCTGGCCAATATAATGAAGTAATAACCATTTTCTATTTTATTGCAGATGGCATAAGTTGCTTTTTTTAGTACAGAGACACAAAGCAGATGCAATTCCTATTTTAATCACCCTTTTTGGCTTTGAAAGAACCAAAACATTTCTAATCAAGATTGATTTATAAATCTATATCTCTATGTATTGTAGCCTAGGGTGAAAGTTTCACTGCCAAGTTTTAATATACTGCATTTCCCCAGTCCCAAGCCAAGTGGTTAACCCATGCAGATAGGGCTTTACATGGGAAATCTGGCAAAGGGCTTTTGACATCTCAGCATTTTCTTTAGATATACAGCAGCTACTGTATATTTCAGGAATGCAGACACTAGCTCTTATTTATAAAGGGTATGTCAATCAACCCTGCATTTGTATTTGAATACTACTACTACCACTAATAGCATCAACTATTTGTGAAACACCTTATTACAGTTTTCGGGTTTAGAAGAGAGCTAAAACATTTGTGTACACCCAGACCTTTAAAGTTTTACTGTTTTAATGTTAAGTGTTTATTGTTTTAGACATTACTATTTACATTTCTTGTTCTTAATTCTGCTTTATTACATTTTGTAAGAAATATTAAAGGAATGGCTACCATATAAGTTTTCCAAACACATGAAAAGATACATGTAAATTCAGGACAAAGGACAGCCAGATTAAAGCACTGAAGTTCCATTAATCTAAACCACAGATTGAAGTGGGAGTTTAAATACTGCTCGCTGAAATTAATAGGATCCAAGAGATTTAACTTCCACTGGATTGTGTCGTCAAAGTTTATGGTTATATAGAAACCGTACATAGCCAATGTTCTGAAGTCTTTTATTTTTTTAATCCAGTCGTGTCCAATTCTCAGAGACTGCCTGGACAAGTTCCTGCAGTTTTCTTGGCAAGGTTTTGGAAGTGGTTTGCCATTGCTTCCTCCCTAGGGCTGAGAGAGAGAGACAGGCCTAAGGCCACCCAACAGGCTTCGTGCCTAAGGCAGGACTAGAACTGACGGCCCCAAGGTTTCTAGCCCAGTGCCTTAACCACTACACCAAACTGGCTCTCTGAGGTCTTAGTAATCTCCTAATCAAGACCGGTTCATGACTGATTAATGTACGATTATTTATTTATTTTTATTTTTATTTTATCTTATTTATACCCCGCCTATCCCCTCCCTACTGGAGGACTCTAGGCGGCTTACAACATCAGTACATATCAATTATACATCATATATCATACAATTTTACCACGCGATAGGGAGGAGGACAGGGAACCGGCTCTTCAGCTGCAGGCAGCGGACTACATGCCCCAGCATGCCTCGCTTCCACGCCAGCTGCTGACGTCCAGGAAGCTGTTCTTTTCGGATCCGTCGTCCTCCACCGTCATCACCGGGATCCTCCAGGTCTTCTTTGGATCGAGGACGACCCTCCGCTGGACGCCGGCAAATTGACCCACGAAGTGGTACCCATTTATCTACTCACATATGCTTTCGATCTGCTGGGTGGGCAGAAGCTGGAGCTAGTGGCAGGAGCTCACCCCGCCCCGCGGTTTCGAACTGCCAACCTTGTGGTCGGCAGACTAACGGCTCAGCGGTTTAACCTGCTGAGCCACCGCGCTCCATTATTAGATTATTCTCAGTTTGTTTACTGATTCACACACACACACATACATACATATAGATACACATGTCTTTTTAGTTTGTTCTCTTGCCTTGCATAAAAATTGTTGAAAATGAGACATACTGTTAAAAACAGTAACAAGTATATTAGGATCTTTATATATGCTCTACCTAAGGAGAAACAATGACATTCTTTTGTAAGTGTTCATTGATTGTTTACTGCATATTTTGGGAAAGAAAACAGTTCTTTAAAATCGTTTTAACACAATTTGTTAGAAGTTATTTAAAATATTTATATGAAAAATGTAATAATTCAGAAGTGCATGTTGATAAAGCCTATAGAAGGGTAAGACACCAGGCTTATCGATCGGAAGATCGCAAGTTCAGAGGTTCGAATCCCTAGCCCCACGTGACGGAGTGAGCTCCTGCACTCGCCCCAGCTCTTGCCAACTTAGCAATTCGAAAGCATGCAAATGCAAGTAGATTAATAGGTACCACTTCCATGGGAAGGTAACAGCATTCCGCGCACGTCATGCTGGCCACATGACCGTGGAAGCATCTTCAGAAAATGCTGGCTCTTCGGCTAACAAACGGAAATGAGCACCAGCCCCTAGAGTCAGACATGACTGCACAACTGTCCGGGGGGAACCTTTACCTAGGGATGTACAGAAGATGTTTTAAAAACCTATTGAGAAAGTGGTAGACATTAATTTAGACAGTTTTAAAAGGGGACTTGTCATGGAGGATTGGGCTATCAGCTGATCAGAATCTTACCATCCTGCTTTGAGATTGCTTCTGATAATGCAAACAATTTCATTGTTCATTTTAATTTTTCTATTAAAAATAAATGCAACTAACTCTTTAATCAGCATGAGTTAGCTCCTAAGGAACTCAGGTTGAATGGGGCAATTTTTTACATACTTCTCATCTGATTGTCTGCTATTGTTACGTTCTTAAAAATATTGAGGGTCCGTTGCTTTGTGGCTCATGCTCATGTCAGTATCTGTGTGTATTGTTGATGTGCCAGTTCTAAATCAGGGACCGTAACCAAAACTTGAGAAAGAAGGCCAGCAGATACCTGACATTTCTTTTTGTCTTGATCCTAGAGAGGAATAGCTTCCTTTTATAGGCTGGTCCCTTGATCTTGTGGAATGATAGGTGGGAACCAAAAGAACTCCTGGTGATTGTACTTAGGTGCCAACCTCTAATGGGAACTTTTCTGAAGGTCATCTCAATCCTGGAGTTAGTTCTATTCTGGTCATGTTATTATAATATATACTAATATTTTTATATATGTATAGACTCACAGAGTTTCCCAGAGCTACCTAAATATTAGGGTCCATTAAGGCTCTCTTTCTTGCATCACACTATTGGTGCTGTGCTTTGCATTAAGTTCAGAAGTCAGAGAGGCTTTCTCGGTTGTGGCACACCTTCTCCTGGGTCTAGGCTGGGACTGACATTGGTTACAGTTCATCTGTGTCTTAATGACAGTAGCTTGAGCTTAGTTCACCTTCTGTTTATATTGAAAAGATGCAGCTGCTCCTTGTGTTCTGTTTTTTGGTTTTTTCCATTTTCCTCTTATTTATTATTGTAATAGTTTGCAGTCTACTGTGAGATGCATTGGTATAAACATGTTTTCAATAGCTTTTATATGAATGACTGGATGAATAAATGTGGAACTACAGTAGAATATAACATTCCAAGATTAACTGTGTATCAAACAATATTATGTTAGTAGATGCCACGTCTATGTTTCCTCATAATGATGATGATAATGATGCCTACTTGTATCAACTTCACCACCTGGACACTTTGGATGGTTCCTTTGGCTTCAGCATCCTTCCAGAGCCCCCTGATGCTGTTCGCTTCCTTGGCATTTGGCCCAAGAGTTAAATTTCCATCAAAATCCCAATGTAGAAGATTAGATAATTATGATTTGTTCCCCTAAGGCTTTAAATGAGACCTTCAGAGAGGTTGCAAGGTTGCTACTGTGTTGTATAAGAAAAAATAAATTCATGGGGCGCAATTGTTATATGCCAAAGGCTTTGCTTATGCTTAGAGTCTCCATCTTAAACATAAACTTTTGTTAGCATCATTTTAGAGAGCAGAAATGCTTTCTCCCTTTGACCCATTTCTACCCCCACACATCACATCATCTTTAGAATTTACAGGAAAAATACTTTTCTACAAGAAGCTGATATCTAACTGTGGACAATAGTAAATATAGAAAGATGGTATCAGATCCAGAAGCAATGCTGGAGAGGGAATTGTAGTCAATAAGTGCCAATAGGGCAAATTGTCACTCTACTATTGATTTGGATAACCTGCTTATAAAGCGAACTTTCCAGGCCTTGTACTCACCAGGAGTGTTGGAAGCACAACTCCCAAGATTCTTATTGGCCATGCTAGTTGGCAAATTCAGGAAATTGTAGCCCTGGCACATTTGGAAAGCTCCGGGTTAGGGAAGGTTGTTATTGAATACATGGCATAATTTTTTTTTATTTCAGAAAAGCACAAACATACTGCACCATTATTGGCATTTCTAAGTTATTTTTAGTAGACATGATTACATTTCTTTTGTCAAAGATTCTGACAATAGTGATTATCCAAAATTACTGTGAAATCTGGTCTAGTTACATGGGACTTGCTAAACTGGTGGAAGCAAGCAGATTGTTTATTGGGACCAGAAGGTAAGAAGTTGCATGATCTGATTTTAAAAAAAGCAAAAGTGGAGTATATTACCTGCTTCACTAACTGCATAATCTTGATGGAAAAACTTTGAGATATATTCTCATTGCTGTAAGAGTCAGTACAGAGATTTATGCAAGAAGACGGAGTAGGGGGTGGGGAAGCAACTTTGTTTTGTTTTGAGTTGAGTTGAGTTGAGTTGAGTTGAGTTAAAACTAATGCTGCTGGTGGTATATTTTCTTTTTTTAAAAAAAACAAAATTTTCCTATCCTGTTTACATTTCCTGTTTTCTACTCTCTCTTTTTTTTGGTCTATTTTTCTTCTAGTTTAGGGTTTCCATCCTTCCTAAGGGTATTTTCAGCCAATGAGATAAACAAATGATAAAATGGTACATCGTGGCTTTTGTTTTATTTTGTTTTACTGTTTGTTCATGTCCCTGAAGGCAAATGAGTCATATTTCTTGGACTGCTCACATCTTTCCTGAATTGGTCACATAGGGAATCATAAGCAATCATGTATCCCATAAATGCTATGATCCAAGATCAACCTAGGAAAGATAAATACAATTCTCAGTTGAAAATTAGAAGCTATAGAAGGTTTTTATGGAGTCTTTCATTTCTCAGTGGAAACAACTTAGCAAGAAAGAAGCTAGTGCTGCAAAATAGAATTGTTAATTTTTATTTCATCATTATCACAGCATGTTCAACTGAACAGAAGTTGCTTTGGAAATTTTGGATAAATTCTCCTGAATGATGTGGGAGTTCTGGTATTTATTTGGTCACAAGATGGTCACGTTTTCTGTGGGAGAGATCTTTTAACCTTTTATTGTATTTTTCTTCTGTCTGATGGCTTTCAGCCTCTTGGTTTTCATATTTATCCATTACAATGCAGGCAAACTCCTCATAAGGAACTCCTCCTATCTTCCTTGTTCAAATCATGAAATGCAGGTAGCTAGGGAAACTGGAGAGAAATATATGGTGGGAGAAAAAACACAAAAACCATCCAGAAACAATCCATTCACCGTCTTGGAACAATAAAGAATGATAAAAAAAAAGAACCACAAATATGATTTTTTAAAAAATGTTAAAGCACACTGTGTGCTTGGTAGACCTGATCCAGCAGCATCTGGCTTTGTTGAACTTTTGTCTATTTTATAGTTTCCATACTTCAAAAGCCAGTGAATTTGGTAAGCAGCTCACTCAAGAGAATTAGACAGATATAATGAATGCTACAAGCAAGATTTGTGGTAAATTATGAATAAACATTGACTCATTACCACAGCTGGAACCTGTCAGCTTCAAATCCTAACATTGCAAATGTTTAAATAGAAGATCATTCATATGGCATCTTCCTTATCATGTTATATCATTAACCTCAAACCACAGCAGTAAATATACTGTATATTCTCCTTACTGGTGGAAATTAAAACAAAGAGAAACAGAATCCCAGCAAAGAAAAACAAGTTTCCAAAATGTGGGCTTGCATTTAATTGCTTGCTTCAGATCAGTTCCTAGAATAAAGGACAATATTTGATCTGTCTTTATTCATTCTTCTAATACTTCCTGGAAAGTGAAATTACATAGCTAGTTAGTAAAAGTAGCCTTAAAATATGATAGACATTAGGGATGACATGAGAATCTCTGAGATCCAGGGGGAAAATAATTTTGTTAGTTTGTATTTCATTTATAACTCATCAATATATCTCTGATGGACATTATAATGGACAGTAGCTGATATTGTCTGAGGCGGTCATAATTTGGATTTTGAAGAAGTTAGAACAATTACAATTAGCAAAGCCTTATTGATTAATTCTGTATGCAATCAACTTGGGTGGAAGCAGCGGGTGAGGTCAGTCATGGCAAATCCACCCTCAGTGGGCTGCCTTTGGGGGGGGGATTTTTATAGCCCTTCACCCACCCTTATCCCCCACCATAGGTTCTTAGATTGCTTTTGGGAATCAGGAAATAGCTGCATAGTTTGGGCATCAGCAAAGGAAGGTTACAGATTAGCGAGGATTAGATACATTGTTAAGTATCCCTAGCAGGAATTGGGCACCTACTTAAGGCAAAAGCAGAAAATAATTAGCTAACTGAGGTCAAAATGAGTTTCTAATTTCATGGCTCACACAAAGCAAAGGGACAGTGCACTTTGAGCAAAGTAGAGACTGTAAATTTCAAACTCTTCCATAAATGCACAGAAAGAAAAGTAAGTATTAGGGTAACTGAAGTTTATGCAATCATGATTCTCTTTAATTACAGAGGTAACTGAAGCTCTCTTGTACAATCCTTTATATTATAAAAATTCCACCAATAAATGCATTTTGGTGGATAGTGAGTGGGTTTTTTTTTTGTTTTTTTGTTTTCTTTGTTAATCTTTTGCAACTTTTTATATTCAGGTGACATCTCTTTTTCTCTGTGCAGGAAAAGATCATAAAGTGAAAATTAAGCATCTAATCTTTTTCTTTTACTAGTTGAATTGCTGCAACATAACCATTATTTTTGTAAACTGCAATGCCATTTCAGTAAAGGTTGTGGGAGCTACAGTTCATTGCAAGAACAAGGCTCGAAACCTACTTCAGAAAAAACAGTTTATAGCCAACATGAATGAAAGAATACTGTGGTGTACACAACCTGTTTGAGAGACATTAGTTCAGTAATCCTTATGTACGCTAGCTTATAGTTCAATAAAGCATCAGCATCTTGAACCACTTACTTTGTCTTCTTCCAGTATAGCTCTTAAAATATTATGTATCACTCAAATATTATAATGTGTTATATGATATCAGTGAGTGCATATTCATGTTTTGTTTTCACTTGATCCATAAGACTTGGTCTCCCTACTCTAGCTAAAATGGCATTGATGTTCATGAAAGCAATTAAGCCCTTAAGTGCATTGGAGCGGCTTGGTTTCTGATTCTTCATTTGTTACTTCCCAAACAAAGGTTAGCTGTGGCGCCCAAGCCACTCTCACTCTTCTCTGCTCAGCTGATAGAGAAGAGGCCACTGAATAATGAAGCCTTAGCTCCAATGAAGCCTTAGCTCGCTTGCTCCAAGAACCCAATGGATGCCAGGCAGAACTGTAGGAAATAGGTGTGGTTTCCATGTTGATAATTTGATTCTGTGATGCCAGATTAGAATTGAGGAAGTCTTGTGGCTGATTGGGTTAATCTAGTGTTGAGTGAACCTAACATGATAGTCAATACTTTGCAACACTTGCACAAAGAAAGTGGGTGTTCATAAAAGAATAATAATGCCTATTTTTGAGTATGGTGGAGCCAATTGTGGAGAATTAAAGCAAAATTAATTTGTAGGACTTTTATATAAAATAAACTAGCCATTAAGCTAAGTCAGATGGCTAGTGAGTTCATAAAACATGGTCACACTATCTCTCAGGAGGTAAAGTAAATGATAAAACTAAGGATGTTATAGAAACCCAGTACAAATCATTATGTACTAAGACATTCTTTGGGACAATTAATGGTGGGGTGATGCCTGTGATTTGAGCAAAGAAGCTTCTTATAATATTACAATTCTGTAAGGTGGGGTGAGCAAAGAAGCCAGAAAGGACTGCTTCTCCATCATGGATTCTATGCTTTGGAACAGCCTCCCCCTAAAAGTTAGACTGGCCTTCACTGTGATGGCCTTCCAGAGACTCTTAATAACAAAGTCTTCTAGAGAATCTTTGAGGTATGACTATTCACTATACTTACTTGGAATGTATGCATTTATGTATACCTATTATATGAAATCCAGCTGGTTGACCTTGGGCCAGTCACTCTCTCTCAGCCCAACTCACCTCACAGGGTTGTTGTTGTGTGGAAAATAGGAAGGAGTATTAGCTCCAGCAAAGGAGATCGTTACCTGGTCGTGGTGCTGGAGCTTGAGCACCTCAATGAAACCATGAGCTAAACCGTGAAGGGACACCCAAGACGGGAAGGTCGTGGCAGAGAGGTCAGACTAAATACGATCCCTGGGGAAGGTAATGGACACCCACCCCAGTATTCTTGCCGTGAACACTAAATGGATCAGTACAACCAGAGATATGTTGGTATACCATTGGAAGATGGGACTCCCAGGTCGGAAGATGGTCAAAATACTACTGGGGAGGAACAGAGGATAAGTTCAACTAGCCCCAGATGTGATGACGCAGCTAGCTCAAAGCCGAAAGGACGGCTAGCGGCCGACGGTGCTGGTAGTGAACGACGAATCCGATGTTCTAAAGATCAACACACCATAGGAACCTGGAATGTAAGATCTATGAGCCAGGGCAAATTGGATGTCGTTATCGGTGAGGTGTCAAGATTAAATATAGACATTTTAGGTGTCAGTGAACTGAAATGTACTGGAATGGGCCACTTCACATCAGATGACCACCAGATCTACTACTGTGGACAAGAGGACCACAGAAGAAATGGAGTAGCCTTCATAATTAATAATAAAGTGGCAAAAGCAGTGCTTGGATACAATCCAAAAAACAATAGAATGATCTCAATTCAAATTCAGGGTAAGCCATTTAACATCACAGTGATCCAAATATACGCCCCAACCACAGATGATGAAGAAGCAGAAGTAGATCAATTCTATGAGGATCTGCAGCACCTACCGGATAATACACCAAAAAGAGATGTTATTTTCATTACAGGAGACTGGAATACTAAGGTGGGTAGTTAGACGACACCTGGAATTACAGGCAAGCATGGTCTGGGAGAACAAAATGAAGCAGGACATAGGCTGATAGAATTTTGCCAAGACAACTCACTGTGCATAACAAACACTCACTTCCAACAACCTAAAAGACGACTTTATACATGGACTTCACCAGATGGTCGACACCGAAATCAGATTGACTACATCTTTGCAGCCAAAGTTGGCGGACATCTATACAGTCGGTAAAAACAAGACCTGGAGCTGACTGTAGTTCAGATCACGAACTTCTTATTGCAAAATTTAGAATCAGACTAAAGAGAACAGGGAAGACCCACAGATCAGTTAGATATGAGCTCACTAATATTCCTAAGGAATATGCAGTGGAGGTGAAGAATAGATTTAAGGGACTAGATTTAGTAGATAGGGTCCCGGAAGAACTATGGACAGAAGTTCGCAACATTGTTCAGGAGGCGGCAACAAAAAACGTCCCAAAGAAAAAGAAAACCAAGAAGGCAAGATGGCTGTCTGCTGAGACACTGGAAGTAGCCCAAGAAAGAAGGAAAGCAAAAGGCAACAGTGATAGGGGGAGATATGCCCAATTAAATGCAAAATTCTAGAGGTTAGCCAGAAGAGATAAGGAATTATTTTTAAACAAGCAATGTGCGGAAGTGGAAGAAGACAAAAGAATAGGAAGGACAAGAGACCTCTTTCAGAAAATTTGAAACATCGGAGGTAAATTCCAGGTAAAAATGGGTATGATCAAAAACAAAGATGGTAAGGACCTAACAGAAGCAGAAGAGATCAAGAAAAGGTGACAAGAATATACAGAAGATCTGTATAGGAAGGATAATAATATTGGAGATAGCTTTGACAGTGTGGTCAAAGAGTTAGAGCCAGACATCCTGAAGAGTGAGGTTGAATGGGCCTTAAGAAGCATTGCTAATAACAAGGCAGCAGGAGACGACGGTATCCCTGCTGAACTGTTTAAAATCTTGCAAGATGATGCTGTCAAGGTGATGCATGCCATATGCCAGCAAATTTGGAAAACACAAGAATGGCCATCAGATTGGAAAAAATCAACTTATATCCCCATACCAAAAAAGGGAAGCACTAAAGAATGTTCAAACTATCGAACACTGGCACTTATTTCACATGCCAGTAAGGTAATGCGCAAGATCTTACAAGGTAGACTCCAGCAATTCATGGAGCGAGAATTGCCAGATGTACAAGCTGGGTTTAGAAGAGGCAGAGGAACTAGAGACCAAATTTCCAATATCCGCTGGATAATGGAGAAAGCCAGGGAATTTCAGAAAAAATCTATTTCTGTTTTGTTGACTATTCTAAAGCCTTTGACTGTGTGGATCATAACAAATTGTGGCAAGTTCTTGGTGGTATGGGGATACCCAGTCATCTTGTCTACCTCCTGAGGAATCTGTATAACGACCAAGTAGCAACGGTAAGAACAGACCACGGAACAACGGACTGGTTTAAGATTGGGAAAGGAGTACGGCAGGGTTGTATACTTTCACCCTACCTATTCAACCTGTACGCAGAACACATCATGCGACATGCTGGGCTTGAGGAATCCAAGGCTGGAGTTAAAATCGCTGGAAGAAACATTAACAATCTCAGATATGCAGATGATACCACTTTGATGGCTGAAAGTGAGGAGGAGTTGAGGAGCCTTATGACGAAGGTGAAAGAAGAAAGTGCAAAAACTGGGTTGCAGTTAAACCTCAAAAAAACCAAGATTATGGCAACGAGCTTGATTGATGACTGGCAAATAGAGGGAGAAAAAGTGGAGGCAGTGACAGACTTTGTATTTCTAGGCGCAAAGATTACTGCAGACGCTGACTGCAGCCAGGAAATCAGAAGACGTCTACTTCTTGGGAGGAGAGCAATGGCAAATCTTGATAAAATAGTTAAGAGCAGAGACATCACACTGACAACAAAGGTCCGCATAGTTAAAGCAATGGTAATCCCTGTAGTAACCTATGGCTGCGAGAGCTGGACCATAAGGAAGGCTGAGCGAAGGAAGATAGATGCTTTTGAACTGTGGTGTTGGAGTAAAATTCTGAGAGTGCCTTGGACTGCAAGAAGATCAAACCAGTCCATACTCCAGGAAATAAACCAGACTGCTCACTTGAGGGAATGATATTAAAGGCAAAACTGAAGTACTTTGGCCACATAATGAGAAGACAGGATACCCTGGAGAAGAAGCTGATTCTAGGGAAAGTGGAAGGCAAAAGGAAGAGGGGTCGACCAAGGGCAAGATGGATGGATGGTATTCTGGAGGTGACGGACTCAACCATGGTTGAGCTGGGGATGGTGACGGCCAACAGGAAGCTCTGGCGTGGGCTGTTCCATGAAGTCACGAAGAGTCAGAAACGACTGAACAAATAAACAACAAAAAAAGGAGTATTAGGTATGTTGGCTGCCTTGAGTTATTTATAAAAATAATGAAGGCGGATAGAAAATAAAAATAAATATTGGTGTGGTGTACTGTATTAATTTAGTCTTATTTGTTGTGCAAAACATTATTGTCTTTTAGCATGATTATAAACCACTGTGGGTCTATAAGATTTGGTGGCATACAAATGATTTTGTGTGTGTGTGTGTGTGTGTGTGTGTGTGTGTGTGTGTTATTCCCCCAGATAATGCTGAATCCCAGCAACCCCCTTTCATGTTACCAATGATGGAAAGTGGGTGCTCTGCCTCAATACCATCTACAGC
The DNA here is from genome assembly GCA_023362775.1 of Charina bottae. Lineage (NCBI taxonomy): Eukaryota > Metazoa > Chordata > Lepidosauria > Squamata > Charinaidae > Charina > Charina bottae. Next base: position 11,106,469 of record JALMGJ010000005.1, read on the forward strand.
AGTGTTTCTCAACCCTAGCAACTTTAAGATGTGTGGTGGCTGGCTGTGGAATTCTGGGAGTTGAAGTCTACACATCTTAAAGTTGCCAAGGTTGAGAAACACTGATCTACAGTCTGTGCACCCTTGAATTAAGGCCTTGAATTATAGCAAGAACTGAAATGGCAAATAAGAAACGAAGATTGAATATAAGCATTATGGTTGTTAAATTGGCAATGTTTTCCTCCTTATGCATATACACATTTATATTTTAGAGGTGAAGGGCAAATGACAGAAAAATGGGAAGATCAATTTATTTCAGTAGGTACTGAAGTAAAATAAATAAAGTAATTTATTTCAGTAGGTACTACACCTCCTCAAAACCTACATAAGCCAGGTTTTCCAAAATTAACTAATTAAATTTTGCATGTAGGGTTGCTAATGGATTCAATATTATCCCTGTACTGCATGTGATGAGAAATGTGGCAGTCTATTAAAATATTAATCTCTTTACTGGAAAAAAAATTGAAGTATTTTCAGTCCAGTCTGAACCAGATGATATTTGCTAAGACTTCTTTACTGTTCAATTTCCAACTTGTAATTGTAATTCTGTCAATTTTGATAGTACTGGGGACACCCACTTTCTTTAAGTTGATGTTGGCTGCTGAGTATTTGTCAATTTGTAAAATAATTCATCTACAGTACCAGCTTTTCTCCATGCCAAAAAAAGCTTATTTTTTAAAAACTAATGAGCAATGGTTTTCTAATACACAACAATAGGCAAAAGTAGCTTCATTTGTTCTAAGGGATATTAACAGTGAAATATTTCACAATATTTGATCATACTTAACCATTATGGCAGACATATCTAGGTTTGTAAAGGAGGAGGGGTGGTTCTCTTAGTCTTTATTTCTACCTTGCTGTGTGATTCTGGGCCCAAGTTGTTTCCCACTTAAAGGTAAAGGTTCCCCCCGCACATTTGTGCAGTCGTTTCTGACTCTAGGGGCCAGTGCTCATCTCCGTTTGTTAGCTGAAGAGCCAGTATTGTCCAAAGACACTTCTATGGTCATGTGGCTGGCATGACACATGCAGAATGCTGTTACCTACCCACCGAAGTGGTACCTATTAATCTACTTGCATTTGCATGCTTTCGAATTGCTAGGTTGGCAAGAGCTGGGGCTAATGCGGGAGCTCACTCCGTCACACGGGGCTAGGAATTCGAACCTCCGAACTTGTGATCTTCAGTTCGACAAGCCTGGCATCTTACCCGCTGAGCCACCACGCCCCTTTGTTTCCCACTTAGCGAACCTCAGAATCCCATTCTGCTGTGATTCAGGCTTGGTGATAAGTCAGTCCTTAGGTTGTAACATAGAAACTTTATTTTGGTCATTGACCAATAAAATACATTCTATAAAACAAGCAAAGTTATCCCCTAATATTGGATAATATCCCCTACTGTTAGCAACCATCTGTAGGTGAATCTTACACATAATGTAGCAGAATTTTGCTACTTTCAAAGAAATACATTTATTTTGGTTGCTTAACACATAATGTAAGTAAAAATTATCAGAGTGCCCCAGGAATATAAATAAAAAGGAGGTAATCAGCTGGTGGCGAACATCCCTGTAAAACTAGCAATATAAAAGAACATGGGCCGTGGTTTCTATAGCAGCCATGTCACAGGGGCAAAAACAGGTTTCATATGGTATTTTCCTATATTTTCCTTCCAAAACAGCTGTAGGGAGGGCATTAAATTGGGCTAGTGATAGGGTTCTCCTTAATTTGGGAACTGTAATGTAAAATGAATACGGAGCTGGTTTGGACACTAAGATTTGGTTATTGACAAATATACTGCATTATGAGAAAAAGCAGCAATTTCTGTTTTGCCTTCTATGTCTAAGATCCTTTGCCTTAGTATTGATCTGGTTGTAACATGTCATAAGACCAGCAACTAGCAGCACCTGGTCAACTTTCTCTGGATTGAGAAGCTAAGCACAATTGTTCCTGATTGCTCCTTGGATGGGACATCTCCAAGGAGTATAAGGTCTGGGGGGGGGGGAATATCCTGGAAAAATGTAATAGCAACTCATCCCGGTATTCCTGCCAAGACACCTACATGAGTATGTCCATGAAGCCAACTGGCAACAAGCAAAGGAGATTTTATCTTTAAGACTACATGTTATAGTGACTATATAGGATGCATCTAAGATGGGTGCAAAACTGCAGCCCATCATTTTGGGTCCCCCCAACTTATGCAGAACATGCTTGAACTAAGATATAACTGCATATTATGGCTTAAAGCCAATTTGGTGTTGTCCTGTTCTGACAAAGCTCGACACTGGAAGCGGTGTTTTAAAGACCTTTTATTTACAAATCCTAAAATGAATTCACGAAGGGTACCAGACCCCGACTAGCTGGGTCTTGGGAGACCTTTTCCGATGGAACACAACTGGTAGTGGGGATGGGCCGAGGCTCAAAAGTGGAACCCCAAGTGGCAGCGGAGCAAGGCTGAGTCTCTCGCGGAGGCGCAGTGACCTGGTAAGGCAGTCCTTCAGTGAGGCATGTGGCCTCAGTTCATGGTGGGATTTCAGGTGAACGTGCACTAGCAAGACAAGACCTGTACCTCTGGAAAACACGTGGCAGCGTTCAACGGCTGAAGAGTGGGCAGGCGTGTGGCAGCAAGGCAAGGCTGAATCTCTGGGAAACATGTGGCAGTGGACGAAGGCTGGAGAGCAGACGGATGTGTGGCGGCAAGGCAAGACAGAAACTCCGGAAAGCACGTGGTAGCGGACAGCAGCTGGAGAGCAGGCGGGCGTGTGGCAGCAAGGCCAGACTGAGATGCAGGATCCGGAATGATGATCGCAGGGCAGGGCTCGGAGGCAGGGTTTCCAGCAGCGAGAGAATCTGGTTCAGAGGAAGGATCCGTGGCGGTGGCAGAGTGTGGCTCGGAATCGGGTCCTCGGGCGGCGGCGCCACTAGGCTCCAGCACAGGATCGTACATGGTGATGGGATCACGATCTGTGGAGTGCTGAGATAGAACAGTTGTCTCTGGCAACCAGTGCTGGGTATGCTAGCCCTTTTATTTTTTGAGTTTCGCGTCGTTTGTGGCCAGGAACTAGTCTTCCCACCTTCTTTGCCATACGCTGATAGGTGGAGGTGTTTCTTCTTCTGGGCTACCTCCAATCAGCATCTCCGGCTTGGATTCAACTTTTGCGCCATCGCAGCTTCTTCCTGCTAATGGCTCGTCTTCCTCTGAGTCAAAGTCTGTCATGGCGGTGTGGCCAGGCTCACTCCTGACAGGTGTAGTGGTTAAGGCACCAGGCTAGAAACCAGGAGACTGTGAGTCCCTCCTTAGGCACAAAGCCAGCTGGGTAACCTTGGGCCAGTCACTCTCTCTCAGCCCTAGGAAGGAGGCAATGGCAAACCACTTCTGAGAAACCTTGCCAAGAAAGCTGTTGGGATTTGTCCAGACAGTTACCAAGAGTCAACACTGACTTGAAGGCATGCCCCCCTCCAAAAAAGTATGGCTTCAGCAATAATGTATAATTTGAATTTTATTCTTTATATCCATAATCTGATAGACCCCCCACATACTCTCTCTCTCTCTCTCTCGCGCACGCACACACACACACACACACACACACCTAGAATGTCCATAACATGTCTATGGCTGTTGTGGGTCTTCCGGGCTGTGTGGCCATGTTCTGGAAGTTGTGGTTCCTAACGTTTCACCAGCATCTGTGGCCAGCATCTTCAGAGGGCAGGAGCACAGATAGAAGCAAAATCTCTGTGCCCAGGTAGAGTGGCAATGTTCTATTTATAGAGCTAAATTATAGGAGATTAGGTGGGGTTTTTTGTTGTGTTGAAATGTTAACGAGTGGCTGATGAGCGTGATTAGCATGTTCATTGTGAGAAGTATTCCCATGACCTGGTGGTTGGACTGAGTTCGTTGACCTTTTGCAGGCTGTGTTTTTCAGGACTGGTAGCCAGGTTTTGCTAATTTTTAAACTTTCTTCTTTTTTATTGTAACTGTGCTGGTGTTTGTGAATTTCAATGGCTTCTCTGTATAATCTGGTGTAGTGGCTTTTGGTGTTGTCCAGTATTTCTGTGTTTTCAAATAGGATTTTGTGTCCCGTTTGCTTGAGAGCATGTTCAGCTACTGAAGATTTTTCCGGTTGTTGTAGTCTGCAGTGTCTTTCATGTTCTTTTATCCTGGTGTGAATGCTTCGTTTTGTGGTTCCGATGTATACTTGTCCACAGCTGCATGGTATGCGGTATACTCCTGCAGCGGTGCGGGGGTCCCTTTTGTCTTTTGCTGATTTTAGCATTTGTTGTATTTTTCTGGTGGGTCTGAAGACTGTTTGAAAGTTGTGTTTTTCCATCAGTTTTCCCATGCGGTCAGTGACTCCTTTGATGTAGGGCAGGAATACTTTGTTTGTGGGGGGCTGTTTTTTTTCAGTTGGATGTTGTTTTCTTGGTTTGATGGCTCTTTTTATTTCATTCTTGGAATAGCCATTTGCCTGTAGGACCCAATTCAGATGGTTAAGTTCATTGTTGAGAAATTGGGTTTCACAGTTTCGATTAGCACGATCCACCAAGGTTTTGATCATGCCTCTCTTTTGTCGTGGGTGGTGATTGGACCCACAACAGCCATTGAACTCCGGCCGTGAAAGCCTTCGACAATACATAACATGTCTGTTGGTTATTTGTGACATTTGGGGAGAAAAGCATAGTACAGTGATATTTATTCAGTCAATGACCAGCAAAATTTAAAAATATACAACACAAAAGTAAAATGAAATGGCTGAGATAAAATACTAACAGCATAACATGGGGATCTCAATAAAAGTCACTTCCCACTGTAAACATCCAGTGATTATAAATTTCTTGAGCTTCTGTTTTTTCTTATCCTCACCTCACTCCCAATTAAATAACTTGTCTCTGTGTTCACATAATGTGCATAATGTGCTCTTGTCTGTGCATTTGCACAGCATGCAAAGCTTAGTTGGCATTAACTTTTGTAGTAGTAGTAGTAATAGTATGTTAAGTTACTCAGTATTAGTTTATGGTTCATCCTATTTTGCTAACCCTCCAAAATGGTTTACCTCTGTAAGTAGGTATTACAGGTATATTCTGTGAACACAGCACATACCCATTAATCTCATAGATACTGGGTTTGTAGTTTTTGTTTTGTTAATTTAAACTATGTTTTCTCATAACAGTAATAACTTGCTGAAACAGACAATTGTTCCTATGGCTCTTGTTTGTTTGTTTTAAACCTTAAAATTAAGAAGAAGAAATGTAACCGAAACTGTGTAACATGGAAATTAGCCCCTTATTTTAAGAAAATGGAAGTGATTGAGGAAGTTTTGTTCCTGTGTTTAGCAAGGGGTCCATTATTTTCAGGGATAGAAATAGATTATTCTGCATTTCAAAATGTTATTTATTTAAACACTTATCTATTTTAAAGATAAAGAGTCATATGAAGATACAGCAGGGGTTTTGAAATTGTCCAAACTACACCAAAAATTTCTTCCACATTTAAAAAAAAATTGTTTTCATTCAATTTGCTTGAACAGAAAAGAAGCTTTAGAAAATATTTTCAAAGAAATCAACAATATCAGCAAAATTCTTCTGGCTGTTCCTTTCGTTATAAAATTGTTGCATTTTACATTTGTGTATAAGTTGTCTGCCTAACTCCAGTCTCCCCAGCTTCGCACACTTCACTTAAAGTCCAGCAAACTATCTTCATTATGAGGCAGCCATTCTTATGTTTCTGAATTTGCTGCACACAAAGAAATTAGCATAGCACTGTCCAGAGTCCTTCTTCTGGTGGTGGCAAAATTTGAAAAATAAATAAAAAAATTAAAATATGTGGACATTATACAATGATTTATGTTTCTTCTGGTCTTACATAAGGAGGTGCTCTAAATAAAGGATTTACAAGATGCAGAAGAGACCTTGAGAGGCCTTCCCTTAAATGGAAATTATGCTCCTGAGCACACCAAAAAGCATAATTTCTTGTCATGGCTCATAGAGTTTGCAGTTTTTCTCTGCTGCTTGGTTCAATTCAGGAAACAGAGAAAACTGTTTATGTTATGAACTTTTGAACAAAGTGATGCAGTTCTGAGAGCCAAGTGGTGATTACAGTGAAATCACTCGTGGGGATACAGTTAGTTTTAGAGGCTGGAGGGCAGGAGTTGATTCAGAAAAGGAGTGTCACCATTATTTAGGTGCCCACAAGTCCATGGCCAAATGGATACAGTAAATGGTGACCATTATTTCAACCTGATCCCAGTTCCAAGGATATGCCAGTTATCTCCTTTACCTTGCCCATTTACCTTATTTGTTATCTTCCCCTTATTTACTTTCTTCGTCTTCCCAAGTCCATTATCCTTTCATATCTCCAAGGTCTAGGTGGTCTAGTCAAGGAAGTAGTCATTATGGATTTCACCAATTGTTTGGTTCTTTTTGTTCAATTTATATAACTGCCCACTCACCAAGCAACTCTGGGCAGCTAACAAGGATTAAACACATTACAATTAGAAAAAAGAAAAGCAATAAAACACACTGCACTAGGGATAATAACAGAGACATTACATAATTAAAATGAGTTCATTTAACATCTTGGCCAAGTGCTCAGAGGAAGAAACAGGTCTTCAAGGCCTTCTTAAAGGCTGGCAGGATCTGGTCCATCCAAATCTCAGGGAGATTCCACAAAGTAGGTACTGTGACAGAGGAGGCATATCTCTTGAATCCCATGAGATGACAGTGGTTAATTGATGTGACCCAAAGGATATCAATCCTGTCTGATCTTGTAGGACAGGTAGACATAATTGGAGATACATGGTCCAGCAAATAACCAGGGTACTCTTCAGTCCACAGTACTCTTAATCTCCAGATTCCCAATTCAATGTGGATCTGTCTTCTTTCTGTCTTCTTTCACATGCTCATTTTCAATGTCCAGCTTTCACAGCCATAAATTATCACTGGAAAAAACAACAACAGCAACTTTCCTTTAACTTTTATAATCTTTGTTGTCATAGAAATATCTTCATCCTTTATGATCTTGTCTGACATTGCCTTCCTCCCTAGGAACACATTATTCATCTTTATCTGTTCTTGAGCACAGAAAAACAAAGCTGTCTTTCACCTTCACTCCTTCAAGGCCAGCTATGCATTTAAGTAAGCATGCTATTTGATGTTACTTTTGTCTTCTTAATATTTAACATTAACCTAGATTTTTTTTGCTTTCCATTTTTACTTGTATAATGAGCTCTTTTAAGTTTTCTTTATTTTCAGCTAACAAAGTGGTGTGATCTACATTTCTCAAACGATTAGTGTTTGAAATTGCAATTTTGATTTCAGGTGTCATGTCTTCCACTATTTTCTTATAATGTATTTGCTGTATAAGTTAAACAAATAGCCACTCCTTTTCCTATTCTAAACCCACTTTTTCCAAACTCAGTTCTTCCTGTAGGTTCTTGTTCATTGTACATAATCAGTTGTATATAACTATTTTCTTATATACAGCCTTCTTCCACCTAGGGTCCTTCAGACATGTTGGGACTGTACCTACCACTTATACCACTCCTAGTCAAAATGGCTGCAGAGAAGGTTCAGGGTAGAGAAATAGATTATATGGTTCAAGAACATCATCTTTGGAATTGTAACTTCCAGTGAGCCATAATGGCGAACTGACATTCATCTAAAAGAGAGGAACACATTGCAGCCAGAATGGCACCCAAAGTCAGGATTTGGGCAGCTGAAATCTCTCTGGAGTTAAAGAGAGATCATCAGATTACCCACATGTATTCCGTACAGTTTTTTTTCCCCTTTTTTTGCAAGCGGATGGCAGGAACTGCGTTTTTGTGGTTGGCTTGCAATCGGCTGAGAGTCGTGGAATTCCATCACCTATATTAGCTAACCTGCATGAATCCTTTTAATTTGTATGGAATAACACTTTCACTCACCACTCCATATATGAATCCACAGGTTGCTTAATCTCCCATATACTGTGTCAGCACGCTTTTCATTATTTTTCTGCAATCTGTCTCAGCCTTGTAATTTCATTTATCTGGGATCGTTAAGGAACTAGTGCTCACAAAGCACTTAAATGATAGAAGCCAATGATGACATGGCTATTGAAAATAATAGATCTGGAACTGCACCTATAAAACAAACAGAGAAAGCTATTATATGCATCTTCTGCCTAGTAAAAATTCTTTTTCTTTGTCTTTTTCATCCTTCTCTTCATCATTTTTTTATTGCTCAGTGGCAACTTTATGTAGACCAGCAATATATTGCACACTTCAGATGACAAAACAGTGACATATTTCACCTTTTGAAAGTAACGTTGCTATTGTAATTTCCCAGTGCTCCTCTAGTAATTATACTAATAATAATGAAATTATTTTGAAAGTACTGATAAAAGAAAAGTATTGCTCTTTGAACTGTGACCAACAGCTGAAGCCAATATAATTCAGTCCCTAAGCTTTGATAAATCTTCCCTATAGTTACCCACACCTGTTTCTTCCTTCTTATTTCTATCTTTGCATATTCAAGATATTTATTCATAAAATTAGACACATGTTTCACAATGGTGGAGCTTTCTAACTAGAAATTCCTGATAGTATTTTCTGGTTGAGTATACACTTAATTTTCATTCATAATCCTAGTCAGTTTAGTACCAATTTATAATGCTGAGTTTTGTAGGTTTGTTTGTTCTTTAAACATGCACATGCTGTGTTCTTATGTATTATTCTAAGAAAATCTTTTTAAAATAACCCAGAAATATTTGCAATTGTACAATTTTTAATACCTCTCTTCACAATACAAGTGGAAAATGTGTATAAAGTATTGTTGGTAAGTCATTACTCCTACCACACACTCTCATACACTCTTCTCTTCTCTTTTCTTTTTATCTTCTGTGCTTATCTAGGTAGCATCTTGTTCGTTATTTTTATATCTTTGTTAGGACGAATTTACAAGTGGAATCTCATATGGCGTATTCTTTCTTGGGAAATAAATATACTAATACTTTGCTGAAATCAGCCTTCCAATTTCACGAAAGTTTTCTGTTCCTTAGCAACCTTATCTTAGATGTGCTTTTTCAAAATGCTGTTCTTGAACTTACTTTAGCATTACGCAGGGATCAGGGCCATCTACAGGGGGATCAAAAAAGTCAAGATGGTGGGCACAACCATGCAACTGAAGACCCAATTCTTTTTCAACCTGCATCATGCTTGTCATGCATCTTAACTTTTCTGACTCCTGGTGCTGATGAAAGCTACTGGCATTACTTTGTTTCGTTTTGCTTAATACTATCAAACATCATGTTATCCATTATGGCTCCTGTTGGTTCTTGCATGGGAAGAGTTCCTTAATGTGTTCTCTTGGGATTAAGTTGAAGCATGCATGCCTTAACACAACAAAAGTTTGGATGATCACATATATTCTTAGGCCCTCCTAATTAAAACAAGCATAGGGATTTGACACCCCATCTAGGCCAACCACTTTGTCATTTTCTTCACTTTTGAAAGTAAAAAAAATTGAAGCCAATTACTTTTCCATCTGGATGAAAATAGTTGGAATAAATCCAGAGGAAATGCTTGGTAAGCACTAGGATACATAGCTGCCTCAAATTCAGGAATCTATATAAGTGGCAGACTAAATGTAGCATGTTGGTATTTTCATCCTTTTGATCAGTTAGCCTTGATCTCCAATGCTGTATTTTACAATGTGTGTGTGAGAGAGAGAGATCTAAAACACAAAGAATGAAAGTAAAGTAGTAATAAACCTGTAGTTTCCTCTGGAACTTTGACCCGCAACAGCAAATAAGATCAATATAATCTTATTTCTGCCAGTTCAGAGTACCTAGACCTTTGGAAATGGGATATAACTCTTGCAACTGTTTTACCCTCCCATATTGAATTGTTTTGTTTTGTCAATAAATCAAAGCAGATGAAAGGAATCAAAAGATTTCAGCTGCATCATTGCCCCACCCCACCACTCTGTGTTAGTTTTTTTTTTGTTTTCGTTTTGCCTCACTTTACTTCTCATTGGTGTATGATGAATATGCCCTCATTGTGGGAGGTTGTGCGGATCCAGAATTGGCCTTTACAGCCACTTATGGATCCACTGTTAAAATTTTACCCTTGGAAGACAGTCTTACTCGGCTATGAGTGATCGCCAATGAATGAATGAATGAATGAATGATGAATATGAGGAAGCAGACTCACCATCTATCTTATCTCAACAATTTCACTGCTATCAGTTGTAGAGTAAAATTTCTCCAAGAGTCATTATTTCATATCATTTAATAGGAAATTTTTGGTTATCAGATTTACAATTATTCAGCCTCCATAATTTATTAAATAGTTCAAACCTGTCAGTTACAATATGTCTCTTTGGAGTTTTTATTCAGCATAGTGAGCTGGTTCATACATGGTGATACACTAGGTTTGGTCAATCATTTTTTGGTTGGGATATTTTATCTTCTGAAAGCCACAGTGGGCATGACCACATACGTAGTAATGGCAGTGACTGGGCAGGGCTGAAAATGTTCAAGCAGAGGCCAGGCAGCCTTCCATCAAGGATGCTAGTAGATTCCTTCACTCTATAGAAGTTGTATGTATGGTGTAAATGGTCCTGCCCAACTCTGTGATAGCATGATTCTATGATTCTTACAATTCTGGTGGTAGATGCTTACCAGTAGAACATTTACAAATAGTGCATTTATTTAGATATTATGTTTGGGGTTTGTAGATGAGTAAGACAGGCTTGAAAGTAGAAGCTGTAGACCATGGCTAGGATAGCAACAATGGCAGGGAGTGTGGGGGCATACCAGAACATATTGAAGTCCTTGGAATAGGAGCCAAGAGATAGGCAACAGAGCATTCATGGTTAATGCTGGATTTATGTTGTACATTCTTCACTTTAGCTACTCCTTAAATGATTCTTCTCTCTCTCCCTTTCTATCTCTTGCATTTTCTCTTCTTCACTGAACCCTCTTTTTTGCTGGAAAACAGCATAGAAATATAAATACATACTTACAGACAATAAAAATTAAACTACAGGAGTCTGAATTTAACCCTGTATTGGCCAACAAGTATTGGAATTAAGACTTTAAAAATAACCTAAATTCTGCCAAGGAGTTTGGTTATGCTTCAGCCCACTCAGGTACATCCATGAAATACTTCATTATAACTGTGTGAACCTGTCTAATACTGGGTCAGATTACTGTCCCATCTACACCTATACTATGCTTATTGTATTGTTTTTGAATTCAAAGTAAGAGAAGAATCAGCTACCTTAAAATCTTCCAACCCAGCAAAAAATGAGGAAGTGGGGGACTTGTTTTGCTTGCTCTATTTCAGACCTTCTTTCTAATTTATCAGGGTTTTCCAGATATACTGTATTAGAGAGCAAGCAGAAAAAAGGTAACTAACATGACTGGGAAGAGAATGGGGTGGGGGGAGAGAAGCCATGTGGTTAACCTCATACTCTGTTGAGATGTTGAGAAGTCTAGGATTGTTCCCTAGACTTCTCAGCATCTGTCATACTAGCTAGGAGGGCTTTTTTTGGTACTCTGGAACCATTTGGCTTATGCACTTCATATGTACTGCCTCTGAACTATTGCTATAATTCCCTACTATAATCCATTCTTGTCAGTGCTGGTCATTAGTAAGAGTCATTTTCCCCACATGGGCATCTGCAAGAGGGCCAAGAAGAGAAGTGACATCACATGCATTATAATGTTGTCATGCCAATGAGGTGAATTATGTAATTTGTCAGAGTGGAGACAAATCAGACATTTCACATCATGACATGTATGATGTCATTTTGGATTCTTCTGGATGCCTACATCTCCACTAAATAAATTATAGAACTCTTTTAAATGTATCTTGAAAGGGATATTTACCATATGCTTTGACTTAAAACAGAATTTGGAATTTATAATCTCCCAGGTGTCAAGTTTAGGGGCATTTAGAGTACACATATACAACAAACTTCCTACCCATTAAGATTGTATAGATGGTTTTATTATTCTGTCAGTGTTATGATTTGATGTCCCCAGAAAGAGCCATTAATATTTCATTGTTTAATATTGCAATATTTAATGCACAGAGTGGAACATGTGCTTGTATTTCTCTTATAAGAATCCATAAAATTTATGTGCATAACTTTGCTGTATTACAGAATTATTGTTATTGCTACTATCATTGTTATTATCATAACATCACTATGATCAAAAGCAAATTGGACTTTGAGCTCTAAATTTAGATAAGCTTCAGGGAATTCTGATCTCTGTGTCAGTTATGGTCACAAACTGATTAATGTCACAATTCTTGTTTCATGCTGCGAAAGCATTGATCCCTCTTCAGTACTCAGAATTTACTTCTGGACAATACCCCACTTGGAGTGATATATCATTTACGAAAGCTACTCTAATAATGCATTACTGCAAAAGAATGAGCTGTCTGAAAGTGAAGGCTGCGTACTATATTATACAGATCCCAGCGTTCACAGTTGAGTTCCGTATCTATGAGACTGTCAGAATTTTCAATTATAAATCCTTGTTTGCCATATAAATCCTTGTTATAATTTAGTTTAGAGGAAGGGTTGGTGGAAGAAACAACTTTCACTGAAACTGGACGTTTTCAGCCTCAGCAGAACATATTGCGATGGACTTTGGTGGTGGTGGGCCAGCTGGATAGTACATGGGACCCAGGTGGTGGAGTGGTTTGAGGCAACACCCCTGTGGATTTTAATAACATAAGGGATTTAGTGGATGGAGTGGAGGACTGGTCACTCCCAAATTTATTTAGGGTGGCAGCGGAAGGTTTCAGGGGTCCCCCAGTGTGTGGGTGGTACTCCCCTCCAGGGGTGAGAGACGTGGGGGGGGGACCACAACTGTATGTTTATGTAAGAGTGCCCACCCCTGAGTGAGAGACAGGTGGTGGGTAGGAGTGGTTGGAGTGCCCCTCTGCGACTAGTGAGAGAGGCTGTGGACGGGCACAGTGGGGATGTGGGTGGTGGCTAGGACCTAACAATGCTGAGAGCAGGAGCTGGTGCGCTGGGGGTCCTGCCTTCACCCAAGGGTAGCTGAGTGTGTAGAGAATGAATGCTCTAAGTTGGACTCTAAGTGTGAGATGCAGTCTGGGGAGATGCCAAGGGAGAGGAATTACCTTGTTCTCTGAGATCGGTTTGACCCTGTTGGGCCTGAGGAAGTGGACAGGATCCTCTGGACTGTAAATGCCACCACTTGTAATCTAGATCCATGCACTTCCTGGCTGGTAAAAGCAGCCTGGGAGGTGACATGTGGTTGGGTCCAAGAGATGGTTAATACCTCCCTGAGAGAGGGGGCATTTCCAGCTGCCTTTAAAGAGGCGCTGGTACAACACCTCCTCAAGAAACCATCCCTGGACCCTACTGTGTTGGACAATTTCCGTCCTGTCTCCCACCTTCCCTTTTTGGGAAAGGTGGTTGAGAAAGTGGTGTTGCAACAACTCCAGAGGATTCTGGATGAAACGGATTATCTAGACCCCTTTCAGTCAGGTTTCAGGCCAGGATACAGGACAGAGATTGCATTGGTCGTGCTTATGGATGATCTCTGGCAGGAGCGGGATGGAGGCAGTGCATTCATCCTTGCTCTTTTGGACCTCTCAGCGGCTTTCAATACCATTAACCACGGTATCCTTTTCGGATGGCTCAAGAAGTTGGGGGCTGGGTGGCGTAGTTTGTTCTTGTTCACGCTTGTTCACCTCCTTCCTCCAGGGCCATTCCCAATCGGTGGTGATAGGTGATGAGACATCTGATCCTCAACCCCTCTTATGTGAGGTGCTGCAGGGTTCGGTTCTCTCTCCTCTCCTATTCAACATCTACATGAAACCACTAGGTGAGATCATCCATCACCATGGGATGAGGTATCATCAATATGCTGATGATACTCAATTATACATCTCCATCCCAGGTGAGGTAAGTGATGCAGTGGCTGCCCTGTCTCAGTGCCTGGGGCTGTGGGGGTCTGGATGGGGAACAACAGGCTTCAACTGAACCTTGGTAAGATGGAGTGGCTGTGGGTTGATGGCCCCTCTGTATCCAAGAAGTTTTCATCTTTAGTTCTGGATGGCGTGGCACTGCCCCATTCAGAGCCAGGGTGAAACCTGAGGGTCCTCCTGGACTCACGTCTCCTGCTTGATGAGCAGGTGGAAGTCGTGGCCAGAAGGGCCTTTGCACAACTTTTTATTGTGTGCCAGTTACGCCCTTTCCTGGATCGACATGCCCGCCGAACAGTCACTCATGCCCTGGTCATCTCCCATATAGAATATTGCAATATGCTCTACATGGGGCTACCCTTGAAGAGTATTCGGAAGCTACAGTTGGTCCAGAATGTGGCTGCGTGGGCAGTTATTGGTGCCTCAAGATCGGCACATGTGATACCACTGCTGCGCAAGCTGCGCTAGGTACCGGTTTGCTTCTGGGTCCAATTCAAGGTTCTGGTTATCACCCTTGAAGCCCTACATGGCATGGGGCTAGGCTACCTGAGGGACCATCTCATCTCCATAACATCAACCCATCCCACCCGGTTATGAAGAGAGGGCATGCTACGGACTCCGTTGGTAAGGGAATTTCATTTGATGGGGTCCAGGAGATGGGCTTTTTCTGCAGTGGTGCCCACCCTTTGGAACATTCTGTCCCCAGAGGTGAGGTGGGTCCCGTTGCTCCTGGCCTTCCGGAAGAATTTGAAGACCTGGTTCTGCCGCCTTGCCTGGGATGGGAAGGGCAACAGTTCTTCCTGGGGGTGGCTGGTGCTGTAATGTCCTCCCTACTGAATGAGATTGTTTCGTCACTTGGACTTTTATTTATTTATTCTCTATTTATATCTGTTGTTGATTGTAATTTTATGCTTTTATTGTTTTGATTGTTGATTTTATTGTAAACCGCCCAGAGTCCCCCTTTTGCGGGAGATGGGTGGTCATAGAAATGTGAAATATATATATATATATATATATATATATATATATATATATATATATATATATATATATATATATTGTTCTACATTGGGAGAGAGTGGAGAATCAGAGGAATTTTATTTATTTATTTATCAAGCATTGATATGGATTGGTTTTGAAAAAAAAGTGGTGATACATTTGATAGGTTGGGTAGGGTTGTTTTCCATATGAACCAATAAAGCAGCCAAAGAACTCCTGGGTTTGACTTAATGCATTTTACCATCTCTTAGCAGAAGTTCCAGCTACAATCTGGCATAGCCTAATTATTTTAAAAAAAATCTGTTCAATCGTGTCCTATTCTCAAAGACTGCCTGGACAAGTCTCTGCAGTTTTCTTGACAAGGTTTTTCATAAGTGGTGCCGTTGCCTCCTTCCTAGGGCTGAGAGAAAGTGACTGACCCAAGGTCACCCAGCTGGGTTTGTGCCTAAGGGAGGACTAGAACTCACGGTCTCCTGGTTTCTAGCCTGATGCCTTAACCACTACACCAAACTGGCTCTCTTAATTAATTAAAGTTTATATCCACTTTTCTCTGTATTCTGCAATAAGACATTATAATTAAAATTAAAATTACAAATGATAAAACATGGCCAACTGTCAGGGAGATAACGGGCAGCGCGGGGGGGGGGGCTCCCTCCAGGAAGGGAAGCACGTGCGCAGTTCTGAAAAATTGGCATTGCCTCCCAAACACCTCAAGAAAGCCCCACCTTTGATTTTGGACTTTATCTTTGGGGCTCTTCAAGCCATTTCAGTTTAGCAGGATTTCTATAAGTAGGAACGTAATAAACACTAGAGACTAGATTCCAAGCCTTGGCGTGTTATTTCTACACCTATACCAGGATACCAACTTTAAATTAGTAGTATTAAAATCAAAAGCAATAATAAGGTATATTGGAACAAATATCTTACATACAGCTCAAATTATGGGAAGGGAAAGATCAAAAGGTATAAAGTTACTATTAAAGTTATTAGTGGGGCACAAATGATATTTTGAAAAGTTCCACCAAATTTGTACATGAAGAAACTGGGTGGATGGTTTCTCCAAATTTCTCCAGTTGTCCTAGAAATTCTGCAACAGTTTCTCAAGAGCAGAGGTCCCTTTAATGATAACAGTAATACTACTACTGAAAAGGACTAATGGAATTCAGTTGTAATAAGGGAAGCCAAATAGGATGCAAATCACTAGAAATAGAACTGATTATGCAATGAATTGCAGAACATTCAAGCAAAAATCAATCTTGATCATCTCATAACTGTGCAAAAATGCCAAACTCCTCCCATAGGAATTTCACTGAAATGTCATCATCTTTGGAAATGTGTAAACCAACTCCTCTTTAATGCAGGTGATTTCTCTGATCTGCACTATTATTTTCTTCTCTCTGAGTTGGGGAAAACAGTTTGGGTGGGAAGCACTATTCTTTAACTAGTAGCCTTTACCTAGTATCATAGCTACAGTTTGATTTTCTAGTCACTCATCTAAACAATATTATAGTGAAACTGCCATTTCCTCCTCTCCATCAGAATGCTCAGCAATGTTAATCCTAACATCTAGAGTTCCCCGTTGGAAGGAAGGAAGGAAGGAAGGAAGGAAGGAAGGAAGGAAGGAAGGAAGGAAGGAATGAATGAATGAATGAACAAACAAACAAACAAACAAACATCTAGCCTAGCAAACCTTGTCTGAATTTAAAAGGTAAACAGGGCCAGATCATTATCAGACTGGGACGTTAAAAATATAGAAGAAAGGTTTCCATATTGTTACCAGGTAAACTTCATGGGAATGTCTATGAAGTCACGAGCAATCAAGTTCCACTCAGTGGAGGTTTAGTTTTATTATGAATTGTTTCTAGGTGCATCCCAAGTTGAATTCCAAGACATTTAAAGGGCGTCAAGTTGACTACTCTTATAGCTGAAAATACAAATTATCTGGAATCTCTAATAACGAAAGTCGAAGAGCACAGGAAAAAAATTGGACTAAGATTAAATATAAAAAAGACCAACCTAATGACAACAGGTACAGCAATCAGCCTTTCAACTGACAGTGATGATATTTATTTTATTTATTTATTTATTATTAAATTTATATTACCGCCCATCTCCCCCAGCGGGGACCCTGGGCAGTGCACAATAAAATAGAATTAAAAAATATATAAAATTACAACAATACATAATATGAATTCCAAGGGTAAAATGTTAAAATAAGATACTGGGAGGCTTCAAGGGACCAGCCTATTATAAATATTGAAGCCTAATATTATAATTTAATAGTAATTAATTATTAATAATTATTAATAATTATTTTATAATTATTAAATAATTAATTATTTAATTATTATTAATAATTATTAATTATTATTATTAAATTATTATCAATAATAATAATCAATATTGATAATTATTATCAATAATTTAATAATTTAATAATTATCATTAAATTATTATTAATTTATTATACAATAAATTATTATTATTAATTATTATTAAATAATTATTAATAATTATTAATAATTAATAAATTATTAATAATTATTTAATAATAATATTAAAGCCTAATATAAATATTGAAGTGAATACTTCTGGTTTTTAGGATTGACAATAATTTAACATGGATTGTTAAATGTTGTTGTTAGTTGCCGTCAAGTCATTTATGACTCATAGCGACCCTATGTATTATAGAAAGAAATGCTAAACGGTCTTGCGCCAATTGCCTGACTGCCATTTGCCCGAATGTTCCAATGTTGCATCCATTGTTGCGATAATTGTGGCAATCCATCACATTGAAGGTCTTCCTCTTTTCCGCTGGCCCTCGACTTTACCAAACATGATGTCCTTTTCAAGCGATCGGTCTTTCCTGACAATGTTTCCAAAGTATGAGAGTCTAAGCCTAGTTATCCTCACCTCTAGTGAACAGTTTGTTTGTATTTGTTCTAAAACTTATTTGTTTGATCTTCTGGCAGTCCATGGTATTTTCAGTAATCTTTGCCAGCACCACAATTCAAGTACATCAATTCTTCTTCTATCTTCCTTTTTTAATGTCCAAGTTTCACAGGCATATGTGACAATTGAGAAGACCATAGCGTGAGTCAGACGCACCTTTTTTTTAGACTGATGTCTTTACTTCTGAAAACTTTAGATAGGTCTTGATTGGCAGATTTTCCCAGCGTGATATGTCGTTTGATTTCTTGATTACTATTTCCCTTGGCATTGATCGTTGATCTGAGTAGAATGAAATCATTGACAACTTCAATTTCTTCTCCATGTATTTATGTCTATGAAGGTTCTCAGTCATCCAGGTGGAATTGTCTGTAGCTTGAATCATGTCAACTGGATTTCTATTTTCTTAGTGGAAACGTTTCGCTCCTTATCCAAGGAGCTTCTTCAGTCTGAGCAAAGTTGGTAAGGGAATCCTAAATATGTTCCTAGGTAGCTGTGTGACCTTACACCTGGGGCTAGGTCATGGTTATATTGAGATGTAATTTTTAAGTCCTTTTATCATCTAATGGAGGGTCGTTAAAATCACCATGCTGCTGTTGAGCTTCTGAAATGGTCTTAATCTTCCTAGGCACAGAAGACAACACGGGGAGGAAGATGGGGGAGAGTTTGTGCCTGAGGCCCCCACCTCTATTCAAGGAAGGATTTTCCAAGTTGGCATAAATGGATTCCTTGACCCCTCTCTCAAACCACCTATCTTCTCTGTCTAAAATGTGAACATTAATGTCCTCAAATGAGTGTCCTTTTTCTTTTAGATGAAGATAAACTGCTGACTCTGGTCCTGTGGTGTTATTTCTCCTGTGTTGGGCCATCCTCCTGTACATAGGTTGTTTGGTTTCTCCAATGTAGAGTTCAGAGCACTCCTCACTGAGTCTCTGAGTGCTCACTGAGTGCTCACTCCAGTGAGGAGTGCTCTGAACTCTACATTGGAGAAACCAAACAACCTATGTACAGGAGGATGGCCCAACACAGGAGAAATAACACCACAGGACCAGAGTCAGCAGTTTATCTTCATCTAAAAGAAAAAGGACACTCATTTGAGGACATTAATGTTCACATTTTAGACAGAGAAGATAGGTGGTTTGAGAGAGGGGTCAAGGAATCCATTTATGCCAACTTGGAAAATCCTTCCTTGAATAGAGGTGGGGGCCTCAGGCACAAACTCTCCCCCATCTTCCTCCCCGTGTTGTCTTCTGTGCCTAGGAAGATTAAGACCATTTCAGAAGCTCAACAGCAGCATGGTGATTTTAACGACCCTCCATTAGATGATAAAAGGACTTAAAAATTACATCTCAATATAACCATGACCTAGCCCCAGGTGTAAGGTCACACAGCTACCTAGGAACATATTTAGGATTCCCTTACCAACTTTGCTCAGACTGAAGAAGCTCCTTGGATAAGGAGCGAAACGTTTCCACTAAGAAAATAGAAATCCAGTTGACATGATTCAAGCTACAGACAATTCTCCATGTATTGTGACATTACTTATTGGTCCATTTGTGAGAATCTTCATCTTCTTCGCACTCAAGTGTAGTCCGTATTACTGACTACAATCTTTTATCTTCATCAGCAAGTACTTCAAGTCTTCTTCATTTCCAGCAAGCAAAGTTCTGTCATCTGCATATCATACATTGTTAATGAGTCTTCCACCAATTCTGATAACCCGCTCTTCTTCATACATTCCTGTTTCTTGAATTATCTGTTCAGTGTACACATTGAATAAATAGGGTGAAAGTAAACAATCTTGCCGCACACCTTTCCCAATTTTGAACCACTCGGTATCACCGTTTTCTGTTCTAACAGCTGCCTCTTGATCCGTGTACAGGTTCCGCGTGAGTACAATTAAGTGCTCTGGGATTCCCATTCTTCGTAATATTAACCATAACTTGTTATGGTCCACACAGTCAAACGCCTTTGCGTAATTAATGAAGCAGAGGTAAACATCTTTCTGGTATTCTTTACATTCAGCCAAGATCCATCTGGCATCAGCTATGATATCTCTTGTGCCGTGTCCTCTTCTAAATACAGCTTGGACTTCTGGTAGTTCTCTGTCAATGTAAGGCTCCAAACGTCATTGAATTATTTTCAGCAAAATTTTGCTAGCATGTGAAATTAATGAAATTGTTTGATAATTTCCACATTCTGTTTGATCTCCTTTCTTTGGAATTGGGTATGAATACGGATCTCTTCCATCATAAAAATGTAGGTAATACATTAGCATTTATTTTTATTTATTTATTTTTCAATTTCTATTACCACACCATCTCCCCCAAAGGGCACTCTAGCATGGTGTGTTATATAGATATTTACCTAGTCTATGCACACTGAACACCTATAACCTAGCAGATACATTTGTATAACATGCTAAACTTGTTTAGGACCAATATTGGTTAACTATTTTTGTGTCTTAACATCCAGCTCCTTTAGTTACTTTAGGGTTCAACATATTGTAAATCCATAAAACAGGATAATTCAGTAACCAGCTTAAGTGTGCTGTGTGAATGCAGTCAAAAAGCAAGCTGCTTATTGAGGGTCCCATCTATCCAAAAACACATTAACATAAACATCTGGATGCTTTTACAGCTTATAAAGCATGTGTTGAATAATTTCCACCAACATTTAATCACATACCTTCAATTTTGTTGATGATGATCATGACAAGCAATACATTTCTGGAGTTCCCACTAGAGAAGGTGTAAAAGCCAATTGTTTGCCTTGCCATAAACAACCAGAACAACATATTTTCCCCTTAATTAGGTCCTTAGATTAAGTCTGATTTTGTATTAGCATAGTGATGTTTGCAAACAGTAGCAAATGGCTCTGCTGGCATTCAGCATTAGAATGTAGTGTAGGCTATGCTTCAGCCAGATTGGCAAGATTCCCATGTAATCCCAAATCCTTTGTTTCCTCTCTTCAAATACCTAAGTGCTATTCACAACAAACAGAAGGGAAATGTACTAAATGACTTGTTTCCAGCTGTTTAATGGATCAGCTTGATTCACTTACTGATGGTATGACAGTATTTATCAAATGTACTTATTTTTAATAAGGAGAGCTACTACACCTTTTTTGTTGAACAGGATTAGAAGTAAATTTATGGAAACTTTTCTTTCTTCACTTGGGTTCTTAAACTATATAATTTGCACACCTGTCCAGAACATAGGGGTGTGGTGGCTCAGCGGGTAAGATGCCAGGCTTGTTGATCGGAAGATCACAAATTTGGAGGTTCGAATCCCTAGCCCTGCATGCGGAGTGAGCTCCCGCACTAGCTCCAGCTCTTGCCAACCTAGCAATTCGAAAGTATGCAAATGCAAGTAGATTAATAGGTACCACTTTGGTGGGTAGGTAACAGTGTTCTGTGCATGTCATGCGGCCACATGACCATGGAAGCGTCTTCGGACAATGCTGGCTCTTCGGCTAACAAACGGAGATGAGCACCGGCCCCTAGAATCGGACACGACTTCACAAATGTTTCGGGGGGAACCTTTACCTTTACCAGAACTTTGGACCTCATGCACACAGAGATTCTTGACAAATTCATTCATTCTGAATTCCAGAGAAAATCCATTGGAACTGCATTGCTTGGCTTAACGTGCAGAAAGAAATGTATTTTCTTTTATTATATGCAAATAAAATATTATTATGAGATGCTCTGAGTTCAGTTTTTGGTTTTTTTAAGATCAACCTTCCTCACACCTAGGAATGGCAAACTATTCTTGTGGTAGTGATTGTTGCTATTCATGTTCAGAATGGGTCCACGTAAGTCTCTAGGACTAAAAAGTCATTACAGTATGCTGTCCTTGTTGGAAATATTGTATCTAAAATGAGATATTTGTTCCATTCCATGCCATGACCTTTGGGACAGCTGTAAAGATGATGGCAGCCTTTTCTTTCCACAAGAGGACAATGTATCATCATTTTCTATCACTCTCAGGGACCATTTGTAACCGTATTTTATATGCTTGTGTAGCTGTCAGGATTGTGCAACCCAATGAACTCAGTGCATTTGCTTGCTGCTCCCTGTCAAACTTTCCAGCTTGCTGTTTGAATCTGCCGCTCACTGATTCCCGCTTGCAGCAGTTTCCCGCTGGTGGTACCAGTTAGACGTGTGTCACAATTGTTTATAGGATGGGAGGGGGAGCATTCCAGACAGCGAGCAGAAGACGCTGAGAGCCAAGGTAATCTGCAACTGTCTGTGCCAAGTGTGGGGAGGGGGAAATGAGTACAAACTAAAAGAATGTTTTAATTAGAGGCTTCGTGCCTTTTTCTTCAGTTCCAGCTTTTGCTGTGGTCATGTAGCATTGCTTTCATTAAAAAGCTTTCCTTTTCTTAAAAAGAAACTGAGTGAAGGTGTTTTATTTGAAGTTATTGCCAGTGATCATTACAGTAGCATTAGGAGTAGCTCAATTTAGTCTCTGGACATGTGGTAAGGCTACCATCCATGGGGTATGAAAAACTGAATGAACACTATGTGGAAGCAAAGAAAACAGAACACAATACCTCTCTGGTGCCATTATAAAAGAGAAGAGGAGGAAGTGGATAGGCAATAAAGAATGACTGTCTTAAAATAAAATAAAGTATCTAGAAGACCAAATCTGGTGTGAGAGGGGGGAAAAATCTGGAAAAGAACTTGAAAATGGGTAGGGTTATGTTGGCAGCTGTGGAGAAAAATAATCTGTAAAGTTTACCCCAATGCCTTCCTTTGGAAGAAGCAGTTAGGAAGTAACTCCAAATGCAGCCAGCTGCTCCATCCTCAAGCCCCCCACCCAGTCACATGCTCGAGAGTGAAGCCACCCTGTCTTTCTTTCTGAACAAACACATACTGCATTTCTCATGGTTTCTTTCAGTTCCACAGTTCTATACTTCTAGATGCAACACTAAGGGAGAACAGAAACACCCACTCAGAAGCATCACATATACATCCATCCTGATTAGATTGTCACAGAAAAACATAAGCAACTTGCACTGGATGAACACCTCCTGATTAGTCCCTGCAGAGAAAGTGCACACAGGTGCAACATGTTACTTTGATACACAGTGGAAAATATAGACTTCTCCTACAACTAATGCTTGGAGAGAATTCCAGGAACCGAGTTCTGCTTGCATTCTCTACTTATTTCTGAAATACTGAGAAGCACAAACATGCACATAATTGGCATGGCCTAGGATTTGACAGAGATGGGAGTACCAGACCACCTTACCTGTCTCCTGAGAAACCTGTATGCGGGTCAAGAAGCAACAGTTAGAACCGGACATGGAACAACCGACTGGTTCAAAATTGGGAAAGGAGTACGACAAGGCTGTATATTATCACCCTGCTTATTCAACTTATATGCAGAGTACATCATGAGAAATGCCGGGCTGGATGAATCACAAGCCGGAGTTAAGATTGCTGGGAGAAATATCAACAACCTCAGATATGCAGACGATACCACCCTAATGGCAGAAAGTGAAGAGGAACTAAAGAGCCTCTTGATGAGGGTGAAAGAGGAGAGTGCAAAAGCTGGCTTGAAACTCAACATTAAAAAAACTCAGATCATGGCATCTGGTCCCATCACTTCCTGGCAAATAGAAGGGGAACAAATGGAAGCAGTGACCGATTTTATTTTCTTGGGCTCCAAGATCACCGCAGACGGTGACTGCAGCCATGAAATTAAAAGACCCTTGCTCCTTGGGAGGAAAGCTATGGCAAACCTAGACAGCATATTAAAAAGCAGAGACATCACCTTGCCGACAAAGGTCTGTATAGTTAAAGCTATGGTTTTTCCAGTAGTAATGTATGGCTGTGAGAGTTGGACCATAAGGAAGGCTGAGCGCCGAAGAATTGATGCTTTTGAACAGTGGTGCTGGAGAAGACTCTTGAGAGTTCCTTGGACTGCAAGGAGGCCAAATCAGTCAATCCTAAAGGAAATCAACCCTGACTGCTCATTGGAAGGACAGATGCTGAAGCTGAAGCTCAAATACTTTGGCCACCTAATGCGAAGGGAGGATTCACTGGAAAAGACCCTGATGCTGGGAAAGACTGAAGGCAAAAGGGGAAGGGGACGGCAGAGGATGAGATGGTTAGATAGCATCACCGATGTAATGAACCTGAATTTGAGTAAACTCCGAGAGACAGTGGAGGACAGGAAGGCCTGGCGTGCTATGGTCCATGAGGTCACGAAGAGTCGGACATGACTAAACAACTGAACAACAACAACAACAAAGGATTTGACAGTGTATTCATACTTTCAGATCTTAATTGCTGCAATGAAGGAATACACCATAGTAGGCAAACTGATCTTAATGAAAGTGTGGCTGCCATTCCTGATTTTTCTTATTGGGATAGCCTGCAGAAAGACAATAGGTAGTATTGTTCACCACCATTCACTGGAAAATGTACTCCGTGGAGAGGAAATTGTATCAGAAAATACAGTAAGCTGGAGGCATTGCCAGACTGAATGACATTGCTCAATTGTTATGTTATCCTGAATTTTAAAATCATGTTACTGTTTGTGAAAGCCTTTCTACTAAATACATAAAATATGCATAACTAAATAGAATAAAAGCTATAGGAGCTCTATTGGCTATAAAGGAAACAAAATCTAAAATCCACAGAGACAGTAGCTTTATTGGGTCAACAGAAACTTTATAATAGGTGCAGGCTTTCACATTTCTTAAAACTCTTCATCAGGCAAGATGGTTAAAACCTGGAAACAAAATATGGAAGGAAAGGGGCTGGTCTTGGACCCACATTTACATCATTTATATACTTAAAAGGCGTGTACATGCAATTTTATTTATAAGGCAGGGGTACCCAACCTTTTTGGCACCAGGGACCAGTCGTGGAAGACAATTTTTCCATGGACCAGGGGGGCGGGATTTGCAGGAGGGAGCCAATTGTGCGGACCACCACTGCTCACCTGCTGTGCGGCCCACAGGTTGGGGACCCCTGTTATAAGGTACAAGTTGAAGTTACTGTTGGGCATGTCCCAACGATTGCTGGGGAATAGGAATAAGCAAATATTTATACATATACATCCCCTTTTTTTTGGGGGGGGATATGCACTCCAATCAATGGAATAGTATTTCAAGGTTTAATGAGTTCAACTATTCACATTTCAGAACTATTCTTTTTGGATTATCTTGCTTCTTTTAGGCAACCAGGACATAGCAAGAAGGTGCCAACCATCTCCATGATTATTGTTGTTGGGGGGGGGGGAGGATTAAAAAAATATAAGATGGTAAGTGTGGCATCATTAGTGCTAAATCAAATCAAATCAAATCAAATCAAATCAAATCAAATCAAATCAAATCAAATCAAATCAAATCAAATCAAATCAAATCAAATCAAATCAAATCAAATCTTTATTACAGTCATAGACCAGCATAAGGAGGGTGGGGTACAGTCAGTTAAAAAGCATAGAAGATACATTAGAGTCTAAAAATATATTAAAAGCTAAAAGGTATAATATAATAGAAAGTATATATGAAAAACAAGAGCCTAAAAGAATCAAAAAGGAGGGGTAGGAGCATTAGATGGGTGTAGGTGAACATAAAGGTTAGTATGTGGAAGTGTCTATCAAATTACAGAGCACTCTAGTAGACTGAAGTAGATGCTCATTAAGTCTAGTTTATGGCACAGGTCATCATTTGACGAATTTTAAGTGCTGCTGTGCAGAACCTGGCAACATTGTATGTTGTAGCAGGGTTGGTATCTGAAAGCAGTAGGGAGGTGTAGAATTGTCCTCTGCACTCTGGGTATGTGTGCAGTAATGGTGAGATGAGGCTAGTACAAATGTCTCTATAATACAGGCACTGGAGAAGCACGTGCTCTGTTATTTCTGTGTGTCCAGAGTCTTTGTCTCTGCAGGTAAGGAACCTTCCTATATCACCCTTTAAGGACAGCTGAGGGGAAGCCATGACATTGTGCCAGAGTAAAGACCCTCCAGTGTTTAGGTACTTCAAGTTTACTTAAGTATGCCATAGGGGAGGCAGAGGAGCTATTGGATTCACTGGCAATAAAGATTGGGGATCTGGCTAGATCCAACTGGCAGTCTGTGTCTGCTACAGTACATGCTGTTTAATGAGTGCTTTGGCCTGATCATATCCCATGCTGAGTAGAAGACCTGGAGAGAAGCCCAAGGATGAGATTTTAGTTGCCACTGCCTGTTTCCATGTGGATTGGAAATCATCTCTCATAGTTAATGGTGCAAGGCCAAGGAGAAAAAGGGATATTCTGAGGCAATAGTTGAATATGGTCACCCACACTCTAGCTTCCACTTTCATGAGGCCTGTCTCTAGTCGCAGGGTGGCATTAGACACACATTTTGGGACTCTGAAGGGCTGATCTTAGAAATTTGGGTTGCACAAGTTCTAATGGTGCAAAATTGGAGAAGGGGCCCAGCTGAGCACCATAAAGAAGTTGTGCTATTGGCTTGGCTTCAAATAATTTGAGTGCTGCAGGTATATAGTGGCCACCTCCTGTCTTAAGGAATTTAAGGATGGCAGATGAGCTCCTCTGTGCATTTTCAACAACGTAGTCCCCGTGGGCTTTCCAAATGCTGGCAGAATGGAGGACTACTCCCAAGTATTTGAAACAGGACACTTGCTCAATCTTGTGGTCATCTATTCTCCAGGAGTGGCTCTTAGGCCTTTTGGCAAATGCCATGATTTTAATTTTCTGATAGTTGAGTTCCATTTATTCTTCCTTGAAGTACTGTGTTAGTGCTCTTAGTGATCTTTTAAGACCAATAGGTGTTCTTGAGAGTATTGCTACATCATCTGCATAGAGGAGAGATGTGTCTTCCAGCAAGTTTTGGAGAGTGAAAGTTCGTGTTGTGGAGATGGTCCACCATGGAGTTGATACAGAAATTGAATAAGAGTGGGGCCAATATGCAGCCTTGCTTGATGCCTTTCTCAGTTTCAATGGCACTGGTGAGATGGCTTTGGGGGTTACATCTTACTTTGAGTGATGTCCCTTCATGTAGCATATACAGTATACAGTATTAAATGAAGTAGACATTGGTCAGTTGAGGAGGCCTCCAGTTTTTCCCTCAATTTAGCTTGGGATATGGAATCAAATGCTGCTTTGAAGCCTATGAAAGCAGCGTAAAGGGAGGTTGTGTTGCGGGAGGAGTATTTTTCAATGAGATGATGGAGTACTAGGCACTGATCAATGGTGGATCGGCCTTCCCTAAAGCCAGCTTGCTCCTCTGCAAGTATGTTTTCTTGTTCCAGCAAGTCCTGGAATTTTCATTGTAGGTATATTGCATAGAATTTGCTGTTTGTGTGTGAGGCCAGAGTGGGGTCCCACAAGTCCATGTTGTTTTTAATGGCCTCTGGAGGGATTAGGTCTTCTCCCGGAGCCTTCCCTGGTCTTAGTTGAGCAACAAGGTTCTTGATCTCTGTCACTATCACTGGTGCCGACATTGACAGATTTTCTATAGTTTGGCTAGGGTGTCCACTTTCAACAGAGGTGTCCATGTAGAGTTCCTGAAAGTATGCCTCCCAGGTCCCTGGGGGGATGTGACAGTCCACCATGGACTTTGCCAGCTTGATGTGATGTGCCAGAATGAGGATGAGTTGTTGGATTTGACTGCCTGAATGAGTCATGTCCAGTTATTTTTCATGGCTTCCTTTTTCTTCCATGCCAGCAGTTATTTATAGTATCTCTTCTGTTGGAGAAGGTCCAGTGCTGCTGTAGGTGTAGTATTGGATACATAAGCCAGGTAAGTGATAGCAAGAGCTGTTCCGGCATTAACACAGTCTTTGACAAACCATGGCTTGGAGTGGTGCTGTTGTTGCCTCAAGGGTGCACTGTTATCATGGGTTTAGATCCTGGTGGAGATAATGCTACATGCACCAAAGGGGTAGAGTTTGATTCTAATGACACATCCACCATGTTTTAGATTTTGACCCCTCCCTCCCCTGTACTCTACTGTCCATAATGCCAACCATCTCTGAAAACTCTTCCATGGACTGAGGCCTTCAGTGCTGTAGCTGTATTTTGCCACATGATGGCAGTGTTTTAGAAGATTGCTTTCTTGATAATAATTGCATACCAGAGGGTCATGTGCAGAAAACTCTAAGAGTATGGAACTATGAAACATCACTGAAAGCATGCTACAGTACTTTCATAAAACTGATTTGCTTAGGGAATACTTTCTTGTGTCTGGCTTCTGTACCTCATGTAACTGGAGATATGTAACAAGCTCATAATATTTCTTGTGAAATACAAATATGTTTCCATTTATTTTCTACAAAAAATCTGGAATTTCTAGCAGCTTCTACATGCTTGCTCATTGCATTCAAATCTTACTACTGCATTCTCTAGTGTCTGAATACTTACTGTGATCTTTACAATCAGAATCCCTTGTTCCAGAAAGTACTATTCCTATTGTGATTTTAGGGGAAAGTGATTAAATAATAATGAATAATTATTAACAATAAATAATCATATTGAACAGTATTTAATTAAATTAATTACATGCAAATAAAATGCCAGTTTGATCTAGTGGTTAAGGCACCAGACTAGAACCAGGAGACTGTGAGTTCTAGTCCCGCCTTAGGCATGAAAGCCAGCTGGGTGACTTTGGGCCAGTCACTCTCTCTCAGCTCAACTCACCTCACAGGGTTGTTGTGGTGGTGGTGGTGAAAATAGGAGGAAGAAGGAGTATTAGGTATGTTCGCCTCCTTGAGTTATTTATAAAAATAAAAAGGCGGGATAATTCTTTAAAAAAAAATTAACCCAAATGCAGATTTTGCCTTGGCCTCATGCACTTGTTTGACCTGGCAACTGTTGGAATATTCCATACTCCCTGCACACCATTCAAAGGTTAATCAAAGGCTGAGATATCCCTGCTAATCTTGATAGGAGTGGTAAAAACACAGGAACAAAATGGGTAGCTCTTAAACTGACGCTGCTATCCACTTCTTAAATTTGCTTTGTACGACTGTCACAAAACAACACCTTCTAGTTGCAGCAGGACTATTTTATTGATTTATAACCTGTCATTACATGAGGAGTACAAGACACCATATTATTTCGTCCTTCAATTTTCTCAGCAACTCCCATTGGGTTGTAAATGCTGAGTTACCACTGAACTTCCATGGCTGAGGCTGGACTTGAAATCTCCCCAGGGCTAATCTAACACCTTAACCACCACACTATTCTTGTTCTCTGTTGGTCACTCATCTCATGCAAATACATTCTATTTATTTTCTATATTTCCATGGGATTGATCATGGGATTGATTAGTCATTCTGACATCATTCAAGGCACTAATGGTTCACATCAGAAGATGAAGCAGCAAAAGTAGGCAGAATACCTTGCAAAATTGAGCCAGTATGGTATAGTTGAGAAACCCTCTACAGTTCCTAACCCTCTTTCAGCCATGGAATCTCATTGGGCACTGGGAGCCAGTGGGATATATTGGTATTGGACCAAGAGTGCGGCAATGGTTCTACTCCAGCATTAGACATGGAAGCTGACTGAGTGATTTTGGGCCAATCATTATTTCAACCCATTTTTGTCATGGTGCCGCTAAGACGAAAAATGGGAGAGGAAATACAGTTTATGCTGCCTTGAGCTTCTGAATGAAAAGCAGGACATGAATCTACTAAGTAAATAAATAATATTGGGCCAGTCAACGTCAGCCTAATTTGTGTGACAGAGATATTCTTTTGGGGATAAAAGTTGGGGGAAAACACTGTGTCTGTCATTAAAAGGTCATTGATTTTAGGTAGGATATGCATTTAACAACCACATGCATGCACACATACACACACATCAATAGTTGACTCTATTCATGGCTGGAAAATGCGACACAGAATTTCCAGAAATGGAAAATCAGTGCATATTGATAGTCAGGCAGATATACCAATTCTTTATTCAGGGAATATACAAATGCCTGTTTCCCTAAATTCCTGTGGGCCAGATGGTTAAATATGGTTAGGTGTTTTTTTTACTTTTTTATTGAGATTTTGAAATATACATAGTTAAAAGTTTGAAACGAAATGGAAATAGAAATACAAATCAAAGAAAGGAAGAAAAAAGTGTAGAAAAGCAAAGAAAAGAAATAGAAAAATAGAAAAATAGAAAAAGATATAGAAATTAGTCGACTTCCGATCTATCTATGGTCATAGGAATACATAAAAGAATTTTTTTTACATGCTAGCATGTGATATAATATTCATATACATTTCTTGTCTAATATATTTTATTTATATATAATCTAATCATCAAAACCCCATGCAAGCTTTGCTCCACCTGAATTTTGCAAATAGTCCATCAATGGTTTCCACTCTTTAAGATACTAACGATTTGAATTTTCTTTTAGTAAACATGTAAATTTATCATTTTCTGCCATATCCATTAATTTTAGCATCCATTCTTGTATTGTTGGTAACGTTTGATTTTTCCAATTTTGCGCATAATGAAGTCTTGCTGCTGTAATCATATACTGTGTAATTCTAATAAATTGTTTTTCTATTTGTACATCTAATAGTCCAAGTAAAAATATTTCTGGTTTAAATGGAATTCGTGTTTGTAATATATTTTGCATCAATGAATGTATTTTAGTCCAAAATTTCTTTGCCACTTTACATGTCCACCACATATGGTAAAAAGACCCCTCTTGTTTTTTACATTTCCAACATATGTTGGAAACATTCCCATACATTTTAGCGAGTTTTTGTGTGGTCATGTTCCACCTATACATCATCTTATAAAAATTTTCCTTCAAATTACAACACAAAGTAAATTATTGGACATAATATACAAATGCAACAATGGGAAGATATGTAGAACAAAGGGTTAAATATGGTTAGTTAAGTAAGTTAGTTAAATAAAATATATTCACTTTTGATTTGGACATATGCTGGTTTTTTACCATAAATGGTTGATAGAAAGAAGGTGTGTATGTTTTTGATTGCATGATATTTTTGTCTCTTTTGTACTTTTATACTAAAACATTCAATTTTCCCTTGTGTCCTTTATAAAATATAAATAAAGAAAGTTGATACCAAATTACATTATTATTATTCTTCCTGTACAATTGTGTCTACACTGATTTGTGTGCATAGTTAACTGTATTTAACCTCTGTTGGTCATAGTGTACAATCCTTGAGAAGGGCAATGAAGACTTTCTTTTGTATGGTTCATTATCATTCTCTATCCATCATAGAGTAAACAGGTCTTGCTAATCGGTATTCACTCAATGCATTGTCCAGACAAAATCTACTGTGGAAAATGGCACCAGTAGAGATCAATAGCATTTTTTTTACAGACTTAATCTGGCAAGGTTACCATGAATAATATTAAAACACATATGGATAACACTTGATAACTAAAAGAAACTAGGAAACTGTTTATGGGGATTAAAAAAATAAATATTAGCCTCCAGGACTAAGTCTTGACCCATAACAAAGGAATTGATAAGTAATTTGCATCAGAATGTGATTGGCATTATGCATTTGAAGGAGAATGCCTAATCCCATTGAAAATGATGCAGTGGATAGAAATAACATACCTGCTCTATAGCTGTGCATCTGAATAATGTCCATAATTCAGTATTTTGGAAGGCCGAGGCATTCACTTCTATTAAATACTAATCCTATTATCCATATAATTTCAACCTTTATCCTTAGAGACAAATTTTCAGAAAGGAATGTGGGATTAGGGAAAGGGATTTGAATTTAAAAGATATAGAAATGTCTTGGCCATTCGGTTGAACCTTGATCCATAGTAAGATTTATATTCAAACTGCTGAACTTATTGAAAAATATTTTTCCCCATGGTGAACACTGGAAAGGACTTTGTTTTTTGCAAAAAGAAAGGGAAAGTAACAAGAAACAAAAGAAATTTTAGGGAAAGTGTATTTCTCACAGGTCACTAAAAAAAAGTACACATCTGCAATTGGAAATGTTTATCTACTATCACAGTATTACAGTGAGATCTGAATTGGAGACCTAGATTGTAAATAGTGTCTCTGTTGTTTTAACATTTTTGTATGGCATAT
The DNA here is from genome assembly GCA_023362775.1 of Charina bottae. Lineage (NCBI taxonomy): Eukaryota > Metazoa > Chordata > Lepidosauria > Squamata > Charinaidae > Charina > Charina bottae. The sequence continues at coordinate 11,138,450 of JALMGJ010000005.1, forward strand.
AGAAAGGTACAAAAACTATAAAGAGCATTGTGGAACTTCAAAAAACAACAGAATTATTTTTGTATAAACAGTATGTGAATCACTAACCTGGCTCAAATACCAAAAAGATGTTTTGTTACAATCACCCACCTTTTATTACTAGGTTGTGCATCTGGAGATACATGCATATTTTGAGGGAGAGACTGAATTGATCAGTCAGATTGATTGTGGTCTCTGAACTAAGTATTTTAAAGTGTCATTCACGTTTTGAGAATGAGGATCCTTCTTCTGAAGAATAAAGGATTCAGGAAGGAAAACAACAACAACAACAACACATGCTTCTAGACTTGAGGCTAGTCCCTTCCTAATGGCAGAGGGACGTAAGGTCTTAGATGTTTTAGAGTTTTTATGCTAGTGGTTCATGTGACTTTATACATTAGACTGAGTTTTAGATGTTTGAAAGCTGACTAGAACCCCACAGAAACCAGCCTCAGACCTGACAATGAAGTTACTGAAGTGGTGGATACCTTCTGCCTTTTAGGATCAACTATCATCAATAAAGGAACCAGCAGTCAAGAAATATACCACAGACTAGTGCATGGTAGGATAGCAATGAAACCTTTGAAAATGATACTTGGATATTAATACCCACAAAGATCAGAATCGTGCAGGCAATATTTTTCCTATGGAAGTGAAAGTTAGACTTTGAAGAAACAGGATAGAAATTTTGGTGTTGGAGAAGATGCTTGAGAATACCATGGATAGCCAAGAAAACAAACAAATGGATCATAGAACAAATCAATCCAGAGTTCTCACTCGAGGCAAAAATGACCAGGCTCAAATTATTCTGCTTTGGACATATTATGTGAAGACTCAGCTCTCTGGAGAAGTCTATAATGCTGGGAAAGTGGAAAGGAAAGAAAAAAGAAGACAATCAGCAGCACGATGGATGGACTCGATTACAATGATGGATGTGCTGTTGGAAGGACCAGGTTGGAGGGACCATCCTGGAGAAAATCTATCTATATGGTTGCTAAGAATAGACACTGACTTAATGGCACATAATCAATTAGGAAAATGAGCAACTGTAAGAATGTCCAATCTGAAACCCTGGATCTACTCACTTTTTAAAATATAAAGAAAAAATGCTATGCTGCACCAGATCGTACCTATGATCTCAAGCAAGCTAAAATCATGCCAGAGCACTGTGGTCTCTGGCAGTGTGATGTTGCCTGCTTACTAAGTACCCATCATTTGCTATTTTGTAGGTGTTCATTGGGGTTACCATAGTCCAACACAGTTCTTACTATGTGGGCTTTCTCCCCACAACCCATGATGACAAAGATTTCTCAACTTTTTAGAGGAGTCTTTTTAGAGATGTGCTTAATATTTGGGAGGAATGCAAGGACAAACAGTAGGCAAAGTGATGGCATAAACGTGCAAGGCCAGGATTTTTGTTTTTATTGCAGATGGAAGCTTTGGCATCTTTATATATTATTTTTAAAAACTGCAGATCTTTGTTTGGCCTCATGTTACAGTTTCCAGGTGTTTCAATATGCTATTTCAAAACAAAAACAAAAAAATAGTAACAGCTTTTAGGAATTTTGGTGAGAGAAGGCTCCAGGTTGTTGGTATTTTTGGGGAGATATAGGAATATGGAGTCAAATAGAGGAAACAGGAAATATTAGTTGCATAACTAGCCTCCTAGATCCAGAACACACACATATTTATAAGCACATAATGTAGATGTCAGAGGGAGCGCGCGGAGATGGAGCGGCCTGCCTCTCTCCTAGGCACCAGTGATCCACGTACTATGCAGTAAATAGACTCCAAACAGAAGTTATATCAAATATCCTATTTACTTTATATACATACGTATTTACAGATCACATAATGTAGATTATCCCTGTATCTCTACCAGGAAAAGTAGGGATGCAGGGGATAAAATCATCAGGATGATTCAAGCTTTTCATTGAATTATCTCCTATCTGCAATTTCAATCAATAGGCTATGACATCTACTCTCAGGTTTATATTCAGCTTTCTCTCCAGTTTTTGCATAGACATAAAGGCATTGACAACCTTGTCTGTCTTTTATGTATTAATTAAAAATATATATTTTGTAATGAAACTGCAGAGTCCCTTAATGGAAATTTCCCAATAATTCCAATGAAGCTTTAAAAATAACATTCATATATTTTCTCCCCCAGAGACCCAGATCTATTCTTCTCTGCTACTATATACTTTATTTTGTGATACCCATCAAACTGTTTTGAGATTCACCATTAAACTATGAGTTAACTAGTGGTTACGTCTGATGAAATGAGATGGTAGCTAACTGTAGGTCAGAGCTTTCCAAACTGTGTGTCGTGACACAAAAGTGTGTCGCCACACACAGTCTGGTGTGTCGCCACACAACCCGGAAGCGCTGATCATCATCAGCGCTTCCGGGTTTTCCCGCGGCGACACACCAACGGTGGCATGCAAAAACCGAAAGCAGCAGCAGCGCTTCCAGGTTTTTGCGCGCTGCCGCAACGGCGGCACGTCCGGGTTTTCCCGCGGTGACACACCAATGGTGGTTGGTGTGTCGCCATGGGAAAACTTTGGAAAGCCCTGCTGTAGGTTATAAAAGGGCAGAAACTCTAGAACTGCTGGAAGAAAGATGAGATGAAATTGTTCAAGAAGTGTTCATCCTCCTAGGAAAGGAAGGCTATGCCACACTGTTTTTATCTGAATATTCTCCAACGTATTGTGCTGGTTTTCTGCTATTCCCCACCTCCATGCACAATGCCCTGGAACATTTCAAGATCAAGACATTGGGAAGGATGCAGATTAGTGGCTAGGCTTGTGACAGGAATGACAAAAATAGAACCTTGGGCAGAAATATTAGAAGTTGTTGAGAGTCTTCCAGAAACCACAAACGCCTCTAGAAATTATTTTGAAAGATGTTTGCTTCCCTTAACTCTTTGGATGTGATGGCCAAGGAAAACTCCATGGCAGGTTTTCTCATGACACCTTCCATGCCAATGGATTATCATTACTTATTTAATTGTTTTGCTTCTCACATGATTTATTGAGAGTTTCATTCAATGTAGGCATTCCAAACTTACTCAGAATTTCACACCGTACTGAACTGGATGCTTGGGCTCATAAAGCAATTAGGACCATATATCTGGAACCCACTAATATAAACACCTATCCACGCACACAGACATACACACAGACATGAATATAATCATATTTTCATTTTATCTGAAAGTGAAGTTCAAGAAATTGGCTTCTTTCATTGAGCATTTGTTTGTATGTTTTCTCAATATACAGTAAAAATGCAAAAAGCTGTGTCCCTCATCAAAGATATTGTATATATTTTGATGTCTGGATTTTGCAGGTCTTCATACTAAAAGGACGTCTGATCAAGTAATAGATTATACAAAATAAAGAGGGTATCCACACCATACTCTTATGATTCAATGTGTACTAAATTACAGTTCATTTCCCCTCACAGATGGTTTGTTTTTCCTCTCCTGTTACTTAATACTTCAAATCCCCTTTGAACCTTGGCAGGTATAAAGCAATGACACATATTTTTTGGCATACAGATTAACCACATTTTCATATTTGTATGTGAATTATTCTGTCCCTAATAGTGGGCTGACATAAACTGAGTCATTTTCAGCTCTTTCAATTTACTAGAACAATGGTTTTGTTGATGCATGGAGGAACCTTATCCACTCACACCTTCAGGCCAACTCACATAACCTTCAGCCATGGTTCAGATGCCTGAAGAGCCAGCCTATAGTATCCCTAAGCCCATGATGGTGCCATGCATAGAATGTCGTTTTCATCACACAGTGGCAAAGGAGCATGTTGACTCAACCTCTTAAAGCATATTCATCTCTCTCACTCTCACTCTCTCATACTCCCTCAAAGCATACAGGAAAAAATAAAAAATAAAAGGCTTAGAGATTTCATGACTTGAAGAATGTTTCATAGTAATCTTTCCTTCCATAAGATCAGCAGAGTCTTCTTGAGATGTCGATGACTGACAGTGTCACCTCACTCAGGGAACTGAAGAGCTCAAATAAGTATCCTGTTCTATGCTGTTAGCCTTTACAACCTCTTTTTCTTTCCTTAGCAAGCACTTTGATCCTATTGTTTGTTAACTTGTAAGTTTAAATATTTTTTTTTATTGCTTAGCTCAACTGGCAGTTCCTACGTGACCTTGACTGATCATGCAAATGCTAAGCGATATTGAGTGTGCTTAGGAGTTGGATGGGAAATTGGAAAGTTAAAAAAAAAAAATCCCAGAAAAAGGCAAACCACATCGGTCTTGTGGCCAAGAAAACTACATAAACATGCCCATGTATGTAGTTACCAGGCACTGAACTTGACTTGAAAGAATAAATTGCTTCATTAGATTGTAAATAACATTATTATTTGTTTCAACTTTGAGAAGCGAGTTTCTCCCTGAGACTTACTCTGCCATGCCTTGAAAAATGCCAGGCATGCTAGAATGAAGTAGAATTTGTGGAATAATAAGAATTTGGAAAGAATAATGTTAGAACTTAGGTGGGATCTGTATGTACAGTTCATAGTGATGGATGATGAATGGTGAATGGATGATGTTCATAGTGATTGGTTGATGACCAATCAGAGGTGTCAAGAAGTTGGAAGGAGAAATCTCTGAACAGTGCCATGCGCAAAAAAAAAATCTACCAATTTTCATTCAAACTGAAAGAGAATTTGCTTTTGAACTATCTTTCAAATAAGAGATTTTAATGAAATTTTCAAAGGTGAGTGTAGCATTCTCTTGCTTATTTATGATGACTTGTTCAAGGGGTGTGTATGACTGTCCTGTCTTTCACTGTGCAGTAATTTTCTGTGGATCTTCAGCTGTCTTGACTTCCTTTGATTTAATTAAATCCCAAAGGAATACTTTATGAAAGATATCCTCCCTTTGGATGTTTCCACGCTGGGAAATGTAGCAGTCAAAAGAATTTGAAATGATGGAAGTATACGGAATAGAAAGCAACAGTGGTAAAATAAGCTCAAGAAAAACAGCATGGGGAAAAATGAAATAAAATTTCAAGAACTCTGAGAATAAGAGAGAAAATCAGAAGCCTGAGAAATCAAAAGGAAAACCAGAAGTCGTTTACACAGGTAGAAAAGGAAAATACCTTTGGGAACTTGAAAGGTAGATTTCTTTACAGCATAGGCTGCAGGATTTAGAGGGGGAAAAGGAATATTTTTTTGAGAAGAGAAAAGAGTACACCATGTTAAGGGACTCAAAGCTGCAGTAAACCTGCCATACTGTTGTTGTGGCCAACGACCCAGGATTTTCTTAAGACTCAAGACAATGGATGCTTCTCTTCTGCCTAATCCAGTGCTCTGGATCCCAGGCTGCATGGCAAATCAATACAGTGTGGCTCTCATTTAGCCTAAACCTTGTGTTTTTGTCTGGATGGGGTAACACACACATTAGATGTGACTTGTCCCATCCACCTCTAATTCACAAACAACATCACAAGCAACAGACCACTTTAAGCAGAGACATTTTCAATATCAAACCATCCAGAGTTGCCCTGCAGATTATGTTCTGCCCCCATCTGCTTTAAGTGGAAAATATGGCCTGTTGAAAAGATTTCCTCTTTTCTTTCTTTTCCAAAGGGTTAGAAATATAGATTGCTCAGCTGTGCTTCTCACCTTTTGGGTTTCTCCGGTTTGCCGATATATGCAGTTCAGTGGGCTTTTTCGACCTACTGAAATTTGTGAAGAACTTTTTCACTTGGCTGTTCCACTGTTTTATTGCAGGATCTGATGCCCAGTTTTTAGTGTATTCTTGCTTTGCTTCCTTTTACAGCTTAGTCTGAAGCACATATAAATATACCATCTGATCAGACAGAAAACATCATTAACATCCTGTGGCATCAAGGTTATAAAATAAAATGACAGCATCTGTACCAAGCCTACTATGAGTCTGTCATGTGGGAGAGGCAGGGAATATTCCCTACTATGAATAATTATTTGAATGTGCAGTAACTGTCCCCAAGAACATTTGTTCTAAATATTATTACGATGCTGTGCTTACTGAAGCCTCCAGCTCAATACTTCAATTACAGAAACAATAGAAGAGAACAGTGCCTTGAGTATATTCTGATGTGTGTGATTATGCTCCAAAGGGTGTCGTTATTGTTAGCTTGCTTGGAGAGATCAGTAATCATAGAAACCAATGAATGTCTTATACACAGTAGCCTCATTACAACCAAGCCATTGTTGGCTGAACCTGGCAAGGTGGATAGATTCATTCAGGATTTTCCTTGACCCAAGTTCAGAAGAAAGATCTGTTGGAGGTAATAGGAATTGCTTTTCTTCTTGTAAATTGATGCCATTATGTCCCAATCCAGTGAAAGAAAACAAAAAAAGCTTGTTGTTATTCGCTTTAAAAAACACAATAAAAGCAGTTCTGCAATATCCCTCTTTCATTGCTTACATGAAATGACAGTGTTTGCCAGCAATCCTATTCAGCTCTAGAGGAAAGCAATCAATAATAAGTCACCTTTCCACATTCAAATCTAAAAACCACCCCAACCCCAACTGCCTCTTTTTCTCTAGTGATTCTCCATTCTTTGATCCTTGACATTCTACATATAAGAAAAGCCCTATGCTTACTCTAGCATAAAATCTAAGACTGTAGATTCAGCTCCTGGCACGTTTTGTAATAGGTTTTGTTGTTTATTCATTCAGTTGCTTCCGACTCTTCGTGACTTCATGGACCAGCCCACGCCAGAGCTTCCTGTCAGCCGTTGCCACCCCCAGCTTCCCCAAGGTAGAGTCCGTCACCTCTAGAATATCATCCATCCATCCATCCATCCATCTTGCCCTTGGTCGGCCCCTCTTCCTTTTGCCTTCCACTTTCTGTAGCATCAGCTTCTTCTCCAGGGTATCCTGTCTTCTCATTATGTGGCCAAAGTACTTCAGTTTTGTAATAGGACCAAAAAAAAACAACAACCCTCTTTTTCTAGACCACACTTACTGAGAAAGACCAGTGATGTGATAGTTTAAGGTATAAGTAGACAACATTTTTCAGGTTATTGCATGGGGGGAAAAAGCGTATGGTAAGAATTTAATGTAAGGTCCTCCTCAAATCAAACTCAGCTCCTGACGAGGTCATGCCCTTGTAGTTTACTTGCCACTGCCATCTTTCAGAATCCTTTTATCAACTTTCCAGTCTAGGCTGTGCCAGGGATTTCCTGGTGCTCTCCTATCCAAATATTAACCAGGTATGAACTAAACAATATTGTTTTGGGATTAGCTTTTTCAAGATCCATCAAAGTTGTTTTGTGCTGCCATCTGCTGTGACATATTAGGAATATTAAAACATAACATATTAAGGAACCTTGCAGATTTTTGTTTGTTTATCTCTAGCTGTGGTCATATAGCACATTTACCTTGACTATAGAATTTACCTAATTTTGCATTTTTGCACAATACATCGCATCATAAAGTAATCAAACAGGCTGTACTTGTACAATACACTCAGCCTAGGGGAAGAAAGAATTGCGGGGTGGAATCAAACAAAGGTTAAAACTATCTGATCTCAGTCTGGCTGCTAGGTTTTTAATTGACCTGTTAAGCATTATTATGTGAACACAGCAAAGTGAGTGTTAGTAATATGCATTTATTTTCACAAACTAGACCATGACTACTGACATGAGCCAGAGGTAGACTCATTAACATATTCTTAATACAATATGCATACAGAGAGAGAGAGAGAGAGAGAGAGAGAGAGAGAGAGAGAGAGAGAGAGAGAGAACTTGTATGTACAGAATATGAGTGTTCATCCTTTTACAAAATGGGGATGTGACTCCGTATAATCTGGTTCTGCTGTGCTGTAAGTCTTCATATGCTTACCTACCTCCGAGTGTATTTGTGTTCAACACATATTAGAGCATCATTTCAGTCCTACCTGGAAATTTAAACAACAGCAAGAGCCATTAAATAAATATTGAGCTAAATAAAAGTGAGCTCTTCATGGTGTCTCTTCTTAGCAGAATTCAGCAGAAATCAGCTGAACTGTGCAAAGATGGCCACTTTGATGGCAATTGCTAAAGTAATAATATGCACAATAGTTGATATGGATAAAAAATACAGTCCCCAAATGGCAGTTACTACTTTCACAGACAGAAAGCCACAATATTATGCTGTTGGTAGACTCCTATTTTTTAAGGAATGTTTTTGTTTCCAGGAAAAAGAAAAAGAAAAAAAGATTATCAGTTTTCTACATCCAGCAAATTGATTTGGAAAGCATGAAGAGTTTTTGCTTAGGAGTAGTGTGCATTTCACAGCATGAAACAATGTTCATTGGGGTCTAGCTCAACAGCTGAACAAGACTGTAACCCTCAAAATTAGTTAAAATCAGTAGGCAGGAAAATAGCATTCTCTTTTGCTGTCGTGCTGTTACTAGAACACCTGTCATTTCCACCAATGTTTCCATTTCCAAACTGCAAGACAGTCACCATTTAACTTACGCCAGTGGACCATTATCTGCTGACAGCCATATACTTCCATGATAAAAGTGTAGAAGTAAAATATAACACCATATACTGTGTAATACTGTGAGCATTGTGTCCCATGGCCAAGCCAGAGTGACAGCACGGATGACAGAAGGACAGGACAGGTCACTGAACAGGTGAGCAATCCAGGTGGAGGCTATGTAGGGCATTCATGAATGTCACCAAGTTCAGACCCTCAACATCACTCAATAAGAGGTTAATGGAAGCAAATATGTAACCCCAGAAGAGGAGGATGCTTGGAAAAAAGAAAAGATAATAAAACCAAGAAGAAAAGCCAAACTTAGTCTGATTGTTAGACCTCATGCTTCAACTTAACTCAAAGAACTAAAGAAGGGTGTGACGGAAATGTTGTGCAGACAGGGAATGGAACAGATGATATATTGGATATATTGGATACTGTATATACTGGATGAGATATGCATAGCTAGGCTGACCGTACATCCCATTTTGAACAGGACTGTCCCGTTATTTCACCATTTCTGGAGCGTCCCGTCGTTATAAACAAAATCTTGATTTTGTCCGATTTTTGAAAAATCTGAGTCAGGAGTAAGCCTGACGGGAGTGGGTCAGCCCCCGCTGCCATGCCAGATTCAGACTCAGTTGGAGGAAGATGAGCCAACCTCTGGAAGAACTTGGCATGGTCTGAACCAGAGCTTCCGATTGGAGGCAGCCTGGAACAAGAAGCCCCTCTACCAATCAGCGCGCTGCTCAGCCAATTGGGTCCCAGCTGCAAATGGCACGAGATTCCAACTTTAAAAGGCTGAGATCCTACCTCAGAATCCTGCCTGCAAGATGCTCCAGGTCTCATCTCGCCAACGTCAGTGCTGGGGAGGCAGGATGGCGGCCAAGCCAGGCAGTGGGGTGGCGTTCCGCGAGGGGCTCGGTGGCACTGCATGAGAGGTGGGGCAGAGACACTGCGCTGGCTGCTGCAGGGTCCACGGGGCTGGGATGCTTATGCCTTCTGGGCTGAAGCCTGAAGCATGTCTGGAGGAGGAGAGTTAGTCAGGCGCCTTGGCGGAGGAGGTAGAGGAGGGCCTGGTGGAGCCATGGTGCTGCCTTTCCCTGTGAGGGACCTGAGGAGCTGCTTCCCGTGGCCAGCAGCGGCCCCTCCGTGAGCACCTCTGCCTGGAACTGTCCCTCTCCCCGCCTCCGCCACCACTCTCCCAGGAGGCGTCACAACCTCATCTTGCTGCGCTGCCACCCGCCTCCTGCTTCTCCTGCTCATCGGCGGTGGTGGTGGCAGCAGCAACGACTCTCTTCCCTCCCTCAGCCAAGCCTGAGGGGGCCAGGGCAGTGGTGGGCCTCCGTCCTAGGCAGGAGCCGGCCGCGCTGGGGTGCTTCAAGTCAGTGGTGGGCCTCCATCCCCTCCATCCCAGCCCCTTGTCCCCCGGCTGATGATGGTGCTGTGTGCACAGTTTGTGTGCTCCGGCCTTCCCCGGACACACCAGCTCTACCACACCATTTGCTGCTAGAATAAAAAAAAACCTTTAAAAATAAAAAATATATATTAAAATCTGAAAAAATATTTTAAACAAATCCGTTGCCTTACCACCCGCCCCCATCTGTAACTGACCAGTTTAGTATCAAATAACCCGGTGAAGTGAAGCAAACTCCCGGACCCGGCTAGCCGAGAGGAGACCTGCCCAAACCACCTCCATCCATGCAGCAGCAGCAAGAAGAGCCGCCAGCAGCAGCAGCAGTAGCAGCAGCAGCAGGACCATCTGCTCCTCCTCCTGCCAGCAGCCCTGAGAATTCAAACACAACCGCTGCCGCTGAGCTGTTGAGTTTAGAACCCACTGGCCCATTGCAGCCTCCTTGGCGCTCCTGAATCTACCCAGCTGCCTCTTCCCCATCCCCATCCCCCTGCCAGCATGAACCCAAGTGCCCCCAGCTACCCGATGGCCTGGCTCTATGTGGGCGACCTGCACCCGAATGTCACCGAGGCCATGCTCTACGAGGTTCAGCCCCGCTGGGCCCCTCCTCTCCATCCGCGTCTGCAGGGACATGATTACCCGGCGCTCACTAGGCTACACCTATGTCAACTTACAGCAGCCCACCGACGCTGAACAAGCTTTAGTTACCATGAATTCTGATGTCATTAAAGGTTGCACGGACTGGGGGGGAGGGGTCTGCAGGTGGGAGCCAATCACATGGACCGGGGGTGGGGTTTGCAGGCGGTAGCCAATTGTATGGACTGGGGGGCAGGGTTTGCAGGTGGGAACCAATCACACAGACGGGGGCAGGGTTTGCAGGTGGGAGCCAATCGTGTGGACCGGAGGTGGGGTTTGCAGGCGGGAACCAATCACGTGGACTGGGAGGGCAGGGTTCAGAGGCCAGCATGGCAGCATAAGACCCTGTCCCGTTTTGCCATCCCAATGTCCCGTTTTTGTCTCAAGGAAATATGGTCAGCCTATGCATACCATTCTTTGGCCAAGCATGCAAGGCTGTTGCTGTGAATATTCTGGGGCTAGATTTGGTAGAGGTAGCCAAACAAATACAGGCCATTTCACAGTCTTCCTGAAGGAATTCCCATGGTTTTTTGGTGGAAAATCTGGTAGTTACATCCTCATGCTTCCTTGGGTTGATTTTTACACAGATGTGTCTGAAAGTTAGAGCTTACTTAAGAGCTCAGGTTGCTAAATTTGGGAAGCCCTGGGGGATAGGGGTTGTTCCTTGATGCTGGTCAGTGGACTTATTCCTGTACAAGACCCATAAAGAGCTGTGGGAGTGGAAAGTTACGTGCATGAAGTCCTAAAGCCCAGCTGGGCACAACAATAGTTACTGCTTTGATGCTTTCTCTGCTTTAGAATATAGCATAACCGTAGGATTCACTGGACTGCCAATATGGCTGGAAGGAAGAAGGCTGAACCCTTCTCTCCTCCTCCACTCTATACTGTGCAATATGCATGCCAAGTAAACTGGGAATCTGGATTTCTGCAACATGCGGACCAGTGTGTCTCAACCCTAGCAACTTTAAGATGTGTGGACTTCAACTCCCAGAATTCCCCAGCCAGCATGGCTGGATGGGGAATTCTGGGAGTTGGAGTCCACACATCTTAAAGTTGTCAAGGTTGAGAAAGACTGATATGAACATTGGGGGAGAAAAAAATGTTTTGGCTGTTTGGATGAAGACTAAAAGCATTTCAAATCCATGGGTTGAATTTCCTTCCTTTGCAGATGAGATGGTAAAAGATAGGGCTTTCCCCCTTTTTTAAAATTATTTTTGTTTCAAATTTGTCAGCTACTACCACTAGCTACTAATATGACCAATTATTCATCTCTCTGCAGCTTCTGAACCCCTTCAGCATGTTTTAACTACACACTCCCTACCCATCACTGAATTACAGAAAGATTAGTATAAAGAAGGTAAAAAAATAGATATTGAAATACTTTCCCCACAAGAGTCTCTTCCTGACTGTTATTGATCTTGTTTAGCAGTTCTTTGGGGAAATAATCCTTTGTCTTGGCATGTTTCTCTTGCACTGATACCTTTGATGGGTTTATGGCTTTATTTATATTGGGCTTTTAATTCTGGTGTGATTATAATATTGCAATTTCATGGAGAGGATATATTTTTGCAATGCTTTTAGAACACAAGCTGTAAAGCTGTAGAAACGATTTATAGATAAAGAAAAATGACATAGATGTGGGTTGTGGGTCAGCATGCCTATGGTTAATCTGCAAATCACCTTTAAGCTCCGTCTGAATGCAGCTTTTAAGGCAAAGGGAGGATTACATCTGGAGAAAACGGTTCCACATGACACTTTTGTGTCTACAGAGAAATCAAGATCTTTAAATAGAACTGTTTTGCATGATAGATGTAGTTTTCATTTGATGGGTAGATTGTAATCATAATCCTGCAAGGCTGTTTGAAGACTTTCCGATATAGTGCTAACACAGCATTTGGTGAATCCTGCATCTAACTAAATAGATATTTGCTCACATAGCAAATCTTTAGAATAGATGATTAACATCAGTGATTCTGAGGGTTAACACTAAGTTGCATAATAATAAAATGTGGCAATATATCAGTGGATGTCAAAGCTAGGTTTTAGGCTTATTAGGCTTAGCACTATCCTATACATGTTTACTCAGAAGTATAGTTGAATTTATCTCTGAATAACTTACATGTTAAACCTGGTAAATACAGACGCCATTAACATCCTGGAGAGTATTGAAAAATAAATAGAAATAACACTAGCTTTATTAATTATGTGTTCTTCATTATTTAATCTCATACTGAGAAAACAAAAGGCTTGATGAAGCTTCCCGCCTTTTCAAACTAATGATTTGTAAAAAAAATTCACTCCAGGAAGCAAATATTCTTTTTTTTTCTGTTTTAAAAATACCAGTTATGCAAATATTTGGCTCTAATCAATGCTAATTTAACATATTTAATAACTAGCATGGTTCTCTAACGGTTGGTAACCTTTGCAATAAGAACAAACAGAATGAAATTACATTTATTGATATCATTTGCAAATTTTGTGCATTCTGTATTTTTAAAATATTATTTTGACATTAAAATCAAAGTTCTCCCTTCAAAGGTAAAAAAGACCCTAATTAACCGGTCATTTATATTTTAGATATGAAATATTCAGCATATATTCAATTAATTCAAGATTTTCTTCTAATAAGAAAAAAATGAACCATTACATGTTTGTAGCTTGAATCATGTCAACTGGATTTCTATTTTCTCAGTGGAAACGTTTCGCTCCTTATCCAAGAAGCTTCTTCAGTCTGAGCAAAGTTTGTAAGGGAATCCTTAAATATGTTTCTTCCAATCTGTGTGACCTTGCACCTGGGGCTAGGTCATGGTTATTTGAGATGTTTATTTCTAGGTCCCTTTATCATCCAAAGGAGGATCGTTAAGATTACCTTGCTGTTGTTGAGATTGCGAAATGGTCTTAATCTTCCTAGGCATAGAAGACAAAGCAGGAAGGAAAATAGGGGAAAGATTGTGCCTGAGGCCCCCACCTCTATTCAAAGAAGGATTTTCCAAGTTGGCATAAATGGATTTCTTGACCCCTCTTTCAAACCACTTATCTTCCCTGTCTAAAATGTGAACATTAATGTCCTCAAATGAGTGTCCTTTTTCCTTTAGATGAAGGTAAACTGCTGACTCTGGTCCCGTGGTGTTACTCCTCCTGTGTTGGGCCATCCTCCTGTACAAAGGTTGTTTGGTTTCTCCAATGTAGAGCTCAGAGCACTCCTCACTGCACTGGATTGCATACACTACATTGCTTTTCTTGTGTTTTGGAGTTTGATCTTTGGGGTGTACAAGCCTCTGTCTCAGTGTGTTGGTGGGTTTGAAATTTACAGGTATGTGGTGTTTGCGCCATGTAAGGAATGACCAGGTTCTTCCGTTTACTCTGAGTCTCAGCCCTATCTGTCACTGTTTTAGGTCTGGTAGACTTAGATTTAGTGAAGGCCCAATTTGGATATCCACAGGCCTTCAGAGCTGTTCTCAGGTGCTGATTTTCATTCTTTTTGGAATCCATGGAGGTGGATACTCTGTGTGACAATGTCCTGATGACTCCTAGTTTGTGCTGTAGTGGATGGTGGGAGTCAAACATCAGATATTGATCTGTGTGTGTGGGTTTCCTGTAGATCCCTATTTCTAGCTTGCCACCGGTCCCAATGAGGACTTCAGAGTCTAGGAATGCCAGTCTGTTGTCCTTGGTGTCTTCTCTGGTGAACCTAATGTTGGATCTATGGTGTTTATATGAACCATTGCATCTTGTTACCAAATGTTCCTATTAACAAGGAGTGTGGAAGTAGGGTAATACACAACCCATTTCTCATTTTCTTCCTTTAGAGAAGGTGAGGTAACCATTTTTTTTCCAGGCACAATAAAGATCATACCACTTTTTAGATGGATGGGAATCTGCAACTTATTAGAGTGAGGTGGATGTTTCTTGCAGGGTTTTTTTTTAATTCTTGTTAACCTGAGACAAATGCAAGCCAGTGCACTTAGCTGCTGGGCTGTTTAAAAATCACTTCAGAAAATAGTAATGTCAATATATGGTAATCTAGTATGGTGCTTAGGGATACCGCATTGATAAAGATGGAATGATTGCTGGAATGAGAATGAAAGAAAAGTTAATATATATAAAGAGAAAAAATAATTACAAAGAGAGTAAGGTATTGTTAAGACTAAAAGATGTAGAAAAAATTCAGAGTGACTGGTAGAACTTTTTTAAAATGCAGTTGAAGAGGCCTAAAGAAGAAGCCTCCTCCAGAGTGAATAGAGTTAAACATGATTAAATGATTTGGGATGAAATTTTCTTATATTTTTCCCCCTTATAGAGTGGTTAGGTGACTTGTTTAATGTGTGTGAGAAGGCTGATCATATGTGTTGTGAGGACTGAGCTCTTGTTTAAAAAAGTGAAAATAGCTCTATATAAGAGTGTGTTTCTGCCCATTTAGATGGAGTGAGAGTTGGGTATGTCAGGAGAAGCACAAAATTAAGTTGAATGCAGTGGGAGCAGGAAATGATTTTGCCAATGGCTATAAGCCAACTTAGATGTTAACTCCTAACCAAACATGGCTGAAGTTGAAAATTCTAAGCAGGGCTGGACCTGGGTAGTATTGGATGAGAGAATACTAGGAAAGCCCAGGAATGCAGACTAAACTGGAAAGTTGGTGTGTGTGTTGAGGGGCATTCTGGAAGAAGTCAATTGCAATCACTATATGGAGATCTCCATAAATTTGTGTTGTGTTATGTTGTCTTGGTGCTGGAGCTTGAGCCATGAGCTAAACCGTGAAGGGACACCGAAGATGGGAAGGACATGGCAGAATGGTCAGACTAAATACGATCCCTGGGAAAGGTCTTGTCTGCCTCCTGAGGAATCTGTATAACAACCAAGTAGCAACAGTAAGAACAGACCACGGAACAACAGACTGGTTTAAAATTGGGAAACGAGTATGGCAGGGTTGTATACTCTAACCCTACCTATTCAACTTGTACGCAGAACACATCATGCAACGTGCTGCACTTGATGAATCCAAGGCTGGAGTTAAAATCGCTGGAAGAAACATTAACAATCTCAGATATGCAGATGATACCACTTTGATGGCTGAAAGCGAGGAGGTGCTGAGGAGCCTTATGATGAAGGTGAAAGAAGAAAGTGCAAAAGCTGGGTTGCAGTTAAACCTAAAAAAACCCAAAATTATGGAAACCAGCTTGATTGATAACTGGCAAATAGAGGGAGAAAAAGTGGAGGCAGTGACAGACTTTGTATTTCTAGGCGCAAATTTACTGGAGATGCTGACTGCAGCCAGGAAATCAGAAGAAGTCTACTTCTTGGGAGGAGAGCAATGACAAATCTTGATAAAATAGTTAAGAGCAGAGACATCACACTGACAACAAAGGTCTGCATAGTTAAAGCAATGGTATTCCCCATAGTAACCTATGGTTGCGAGAGCTGGACCATAAGGAATGCTGAGCGAAGGAAGATAGATGCTTTTGAACTGTGGTGTTGGAGGAAAATTCTGAGAGTTCTGAGAGCCTTGGACTGCAAGAAGATGAAACCAGTCCATACTCCAGGAAATAAAGCCAGACTGCTCACTTGAGGGAATGATATTGAAAGCAAAACTGAAGTACTTTGGCCACATAATGAGAAGACAGGATACTCTGGAGAAGATGCTGATGCTAGGGAAGGTGGAAGGCAAAAGGAAGAGGGGCCAACCAAGGGCAAGATAGATGGATGATATTCTGGAGATGACGGACTCCACCGTGGGGGAGCTGGGGATGGCAACAGCTGACAAGAAGTTCTGGCGTGGGCTGGTCCATGAAGTCATGAAGAGTCGGAAGTGACTGAACGAATAAACAACAAAAGTAGTTATAAACTGCTATTACACATTCACCAACAGAATCTGAAAACTGGTTTGTAAGTAATAATGTTGAAGATGGCTTCAGCAGTTTTCTTCTGTTGAATCAGGAAACAAATGTCAGTATCAACTAACACTGCATAATATAGTCATTTGGATTTTTACACATATCTATGATTGAAATGCATAAAAATATTATTGTTGCTTTGTCACTGAATGTTCAAATAAAGAAAGATATAATAGTTTGCTTTTATGAACATCCAGAAAAGCAAAAACATAATTATTCTAAAGTGCCTGCCATTTAATAATAAATTAGGTCTGGCTCCTGTTAAAAATAAGTAGAATACAAGAAGATACATTCATTAAAAATAGAAACACTTGAATGATAAGCAGAAAAACAGGGTCAAATAGTCTTGGATTCATCAGGGATAAATATGTAATAGTTTTAAATTATAGAAAAATAGTATGAAACTTTTAGAAAACTTCTAAGATCATTACCATTAATGATTAACTTAAATTGCCACTGAAATTTCAGCTAAAGTGCAAATATTCTGGGGTATGTGTTTAGTTGGTCAAGAACAGAATAAGTTGATTAGGCAGGAGCTTAAAAAAACAATCCAGGATCTGGATATACAGATCTTCATGGGGTGCTTTGCTACTTAGAAGCCCCCTTGCTTCTAAGCATAAGCATACCAAACTTCAATGACAAAAACAGATGGAATGTGTGACATAACATCATGACACAAACCCAGTCCTTTGTGCTTCTGTCCTGCCATTGGACACAAGTACATAAGTCATGTGGGATGTATCATAACACCACAACTCATGATTTGTTATTTGCATCCCCTGCCCCTTATGGATGCCTACGTTTCTAAGGGTGAAATGGTCACAGTATAATATAAGAATAACCATGGATGATCAAGCCAAACCCCATCATATTCCAGTATTTTGTTTCTCATGGTAGCTAACCAGATATCTCTGGAGTGCTCACAAGCAGAAAATGGAGAGATAATCCTTTTGTTGTTCTGTAGCTTTATAGACTCATCCACCATGAATTTATCCAATCCCCATCCCCATGTCCTGTGTCACGAATTTCATGGGTTGAATATATGCACACAAACAACACCAAACCTTACACTTTTTTAAGCATGACACAAATTAGCTGCACAGCTTCAACTAATCTTAATTGCAGATTAAATCAAAGAATTTGCAATTTAATCTTTGCAGATCCTTTGGACAAATACAAGGACACAATTCCTATTTCCCTAGGGTTAGATAGCTGAATGATAGCACATCCTTTCACTGCCTTTCAACTTCTTATCTAACAGTCATGGACCAGATCTCCTGGAATGCTGTAATGTATGTTTTCCAGAGGAATAAATGGCAAGGAGAAACAGCCTGGATATAGAAGGAGTGATTGCAGGATACTTCTTATGAATGACAGATATTCAACACTCACAGTTGGCCTGAGATTGGAGACTTGAAGTATGGCATTAAAAACATAAAGCCATTAACTGTACTCATGCAAAAACAGCTGGAAATGAAGACTATTGTGGGTTGATATGAATATCTGCTTATAGCTCACCATTTAATTTTGGCCTTGGTCAAAACTGGTCTTTTGTCTATCTTTTCCATCAACTTTTATCCCCCAGCATGTGTTCTAAGGAACAACCAAATACTTTGTCCCCAGAGCATATTCCCACTAGTATATCAATCAAAGCTGGTAGTAGGCAGGCACTACTACCCACATAAGTCACTCTAATGACAATGATGATCACAGGTTCACCCCAAGCTACATACTTACTTATTTATTTATTTATTTATTTATTTATTTATTTATTTATATTTCAAATTTCATCACCGCCCATCTCACTTGAGAGTGTCTCTGGGCAATAAAACTAAAATAAATAGAGGTTAAAATACAATAAAGACAGTATTCTTAAATAACAATATAAATATAAATGTAAATGTAAATATACAATATAAATATAAAATCCAAGATGGGGATGTTAAAAAGTTCTTAATTAAATTCATATAATTCACAGGGGCCTCTTTAGGGTGCTAACCACCCCCAGGATTGATTATCCCTTCTCCCGCCCCAAGCAAGATGGCATAGCCAGGTCTTCACCCCTTTCCGGAAGGCCAGGAGAGTGGGGGCCTGCCTCATCTCTGGGGGAAGAGTGTTCCACAGGGTGGGGAATATATTACCATATCTTGTAATGCTGAGGGATTTCAGCCCAATTTCCATATCTGAGAATCACATTAATAAAGTCTCCATTTTGTTAGGATTCAGCCTCAATTTATTGCCCTCCATCCAGCTCAGTAGTGGGTGTGGTGGCTCAGTGGGTAAGACACCAGCCTTGTCGATTGGAAGATCGCAAGTTCAGAAGTTCAAATCCCTAGCCCCACGTGACGGTGTGATCTCCCGCACTAGCCCCAGCTCTTGCCAACCTAGCAATTCGAAAGCATGCAAATGCAAGTAGATTAATAGGTACCACTTCGGTGGGTAGGTAACAGCATTCCGTGCGCGTCATGCAGCCACATGACAGTGGAAGCATCTTCGGACAACGCTGGCTCTTCGGCTAACAAACGGAGATGAGCACTGGCCCCTAGAGTCGGACACGACTGCACAAATGTGCGGGGGGAACCTTTACCTTTACTATCCAGCTCAGTACTGCATTTTTGGCAGCTGTTCAGGAATGTACAACCTTTTCTGGGTTAGATGTTATGGAGAAGTAGATGTTGGTTTCATCAGCATATTAATGGCCTCTTGCCCCAGAACTCCTGATGACATTACAGTATAATTTTCAGGGTTTCTACATACATTCATCCCAGAGCTTTCCAAACTTTTCATGTTGGTGACACACCTTTTAGACATGCATCATTTCGCGACACAGTAATAACAGGGCTTCCCACCCCCCGGCCCACGCGATTGGCTCCCACCTGCAAACCCTACCCCCGGCCCACGCAATTGGCTCCCGCCAGCAAACCCCGCCCCCCCCCGGTCCATAGAAAAATTGTCTTCCAGAAAACCAGTCCCTTGTGCCAATTTATATTTATATTAATTTATAAATATATTTATATTTATATTCATTTATATTTTTAAAAATATATGATTTGTATTATAATCCTTTGCCTTTTCCTTTCTTGAGGAATTCTTCCACAGCATCCACAGCTTGTTGGAACCTCTTGCCTTTGTTAATTTTGATCATTTCTTCTTTGTGGGCATGGTAAGGCTTCAGATGCTCTACTTTAATCCAAGCATGGTCTTCAGCTCCGAAAAACTTCACAAAGAAGCACTTCTTCCCACATGGTTTCTTCAGGTCCTTAGGTGGGTTAACAATCTTTCCTGGCCAAGGAGGATATCAGCCCAGCTTCCCCCAGACCAAGTCTCCCAGCCGCAGGTTCACAGGCGGCACTACTGCTGCTGCTGCTGCCGCTGCTATCTTCTGGACCCAGCTGGCACCATTGCTGCACCTCGGCCACAACCCCCTCCTCACGCTGCCCACCCCCTTGCGACCCCTGGCCCACTCGCACTGCCACCGCTTCCCTCCTCCTCCTCCTCCTCCTCCTCCTCCTCCTCCTCCTCCATGGCAGGCTCACGTACCACCTGCTCCTCCTTCTCCCTCAGGCAGGATGGCTCAGAAGAGCAGTGAGGGGAGGCAGAGGGGAGCCCTGCGACTGCTCCCAGTACCCACTTACCAACACGACACGGCAAGGGCTGGGCTGGCTTACAAATTGGATTCCCCTCGGCACGCCCATGCAGCAGGTGGGTGGGGGCCAATTGGGCCTTGCACTGTTTGGCCCACCTCTCTGCCCTCCTTTAGCCTGTGCTGATTGGCAGGGGTGCCTCTTCTTCTGGGTCCCCTCCAATCAGCGCTTCTGGCTCATTTGCTGACCGCAGCTTCCTGTTGCCGGCTCTTCTTCAGAGTCCAGCATGGCGGAGGCCCCAGGCATGATCCCGACACCAGGCAACACACCAGGACACTTCAGGTGACACAGTAGTGTGTCACGACACACAGTTTGGAAAGCTATGACTTATCCAATACTGTTTTCTACAACCATCCCTTGCAGCAGAAGTGGAGCCACTATAGAACCAGTGCCTTCAATCCCCACTTCAGGGAATTGATTCAAAAGTATGAACTTTTTGAAAGCAATAAGAATCTTAAAAGTGGATAGATAGGTAAATAAGTAAGTAACCTACCACATTAGATTTACATTTCCATATGGGAAGAAAGACTAGACCAAGCATAATCTTCCTTGCCTTCCCATAAATATTAATATCCATTAACTTAGAAACTCAAATCTAAAATGAAAAAGTGGATCTGAACTTTTGTTAAAAACTCTATAACCCCTGCTTCTTTCTCCTGTATTATTCTGACAGGCTTTATATACAGAAAGAAACATACAATTTTGGAGTAGGTGCAAAAGTTTAAAAGAAAATATAGTGCTGAGACCCTTTGAAATATGGGAAAGGAAGACACTATTTTTAAATGTTCTTAAAATCTTAAGCAGGAAAATGTGATATGAACTTTATTAGATCCCAGTGTTTAAAATAGAACCTTGGCATGAAACATGCATAATTATAAAGCAAAACACATTTTTTCCAATTTGTCTTTCTCCTGCATACATGCTTGCAGGATAACCCAACAGCTACCAGGAGCTAGTGGAATAAGCCATATTTATGCACAGTGAGCCTCAGTGTTCTGAAAATTGTCAAGTATAGAAATTAGATTCAAATTTGAAAAGTTCATAATTCAGAAAAGTCTGCTTGGTGTCCTTTCCCAATGTACCAGCACAAGCATCTTAACCACCACTTTTCCAAGGTTCTATCTATAAGTGAAAGCCAGTTTGGTGTAGTGGTTAAGGTATCAGACTAGAAACTAGGAGACTGTGAGTTCTAGTCCCACCTTAGGCACAAAGCCAGCTGGGTGACATTGGGCCAGCCACACACACTCAACCCTAGGAAGGAGGCAATGGAAAACCACTTCTGAAAAACCTTGGCTAGAAAACTTCAAGGACTTGTCCAGGCAGTCTCCAAGAATTGGACAAAATTGAACAGATTAAAAAAAAATCTATGAGTAAAGGGGTCAAAATGCCTTTTTTTAGTTCACATTACTTTGTCAATCTCTGACCCAAGTGTTGCATACTGATTGTAAGACAATGAGGTTCTATCGTATCCATAACTTAACATAATTATTTAGCTTGGACATCAAACCCACATTGGAATTCAACTTGCTATTTATGTAGGTACCCAATCTGGTTCCAAAACCAAAGAGTAAATTAGTATTTCTTGTCGCTTCAACCTAAAACTCAGCAATAACTAAATGGTATGTTAGTCTGCAAAGTAATTAAAAATGAGCAGGAACTGCTGTTTTCTTTTTTCTTTTCTGTTTTAAGATGCAGAACTAATTAGCATTATAATCCTACAGGATTCATATGGAGGCAAGACTCCAGTTTTCTGGCAGTCAGCCATAATTAATGACTTTAATTCTGTGTGTGGGGGTGGGGGTAAAGATTCAGTGAATCTGATTTGATTCCACCAGTCTTGAATTATACATTTTAAAAAGCCCCATATATATATATATATATAAATAAAATGTTTTACTTTTGGTTGATTGAGTCATGCATACCTTAGACCTTCTGAATACAGGTGGACATGTTAGCATTGTTCAGTTTTGATATTTGTCCATTACCACTATTGTCTGCAATTCCAAATTCACCTGGCAGAGAACATCAGAAAAATGTTGAAAGCAAAATGATGACTACAGCTACCCAGCCACTCCTGAACTTCCTCAGAAGATATCTGTTTTTCTGAGTCACTCTCCCCCTTTTTTTTTTTCTGGTGTCTAGAAGTGTGCAGAACACCATCATATCAACAAGTCCCTCTGGGTGGATCCCATGACCTCTTGACTATGAGATGCCATTATTATAGATTTCTAATCACTGTAAGAGAGGAGAAAGGAAACATAGGACTTCAGGGAGTAAAGTGAATGTTTACTAGTGAGTCTACTCCCTTCTGACTACTTGCTTTTTGGGGTGTACAGGTTTGCTGGTTCTTTGACAATGTTATTCACTTCTGGGAATTACATGTTATGCCCTGCTTATGCAACATTTTTTTAAAAGGCCATGTTCTCACTATTGTGCATATAATACATGATATAAAGACATAGTTTATGCTGGATGGAGAATTCTGGGAGTTGAAATCCACACTTCTTAAAGTTGTCAAGTTTGAAAAACACTGGCTTAACAGGCTTAACAGAAGCATTCAAATCTACCCTCACAATGCTGATTCCATTGCTTAGCACAGGACAAAATAAACTAATGCAAAGGGAAGAAACAATCTGGGGATTTTTGTTTCATTTTTATTTTGTTTGTAGAGAATGAACAGGTACTGAAAGGGAACGAAAGTAGGGAGTGGAATCACTAAGAACTGCTGACATACTAGACAGAGGGCCTAACAGGGACTGCACTGCAGATCAAATAAATATATTGAAAGTTAAGGAAGGATAAGAAGAACTATACAAGAAAGATCTTAATATCCCTGATAAATACGATGGTGTGGTCACTGACCTTGAGCCGAACATCCTAGAGAGTGAAGTCAAGTGGGCCTTAGGAAGCATTACTAACAACAAAGCTAGCGGAGAAGACAGTATCCCAGCTGAGCTATTTAAAATCCTAAAAGATGATGCTGTTAAAGTGCTGCACTCAATATGCCAACAAATTTGGAAAACTCAACAGTGGCCACAGGATTGGAAAAGGTCAGTTTACGTTCCAATTCCAAAGAAAGGCAATGCCAAAGAATGTTCAAACTACCGTACAATTGCGCTCATTTCACATGCCAGCAAGGTTATGCTCAAAATCCTACAAGCTAGGCTTCAGCAGCATGTGAACCGAGAACTACCAGAAGTGCAAGCTGGGTTTCGAAGAGGCAGAGGAACTAGAGATCAGATTGCCAACATTCGCTGGATCATGGAAAAAGCAAGAGAGTTCCAGAAAAACATCTACTTATGCTTCATTGACTACGCTAAAGCCTTTGATTGTGTGGATCACAACAAACTGTGGCAAATTCTTAAAGAGATGGGAGTACCAGACCACCTTACCTGTCTCCTGAGAAACCTGTATGTGGGTCAAGAAGCAACAGTTAGAACCGGACATGGAACAACCGACTGGTTCAAAATTGGGAAAGGAGTACGACAAGGCTGTATATTATCACCCTGCTTATTTAACTTATATGCAGAGTACATCATGAGAAATGCCGGGCTGGATGAATCACAAGCCGGAGTTAAGATTGCCGGGAAAAATATCAACAACCTCAGATATGCAGACGATACCACCCTAATGGCAGAAAGTGAAGAGGAACTAAAGAGCCTCTTGATGAGGGTGAAAGAGGAGAGTGCAAAAGCTGGCTTGAAACTCAACATTAAAAAAACCCAGATCATGGCATCTGCTCCCATCACTTCCTGGCAAATAGAAGGGGAAGAAATGGAAGCAGTGACAGATTTTATTTTCTTGGGCTCCAAGATCACCGCAGACGGTGACTGCAGCCATGAAATTAAAAGACGCTTGCTCCTTGGAAGGAAAGCTATGGCAAACCTAGACAGCATATTAAAAAGCAGAGACATCACCTTGCCGACAAAGGTCCGTATAGTTAAAGCGATGGTTTTTCCAGTAGCAATGTATGGCTGTGAGAGTTGGACCATAAGGAAGGCTGAGCGCCGAAGAATTGATGCTTTCGAGCTGTGGTGCTGGAGAAGACTCTTGAGAGTCCCTTGGACTGCAAGGAGGTCAAACCAGTCAATCCTAAAGGAAATCAACTGACTGCTCATTGGAAGGACAGATACTGAAGCTGAAGCTCAAATACTTTGGCCACCTAATGAGAAGAGAGGACTCACTGGAAAAGACCCTGATGCTGGGAAAGACTGAGGGCAAAAGGAGAAGGGGACGGCAGAGGATGAGATGGTTAGATAGCATCACCGATGTAATGAACATGAATTTGAGTAAACTCCGAGAGACAGTGGAGGACAGGAAGGCCTGGCGTGCTATGGTCCATGAGGTCACAAAGAGTCGGACACGACTGAACGACTGAACAACAACAAATGGGTTTGGGGGGGGATTACACAAGAAAGATCAAACCAGAGAAATAGTGAGCAGCAAAATAAACTTGAATCTATCTTTCTTGATTCTTCCAAGCAAACCTGACTGAACAAATTCGAACAGGAGAATAAGACATGTAAACACCAGAGAGAACTTTTCCAAGAACCTTTACTAGTAAGGATTGTAGAAGTAATAGAAATGAATGGTTGATTCCTGATGGTGGTATCAGAGAGCACAGTTTTGTCTCTACAAAATAAATGACACAATACTGGTGAGCTTCCATTTGTAAAGTTGTATTTTTGATGTATTCTTTTGGTCAAAGGTGGAGTAATAACATCTAGTGACTTACCACTAAACCTGTATATGGTGTCTTGGGAGTTTCTTCTTCTTTCAGCAGGAATGGCTTTTTGCATAAATGACTCAGATTCATTTGGAAAGCCGGTAAATTAATTAGCACTTATTTTACTTACAGCACTCAAAACTATTGGAGTTTTCCAATGGCACAAAATAAACAAATGCAAATAATCAGAATGCACTCTGCTACATGACTATAATATAAATCCCCTGAGTTCCTATGAGCTATTGACAATGTTAATCCTGATGTTAGTTGATAATGGCTGCCTTCTTAGAAAACCAGTAAATGCAGGTGAAATATTGAAACCTTGTAATCAAATTTAATAGGGAGGGAAAAAAATAAAAATAAGAATGACTTGATCATAGTGTATTACTTGCTTATTTGGCTTGATGGTGCAATATCAATAGTGATGCAAATTGATCAGAATTTTTATAAGCCTACACACTAATTTTGTAAAATGAATCTATAGCAATTATTTATTCATTATAATAAAATGTCTCAAGTTGAGGGGAAAATATGCAGACTCATCCTATAAAACAGTAAATTACTTTCCTGGAGCCACTATAAAGATTTGAATTAATCACCACTGAGATTTACATTAGCAGATTAACATTAACTTTTCATTCTACCGCCTGGGTTAATTGACTTTCAGACTCAGGCAATGACTTTTTTTAAAAAAGCAGACATGCTAAAAAACTGTGAAGTACAACATCTATAAGTAAACCAAGGACTATAGCTGTGGACTTCAGAACAGTGCTTAGATCAGTATTGTTCAACAATAAATCGCATATGTATTTTGCATCACAAAATCAAGATGTTACGTTTGAAAACAGGAAAGGCTACATTAAAAGAGCATGACTATTCCACTAGAAATGTGATGAGGAAAGTGACAAATCTCACTGCCCCTCTTCAGTCTACATTAGTGTAAAATACCAATTCAGTCCCCAACTTTTACCCACTTTCAAGTATGGTCCTTGACATCCCACAAAAAGAGTAGGACAACAATGTTCTTCAACCCAAAATCTTGCAATAATTCTCTTTTTGCCCCCTTCTTTTTGAGGGTTTAACAGTCAATCTAATTCCATGCACTGCTGCTAGTTTCATTTTTTGGTCTTTCCACTTCATGACAGGGATTCAATGTCATTTTTTGGCCTGTTGGGGAACATATCCATAACGCAACAAGGTTTAATTTTACAGAAGACATGTGAGTTATCCAGTGTTGATTTCCACATTATTCTGATATCTCCTCCATCCAACCCCAAATACCAGCCCTTTGACATCATCTTGCCCTTTCATTGCATCCCAGAGATTATTATTTCAATGCATAACTGAAAGCATATTTAAAAACTGAAACTGGATTTTAATGTCTCCTAACTTAAAGGAGGTGTTATTTCTTTACCCCATCAGAGTGGTCCCAGAACAATGATGTTGACTATGAACACTTTAAAAATAAATACCCATATAATGAATAATAAATAAATAAATAAATATTGATTTGTAGATATTTTCTGTATCTACTTATTTATATTAGCATCTATGTCCACCTAGTGCATTTAACAATAAAACTCACATCTTACTACATCTAATAAATACTTGAACTGTACATTTCAGAAAAAAAGCCTTCATATTTCATGTACTGAAGGATAAGATATTTTATATGGTCCTTAGGCATGATCTGCTTTTTCATTCTTTTCTTGCTTTGGATGTTGTTGTTCAGTTGCTCAGTCACTTCCAACTCCTGAGACCCAGCAGATAACCGTTTCCTGTAATGTCTATCAGCAACAGCTCTTTGAATTCTTGTAAGTTTATGCTTGTGATATCAGTGATAGAGTCTAGCCATGGTCTTCTGCCAGCATCTTTTTATTTTTCTCTTGCCACTGCTTTGTTTTCCATACTGTTTAGAAACTGTGATCTGAACTTGAACAACATTGTTTTGGAAAAGTATAAACAGTTCTGCTGGTATTTTATTAACTCCTGCAGCAGCTTTCTTGTTAGCAATATTTTCTAAGGCTTACCTTACTTCTCTTTTCATTCTTATTCTTAGGAATTTTGTATTTTTTAAATATATATATATATATATATATATGTGTGTGTGTGTGTGTGTGTGTGTTTTCTTTTTGCAAACAGTAGTCCTTATTTCTGCAAAACAATCTTCAATTTTTTCCCCATAATTTCAGTGAGCAGTCTCGTTTTACATCCTCTAGTATGAAGTTATATGTATGTCTTACAGTCAAAGAAATTCTCAACAAGTTTTCTCTAACTCAACAGTTCAATTGTTCCTCATTCAGATTTTTTCCTAAAATTATATACTATCTCACCCAAATTAAGCACATTATTTGTTATTTCTTATTGATCAGAAGTCTGCAGATATATAATTTGCACACACAAAAAATTGGCTACAAAGGGGCATCTCTGTAAGATGGGAAGTATAAAAGGACACAACTCTTTTCCTATGCCATGTGGGTAGAAATGTTTGTCAAATGTGACACTCCCAAATTAGAATGGTGAAGTATTGGGAAAGGTAATTGGCAAGAATAAAATGAATATTCAAGTTTCCTGCATATGGATGATCAAAAATTTAGCTTCCGACTCTTTATCAATCTAAATCTGAGAGATATTTTGTTTGTTTAATGGACCTTAAACTATTATCAGTGTGAAACTAAATACTAATAATAAGCCATAAAATCAGAGCTTTTCTTTCAGTGACTTTTCCAAGTTTAGTTAATTTTGTCCTCCTTCATGAATGATGCCAGGTCAGACAGCATGAACTGAAATTTCTACCATAAACTGTCAATATAAAGGCAAATCCTAGCCTCTTTCATTACAATCCAGATTCCAGTTATAGTCAGCTAATGCAGATCATCAGAAGGTTGACTATACACAAACTGATTATGCTCCCAATTTGTGTTTCTTAAAGTAACTGAAGTAGAACTTACAGTAGGTCTCAAACACTTTCAGGGCAGCTACAACATAATGACCATCACAAATATGAATCTAGTGACAGTGGCCATATTTTAGGGTATCAATTACCTGGGTATTTAGCATATACTTTTTCTGCTGAAGCTTTTTCTTTTATTTGGTTCCTGACAATGTATCATCTATCAGACAGGCAGTTTCCTCCAAAGATGTTTTGGACAGCTGCTTGATCTTGCAAAAAAAAGCAAACATCCGCACAGACCTTCTCATTCCTATTAGGGAGAGCAGGATGGATCGGCATTTCCTTGCAAGGGTAGGAGAATAGTAGTCCAGGTGAGAGAAACTTTCTACCAATGATTTCAGGTGAACATAAACCCATCAGTAAATTAATTTGGCTTTAATCTAAGTATTCTACTAATCTGAAGGTATTCCCCATTTTTAAAGAACATTTTCAGTAGCATAAGAGCCATCTTTTTCAATGTGCTTTTTTTGCAATTCCTTTTATTTGCATATATATTTACATTGTCCTCTCTTGCTCTTTCTCATTTAGGATAAGCCTGTCCTGGCCTCATGAATGGTACCTGATATCTGGGTTATTGCAGCAGTAAATTTGTAAAGTTAATTTTTAATCCAAGGTCAAAACACTGAAAGCAAGCTCAAGGAGTAAACAAATGGGGAAGTATATACTGTATGCACATGCACAAAAGTCAATTTAATCTGATGCAGTGAATCAGTTCAATTCAAAGAGGTTAGTCATCTACCTATAGCCAGACTAGTTGGAATTACCTGTACAGCAGAAGTCAGTTGAAGAATTTCAAACCCATCCCTACTCCAATAACCAATCTCTCCAGAAAGTTAATATAGGAGGCTATTCAGATCAATTCTAGTAAATGTTATTTATGTAGTGTGATGATGTAATGGCATTTTGGAGAGCTTGGGAGACAGGGGGAAGAGCTATAGCCAGGGGAGTGGTCAGGCAAGAGGCATCTGAGCCTGCAAAAGGAATGTGGGCATGGCAAACATCTCAGAAGGGACCCTCCCTAGTTTCTTGGGCTGTAAAGGCGAAAGGGGAGAAATGTACTTTTAAACTTGCAAGATTCTGTTAATGTTACGTTACAGTAAAGTAGAATTAGCCCATCTGGTTGTGTTTCCTGTCTGGACTAACTCGCTTGACTGACAGATACAGGTATTATATCAGTATAATATTGATATATCCTATTGATATTCTCTTTAATTGATATATCCTTGTTCAATATCCTTACACAACATCAACTACCTAAGGAATGTGGTTGGTTGGTTGGTTTCTATGTGTTAGTGTTTGGTGTTAGATAAATATAAGTGTTTTCTTTCTATTCTTTTCCCCAAAACTAAGAACAGAGGCTGGAATGATCTTTGGGTATAATAATCCAGACATCTGATTATTGGACCTATTTCCTCATAAAAAACTAACATAGGAGTTATATATTTATTCATATTATTATTCAGCTTTTTTTTAAAAAAAAACAGCCAATAGTTCAGGCTCTCAGGGCAGTTTTCAATAAAATACAATTGGAATCAAATCTATATACAATAGAACCAAATAAAATGCAAAATGAAAACATCAGTGGCAAGGCGTTCATTCAAACTGTTTAAAAAATATAAATTAAAAGCCAATTAAAAAGCTTGGGAAAAAGAAAGGTCTTCACCCAGCACCAAAATTATGCTAATGTGGGTGCTTGTTGAGCCTTGCTGGGGAAGTAATTCCACAAATGTAGCTATGTACATCAGTACAAATCTGGATTACTTGATTACCCATGTTAGTAGGATGAGTATTCTATCTATTGTAAATTGCTTTTATACATCTTTTGGAAAATGTTGTTTTAAATCAATAATTGTATTTGCAACTTTTCTAACATGAAAAAATGTGTGCATAAACTTCCATTACTATACACTTCATGGAAATCTTCCTGATGTCATTTTATGTAAATTTCCCAAATGAACATTTAATTTTTTTTATTTATTTATTTGTTTATAATTAGATTTTTATCACCACCCCATCTCCCCCAAAGGGGACTCTGGGCGGTTTACAAAATAAAATAAAAATATCCAAACATAAGCTCTGCTTCAAATAAGAAAGAAAGAAAGAAAGAAAGAAAGAAAGAAAGAAAGAAAGAAAGAAAGAAAGAAAGAAGGAAGGAAGGAAGGAAGGAAGGAAGGAAGGAAGGAAGGAAGGAAGGAAGGAAGGATATACACACACAGACACACACAGACACACACACACACACACACACACACACACACACACATATATATATATATAGTATATATATGAGACTTTTTATTGTGTGTATTTTTTATGAAAAAAGAAGCCAGCAGACTTGATTCTGTGTTGCCATCTACGTTGCAACAGTCTGATTTGGCAGATTTTGATAATCTTCTCTCATAGGTATCCATGGAGATTTTTGTTTATATTCCTAAATGCACAAGTTGTCTTCATCTATAGTGATTTGAGCACCTGTAAATAAACCAAAAATTAATATATTTCCAGTGTTCTCTTCTTAAAAGAGGAGGAAGAGGAGGAATGGATAATGAGGGAGGGAGGGAGTGGTAAGAGGGAAGGAAAGGGGAAAAAAACAACAACCTTGAGTGGCACTTTCTTTGAAACATTGAATTAATCAAGGAATCTAGAATTGTTGGGGTGAGGGAAGAAGTAGCTTATTGAAGTATTGTGAGAATAATAAAAATCTATATAGACCTTTTGAAACTTGGAATCTAAATACCGTATTTTCCGGCGTACAAGACGACTGGGCGTATAAGACGACCCCCAACTTTTCCACTTAAAATATAGAGTTTGGGATATACTCGCCGTATAAGACTACCCCTCTTCTATGAAGGTTCTCAGTCATCCAGGTGGAATTGTCTGTAGCTTGAATAATGTCAACTGGATTTCTATTTTCTCAGTGGAAACGTTTCGCTCCTTATCCAAGGAGCTTCTTCAGTCTGAGCAAAGTTGGTAAGGGAATCCTAAATATGTTTCTAGGTAGCTGTGTGACCTTACACCTGGGTAGAAACATATTTAGGATTCCCTTACCAACTTTGCTCAGACTGAAGAAGCTCCTTGGATAAGGAGCGAAACGTTTCTACTGAGAAAATAGAAATCCAGTTGACATGATTCAAGCTACAGACTACCCCTCTTCAAAACCTGCAGCTTGCTCCGCCCTGGGGTGGAAAATATCCACGCCAATCAGCTGTGTGGTGGGGAAGCGGAGTAGAAAGTAAAAAACTGCAGGTAGGAAACAGGGAAGCAGAGTAGAAAGCGAATACCGTAGTAATGCGAAGCGCAGCAGCGCGGGGTGTGTGTGTGAAGGAGAATATTGGGATGAGGGGTGAGAAAGCTTTAACGATTTAAAGAAAACTTTAATTACCTGGGCAAGGCAGAGGGGTGAAGAATACATTTCCAAGCTTTAGCGGAACAAACCATGAAGGAGGAGGAGGAGGAGGAGGAGGAGGAGGAGGAGGAGGAGGGTGATGGGGGAAAGTTTGAAAAAGCAGATCCAAACGCAAAAGCTACTGAGTGAGTACTGAGCAACTCCACTTCCCGCACAGCTGATCCCTGGCGCACAGCTGATCGGCGCTGAGATTTTCCACCCAGGCCCTCCCCCCAATACATCTCCAAGCTTTAGCAGAACAAACCACGAAGGAGGAGGAGGAAGAGGGTGGTGGTGATGATGGGGGGAGGTTTGAAAAAGCAGATCCAAGCGCAAAAGTTACTGAGTCATTTCAGCCTCCCTCCCTCTCGCTCTCTTTCCCTGGTGATGGATCAGTGCGGGGGGGGCACCCTCCGCTCCCTCCCTCCCTCCCGACCCCCCCACACACTGATCCATCACCAGGGAAAGAGAGCGAGAGGGAGGGAGGCTGAAATGACTCAGTAACTTTTGCGCTTGGATCTGCTTTTTCAAACCTCCCCCCATCATCACCACCACCCTCTTCCTCCTCCTCCTTCGTGGTTTGTTCTGCTAAAGCTTGGAGATGTATTTGGGGGGGGGAGGGCCTGGGTGGAAAATCTCAGCGCCGATCAGCTGTGCGCCAGGGATCAGCTGTGCGGTGGGGAAGTGACCCGCCCTATAAGACGACACCCGGCGTATAAGACGACCCCCGACTTTTGAGAAGATTTTCCTGGGTTAAAAAGTCGTCTTATACGCCGGAAAATACGGTAACTCTTTATCTCCTTCTTGGGTTTTCTAATGCCTTATACCTTTTGATTTCATTTCATTTTTATCATATTTACCTCATAAAGTGATGGGATAGTTATCCTGGAAAAAGAGTTTGGAAATGAGTTGCAATATGTGAACGAAGTATGAACTGATAGTTGGAAGGTTCTCCAAAGGTATCGTTTATGGTCTAAGTTGTTAGATAATTATTGTACTTGTTAAGACAGAAAGATTGAGAAAAGAAATCAAGTCTTCTGCTGTGTGAAGAAAGACAATTTTAAGGCAATGGGCAACATTTGGGGGACAATATCTTGAGAGATTCAGTTTCCCTATCCTACAGTTTTGTGGGCAAATTAATGAAATCCCATCTACATTGCACTGCTAAATAACAGCTTTAAAAATGTTTTGCAATTGCCATGTATAACACAGCCAATTTTCCCAAATCTTACCTGCTTTCTGACTTTGACAAATGTGGGCCCCTGCTTCCGTTCCCCACAATACATAGTGAGGGACAAGTAGCTGCAAACTTCTTCCTGGCTTCTCCAAATACCAGAACTGATGTGCATCTTCCACAGCTTGACTCTTTTTGCCCAGCCAATACTTTCTCCCTGGATGCCAGGTCTGTGAAAGTAAGCTGATGATACTCAATTATACATCTCTGCCTCTGGTGATGGCAATGCCATGGATGTCTTATTCCAATGCCTGGAGACTGTGAGTGTCTGGATGGGAAACAACAGGCTTCAGCTGAACCCTGGCAAAACCGAGTGGCTTTGGGTTTTGGGGCCTATTGGTTCTAGTACTATGCCATCTTTGGTGCTGGATAAGGCTGCATTGCCCCAAACATACCTGATGTGCAATCCAGGGGTCCTCCTCAGGTCACGACTCTTGATCAAGCAGGTGGCAAATCATGGCTAGGAGGGCCTTTGCACAGCTTTGTATTGTGCACCAGTTGCACCTGTTCCTGGATTGGGGGCCTCTGCTCATGGTCACTCATGCCCTAGTCACCTCACGGTTGGACTACTATAACGTGCTGTGCATGGGGCTGCCCTTGAAGAGTATCTGGAAGCTTCAGGAGGTGCAAAATTCAGTGGTACAGGCAGTTATCTGTGCCTCTAGAAGAGCGCACATTACACCTGTGTTCCATGAGCTGCATTGGTTGCCAGTCTGCTTCCAAGTCCAATTCAAGGTGCTGGTTTTGACCTTTAAAACCCTCCATGGCATGGGGCTGGGTTATTTTAGGGACCACCTCTCCCTGATTATATTCTATTGCATCAGATCCAATAGAAGAGGCATGCTATGGGTCTCATCTGCTAGGGAGCTACACTAGGTGGGTCCCACGAGGTGGGCCTTTTCTGCTGTGGCATTAACCATGAGTTAAATAATATGAAGAATTGTGGAGTTCTTGGTGCTCTGTAAACCTGTGTTGTTTGCTTGCAGATGTTTCATGGGCACTGATGATGTTACCTAGCCAGGTAATGAAGCATCTACAAGCAAACAGCCAAGCTCAGAGGTGGGCCTTTTCTGCTGTGGCATCTGCCTTATGGAACAGCCTCACCCCAAAAGTGAGGCTGACTCCACCCCGTTGATTTTCCAGAATTCCCTCAAAACTTAGTTATGCCATCAGGCCTGGGGGTCCCAGGGGACCGGCAAGGTACTCACGTGGCTCCATTGTTGTTAACATCTGCTGTCCTCTCTTACCCTTTGTGATTTTTAATTTTTTTTAATAATAATTGTTTTTTTATACGTTAACTGTTTTAGAGTCTTACTGTACCCCACCCACCAAGAGTCACTTTTTCATGAGATGGACGGCCATATAAATTAGATGAATGAATGAATGAATGAATGAATGAATGAATGAATGAATGAATGAATGAATGAATGTCTTTCTGAGAAAACTATTACATAAAATAAAATCACCAAATCAATATAGTCATTTGCAAAGAGTAGTAGGAGCCAATAAGTAGAATAAAACACTCTCCAGAAAAGATGTACAATTGTAAGGAGAAATGCATCAAAATGTTTCATGTAGATACATTTAAAGGGGGAAAAAGCCACAAAAGCCTCATCAGTGAAAACAGTTGCATGTTGGATATGTCCTTTGATCAGGAAGACAAAATTTAATTAAATGTGCCGACAGTTTTGTCCATTAATGGTTACTGTGAGGTTGGAACATAATCGTCCAGTAATTTTGTGTCCTGTTCTTAATTTTTTTAATTATTAGATCATTTTAAAACAAAACCAAAAACAATAACACATCCTTGAAGTTCTTCCTCATACAATGGAAGAGAATCTCTGTAGCTCAGGGTTCAACTGTGGAATTCTTGATGCTCTCTGAGCTTGGCTGTTTGCTTGTAGATGCTTCATTACCTGGCTAGGTAACATCATCAGTGCCCATGAAACATCTGCAAGCAAACAACACAGGTTTACAGAGCACCAAGACTCCACAATTCTTCATATTATTTAACTCATGGTACCATTCTTAAAAATAATGTAGAATTTTTACCAATTGCATGGACTTTAATATTAAGATGGACTGTAGTACCAAATATTTGTATACTGGTGAAGCCAGAGATTTGTCCCCTACCCTATCAGCCATTGTTCCCAGGAGCTAAAAGAGCTGAAGAACGGCTCCCACCAATCAATGAGACAATGACCTATGAAATTAAGAATGCTACAGCTTGATTGTGTGACTAAGTGTGCAGTCCTACTACTGTCTAAACATATTTTGGACATAAATAATTATCTAACAGTATTTTGCATTTCTTGATGTTGTTTTTGGTAACACTTGGATGTATGGTTACTTTTCATTTTTGAAACAACCGCAGCAATTACGTCATCTTCCTGTTTCCACAGACTTCTGTGAATTCACCTGCATTCAGAAATAGCACACAATTCCACTTTATTTTCTAATAGGACAGAAGGCCTATTCTAGAATTGGTTCTTTCTGATAGCTATGCATCATTTCAACAATTAATTGCTTCTTAAATTCTTGCTTTGAGAGGAGGCAAGGAGAATATATGGCAGGCCAGGGCAGCCTGCATTTGTGTCATTAATTAACTTCATATTGGTCAAGTGTAAAGTGGAGACATATTGGCCAATTGAGGCATATCCTGAAATAAGGCAAATTCAATCTTAAAGCTCAGCTTTGGATAACATTAGGCAAATAAATTCAGGAGCTGCCTGATGTAAAATTACTCTCAGTTAAAGTCAGATAAAATTTTGCAAATCCTTTTTTCTGTAAAATATCTGAGTTTTTTGGGAGGAGGGCAGCTGGGGAGCTGCTATTATTATTATTATTATTATTATTATTATTATTATTTATTATTATTATTATTATTGGCAGCCAAGGGCCAGGAAAATAATATTATACAAGAAATGGAGCCAGAGTTCACAAAGATGCAGTAGGTTTATTAGAGATATGTTGTATTTGTGTTTCTTTTTCAGTGTGAGAACATACTATGGAGTATGAACCTTCATTTCTTCTGTAGAGCACCAAAAATAAGCAAAATATTTCACTTTCATTTCTTGGTAGTTTATGAAGCAAACAGAAGTAGAGCGGCTTTTTGTGAACCATGAATATTTTTCTTGCAGGCTTATAATTTTTCTCTAACATTTCTTACTGTTGCCTCCATTTTATCTCTATGAATGGGGACATTACAGGGAGAAGAAAAACTGTGACTGGTCAGATAACATCAATTCTACAGCTACCACTTGTAGAAGTACCTGATAAAAACGCAACGCAACAGAACACATACACATATTTAAAAAAATAGAAAAGAAACAAATAGATGTGACTTCCACTGCTAGCAGTAAAACCGCATCTTCTCCTTGGAATTCTCTTATCTAACATTGACTGGAAAATTTCAAGATACCTTTGCAAACAGTTTTTATACCAGCTTCCAATCAAAATCTCAGTGCCACTGCACTGATGAAGAGATATATTCTTGGACAGGTACATTAGAGCAATTTCCCAACAACCCTCTTCCCCACCCCCACCCCCAGGGACATGGCTGCAAAAATTGGCAGCTTTCAGGAAGCATTGTTATGATATCCAAAAAAATGGCAATACCAATTAGATGTTCCAAGAACATTTTGGCTTCTTTCCAACAAGCTACTCAAATCTGGAGGTTAGGAGAAGAAAGTATATAGCATTTCCAGAATGTAAAGGTAGCTGAGACTTCCCAGCTGTGAGACTCATTCCAGTATCTTTCATTTAGAAATTACTATTCTAAGTTAAATTTGAAGATTAGATTTATATATGTAACTGTTGTAACTGTCAGAATATCATATTTCCTCTTTAATTTGAAAGGTTTATTTTTGAAAGATATGTATTTATATTTGGGTTATAATTTGGTTATAAAGAGTTTCATTCGGCAGATTAATTTTATTTCTTTTTTCCAAAGAGAGATGCATATTGGATTCAGGAATACCAGGAGATCGTCAATTGAAGACATAGATGTGCAACTACAATATACATCAGCAGCCCAGTTTTTCATTAGTGTGTCTCACACATTGAGCTGTTTCCACTCCAGTTTATTTTCCTTTGGAGCAGATCACCAGTAACTTACAGCACTCTGGATTAGGTTGGAAAGAAAAGTTAGAATTGGAGGGCAACCAATTTACCATCTAATCTCTTTCTTACAGTTCAATTTTCTATTTGTTGGTCAGACTCCCTTCAGAGTAAATACACTACTGGCTGCCTTCCTGCTTTCTATGATGAGAACATGCTACTACTCACTCCAAGATCTCATGGAGAAAAAAAAAACCCAACTATCCATATGCATTTCAGCATTAGTGGAGTTATTAATTATCAGTAGTGTTGCTGAATATACAGTATATTCTCAGAGTAGGATTTACTATTCTGTTTCAGTTCTGTTTCAGAACCTGTGGGTAGATTGATGAATCTGATATGGAGCTGAACATACATCATAAAACAGTGTTTCTCAATATTGGCAACTTTAAGGTGGGTGGACTTCAACTCCCAAAATTCTCCAGCCAGCATTCCCCGCCTTAAAGTTGCCAAGGTTGAGAAACACTGTCCTAAAGCAATACAATCATGGTGTCTGGTTATCTGAGAACCTGTAAACTCAGATCATCATCTGTTCCAAGTGCCCTATGATCAGAAATGAAGGCATGGAACCCTACAGAAGTGAAAACAAATCTTCAAATCTTTTTCTGCAAAGAATATATATTTTTTAAAAATAGAAGTGGTATGTTCATCCAGAAATAAATCACATCAGAACAATGTTTCCATGTTGGAGAAAATATATGTTTTAATGGTTCCACAACCTCTGGGTTTATATCTGACATAGAGGCCAACATTTAAAACTCAGTAATGTGGCAAATGATTCTGCAACACAAGCAATGTTGACCAGCTGTATGATTAGAAAATGATGCCCAGCATTGTCATTCATTCATACGTATATACACACATGAATACATATGTACACACATGAATACAAGTTCCTTCAGACTTTAAGGAGGGCACAAAGGAGCATACCAAATTCAATAATTATCCTCTTTTGTTTTCTTTTATAAATCTCTATGTGCTTGTCAGAAGTTATGAAAGTAGGCACCTACACCAATTTCACTGCACATAACACAGTGCAGTTCCCTTTTCACTCCTTCACCTATATATATGGAATTTGAAACAAAAGAAGAAACAAAAATTGGAGTTCTGATCAGGAGGCACACTTCTCTTCTCTCATTCAGGAATTCTTGGGGAAAAAGAAAACCAACTCTGAAGAGGATTACTGTGGAGTCCAGCATCAAGGTTCAATAGGTAACACAATATAAAATGTTGCAGAGACATTTGGAGTTTCCCATTACATGGTGTTATGCTATCTAGGAATGGGCACACTGTCATCCAGTCTCTAGAGTTGATGGTATTTTCCTTTGGAACTTGCATCAGGTTTCATCCCAAACATCACACTACTCACACTTAAAACCGGCATTCTTCAGATTCCTTTATCTGTCTCTTTCCATAATGTTGAAGAAATTGATCTAGTCCAAGGGTCGGAAATGGCGGATCACGAGCCAGATGCGGCTCTTTGGCCCCTTGAGTGTGGCTCTTCCACAGCTGAACTCACCCCCGCCCCTTCCACGTGATTGGCCCCCGCCCGCAAACCCCGCCCCCTGGCTCTCTCACTGAGCGAGGCCCCGTGTGGCAGGGAGGCGCTGCTGGCCCAGGACGCGGCGCTGTCAGAGGTGGCGCAGGAGCGGCTTCAGGGGCTGCCACGGCTGGAGATGGCGCTGCTCCACGGCATCCAGGTGCTGGGCGAGGGCGCGGGCCTGGGACGCGAGCGGCAGGGCGGCGCAGGGTGAAGAGCAGCCTGCTCTCCCCTTGGCCGCCTCCGGTCTGAGCCTGGCTCGGCTCCCCCGGCCGCCGCAGGGTTCGGGTTAGCAGGGGGAGAGGACGCCGAACAGCGGGGTGGGGGGATTGATGGGGCGGGAGGGTGCACCAGGAGGGCCTCCCGCGGCCACTTCTCCAAGGCGGGTTGCAGAGCGCACGCTGCGCCCACGGGAACGCCTGGTCCTTCTGCACACTCCTTCCGCTGCTGCTGCTGCAGGGAGACGGCATCCACCCGGCCCAGCTGCCCAGGGTCCAGGGAGATCAGCTCCGGCGGGATCTGTGGCGAAGAGTGGCCGTGGGGGGGAAACGAGGCGGGCGGCGACGACAAGCGGCGCGCTTCAGGGGAGCCTCCACCGCTGCCGGGTGGGTCCCCTCAGGGCGGGCGGAGGCAGGGGGCAGCCGCTCCTCCGCTCCTGCCGGCGAAGGAGGAGGAGGAGGCCCGGGCTGCCCACCCGCTTGCCTGCCTGCTTGCCTCCCTCCGCGAGTTCCCCCGCTGCCTTCCAGTGCGCCTGGGCCTCATGGAGGGAGACAAGCAGGCAGGCAAGCGGGCGGGGTGGGCGGCCCGCGCCTCCTCCTCCTCCACCGGTGGCGGGAGCAGAGGAGTGGCTGCCCGCCTGCCTCCGCCCGCCCTGAAGGGATACACGCGGCGGCGGCAGCGGCTCCCCTGAAGCGCGCCGCTTGTCGTCGCCGCCCGCCTCATTTCCCCCCGGGCGGGGGTCAGGACGCAGCTCTGCCGGGCTTCGGGCATGCGGGCGCTGAGTCCCTGCCCCCCTCCCCCCCGATCTAGTCCAACTCTCTTCTCAATGAAGGATTCACTAGAGCACCTCTAATAAATAATCATATGGCAGACTGTTTGTTTATTTATTTATTTATTTATTTATTTATTTATTATTTAAATTTGTATCACCGCCCATCTCCTCCATCCAGAGAACTCTGGGCGGTTCACAACAAACAAGTTAAAAATATAAAATTACAACAACAATAAATTACATATAAAATCCAAATAGAAAGATGTTAATAATAAGGTGGATTTCATGGCACCAGCCACTCCCAAGAGGAACTATTGGCATTCCCGTCCCAAGCAAGGTGGCAGAACCAGGTCTTCAGGTCTTTCCGGAAGGTCGGAAGCGAAGAAATTCACCTCAGCTCCAGGGGCTAGATATTTCAAAGGGTGGGTGCTACTGCAGAGAAGGCACGCCTCCTGGACTCCGCTAGATGAAATTCTTTTGCCGATGGGGTCTGTAGTATGCCCTCTCTGCATGACCGAGTGGGGTGGGTTGATGTTCTGGGGATGAGATGGTCCCTCAGGTAACCTGGTCCCATGCCATGTAGGGCTTTAAAGGTGATAACCAACACCTTGAATTGGACCTGGAAGCAAACTGGTACCCAATGCAGCTCGCGCAGCAGGGGTGTTACATGGGCCAATCTTACAGCACCCATAAGTGTCTGTGCAGCCACATTCTGGACCAGCTGGAGCTTCTGGATACTCTTCAATGGTAGCCCCATGTAGAGCGCATTGCAATAGTCTATATGGGAGATGACAAGGGCATGAGTGACTGTTCCATTGGCTGACAGCTCAAACTGTCAGGAAGCCCCTTCTGATATCTAATTTGAACCTCCTTCCTTGAAGTTTCAGCCTTCTGGTTCTGTGGCAATACAGAATAAGTCCATTCCCTCTTTTGTGTGTCAGTTCTTCAGATATTTGAAGCCTGTTTTCACATCGCCTTTTACTCCTATCTTCTGTACACCTGGCAGATCTTCCACTGAGCAGGGAATTGGACTAGATGACCTCTATAGCAGCCTTTCTCAACCTTTTGACCCTGGAGGAACCCTTGAAATATTTTTCAGGCCTCAGGGAACCCCTGCACAATCAGGGTCAAATAGAGGCCACAAGTTACAAAACTATTATACTTGCTTCATTTGTAGGCCTGTATATATATGTATTAACAATGTTCTTAACTAAAAATAAGGAATGAAACTTACCTCTTTAATGTGAAGTTGCCTGAATTTGAAATGTATTTTTAAATAAATCGTGATCTCCCAGGGAACCTCTAGTGACCTCTCACGGAACCCTAGGTTTCCATGGAACCCTGGTTGAGAAACCCTGCTCCATAGTATGATTCTATGACTTTTTTTACATTCCAGCCTAGTCCACAGGGCTGAGTTTCCTGCGTGGTCTCCCATCCACATATTTAGAAAGCCCAAAGCTGCTTAGCTTTCAAACTCAGAAACAAAGGTTCCACCTTCATAACTGGATGTTTTTTTTTCTTCTTAAATAAACTGCCCCTCAAGGGATGAAAGAGAAGAAAGAACAGGAGAAAAAGAGATGGGGAGCCTGGGAGACCTCCTGGACGCGAAAGAAATCAAGTGACAGTGGATATTGGAGGGGTAAGAGATAGAGGGAAAGTTATCAAGAAGAAAATGGTGGTTTCTGCCAGCCCCCACCCAATCCAACTTGGGCTTTTGCTAATTTGGGCCACACCCATTTTTTGTCACCCAGTTCCCAAACAATTTCTCTGGTGGCCATGCTGCAGTAAAGTGTGTGAAACTATCTATATACACTGTTTGAAGCAAACTTGCCTGGCTCAGGGAAGGATGTCTGTTTTTCACAGGCTTCACAGAGTTTTGTCTTTAGACTTCTGTTTATGACAGAATAACATTTTCCTCGAGCCATGTATGCACTGCAGGACTGAATCAGAAGTGACACACTTATGAACAGCTTGCAAATCTAAAAGTACCGTTTTCTACAATCATGTTGTTTTGATGGGGGATGGAAAGTAATAGACTGCAACCATGCCTGTGACAGGAAAAGAACAAACTAGACATTTCAACTGGTTTTACAAAGGGATGCTTCACACACAATTTACGTTGGGCTGAGATACCTGAAGAGACCATTGTTATATGGAAATCAAAAAGATGTGCCACTGGGCTGGGTAAAAGCACTCAACTTGTCCTTTTGTGGTTATTGCAGAGAACTGCATTCATGATTGGAATCTGTAGCTCTGGAAAGGAGTCATACCCCCATGACTGAGCTCATATTTTGTTTCTGCAGAGTGCCGGGA
Source organism: Charina bottae (assembly GCA_023362775.1). Taxonomy (NCBI): domain Eukaryota; kingdom Metazoa; phylum Chordata; class Lepidosauria; order Squamata; family Charinaidae; genus Charina; species Charina bottae. The sequence continues at coordinate 11,179,806 of JALMGJ010000005.1, forward strand.
TCAATTTCTTTGAGACTGGTAATGGGACAAAAAAAGAAGCCATGCCTAATAGTTGGATTGATGAAAAATTGCTTCAGATTTTCCTGCCCCCTCCTCTCCATTCTCACATAAAACCAGTGGTTATGCAGTGGTTAAGTGGTTGGATTAGGAGTAGGGAGACCTAGGTTCTAGTCCCTGCTCAGCCAACGAAGGTCATTGGGTAATTTGGGAGCAGACCAAAGAGTGGCTTAATTCTATCACTCTCCTAGTATACAGGAAAGGCAATAGGCAAAATTCAGGTATTACCCAATCAGTTTACAGGTAGTCTTCACTTAACAACCATTCGTTCAACAACCATTCAAAATTACGACGGTGCTGAGAAAATGGCCTTATGACCTATGCACAAAATTACAACTGTTGCAACACCCCCACAGTCACGTGATCAAAATTCGGGTGCTTGGTAGCCCACCCACATGTACGACTGCGGGGGTGCTTCAATTCCCCCCACCGACCTATCTCACCCCCATCTCTGCCCTTTTGGAAGCCCTGCAACCTGCCTTGGGGGCAGGAAGCCCACCTGCGTGGTGCGAGGTATCCTGTCCCGTCCCACCTGCATGGGCATGAGGCCATCAATAGCAAGCTCCACCGTCCCCAGCCTGCATTCCTTAACCTAGGTGTTTTCAGAGCATATCGTGGATCCCAAACAAGCAGAGTTTAGATCAGGATATTCCACCATGGATCAATATGCAATTTTGTACCATTTAGTGAAAAATACTCTAGCCCTACCAAAGACAGCTTTTATGTTGGTTTTATTAAGGGCAGATTATAACTCCATTCCTCATAAGACACTATGGAGGAAATATGCCATAACATCCAATTATGTTATGGAGCTGGGATCTGAGAGCACATTCCAGGCTGATAAGAGATCACACAGCTTGGAGAGCGTGGGGGGGGGGGTGAGGAAAAGGATCAGACTAGCACAACCCTAAATTCCCAAGGGTATTTTCCCCCTTAGCTCAGTAAAGGATCCTTTAGTCTAGCAATATTCTGTACAAGGTAGAAACAATAAAGAACTAGATTTGAATTTCGGCTCAGCATTGTTTCTTTGCCCATTTCGCTGACAAATGATCATCACCCAAACTCCCACAAGAGGAGCTGTGTAAGAACACTATTCAGATGAGCACAAAGGCACTGCAGCAACCCAGAACACCAGAAAAAGGAAACAGACCACTTACATAGCATCTTCCAGCAAAATGGATACCCACGCAACTTTATCAAAAAGTACCTGACCACTCAACCCACCACAGCAAAACCAACAGAAGCTATGAAAAGGATTACACTGCCATACATCAGAAACATCTCAGAAACTAATAGACTGTTACAACCACACAGCATCACCATAGCACACAAACCAACCAAAACCCTTCATAACATGGTAAGTAAACCAAAAGGCCCAGTAGCCCAAGAAGAAAAAACAGGAGTTATCTACAACATACAGTGTAAGGACTGTAACAGCCACTATGTTTTACAATATTTTACATATTTACAAATATGTAAAAATAAAAGATATTTTGGTTTGTAATTGCAATTAACAAATGAAGTAACCTTATCACAAAGAACTCAGAGGTGGCTGAATGAGGGTCATATAACTGGAGGGTACTTTGGATAATTGTTTTATTAATTGAAGAAGAAGCCACTATGTAGGACAGATGGGCAGAAGACTAGCAGAGCGCATCCACGAACACCAACTATCAGTCAGAAGACATGATGAAAACTCCTTAATCTTACAACACATGAACAGACTCAACCATACTTTCAACTGGGAAACTGAACATCTTAAACCAAGCCAAATCCAAAAATGCTAAAGAATTCCTGGAAGCTTGGCACTCAGACAAAGCAGCCATCAACAGACACATAGAGGTAAACAACATTTACATACCATTCAAAAGAGACAATAGAAAAGCCAGAAGACCAGAACACCTCCTTGCCAGCAATCAATACCCAGATATGCAAAGATTAACACCAGGATTAGCACCAGAGGAACAATCAAACAGCACAATATACCCTAATCAAGGAATTATTAACTCAGTCAATCAACCAAGCAGCAAACAACAGCCTAATCAAGGAACTCCTAAGGGGAGAAAAACACCCCCACCAACACAAGCAGGACAAGCCATGGTATATAAACAGAGAGCAAGTCCCACTCCCTTTTCACACTGAAGATGTTGCCTAGCCTGGCAATGAAACGTCTGCAAGAAAACAACAAGGCTCAGAGAGCACCAAGGACTCCACAGATCATCACTTTCTCAGGTTGATAATTCTGTTACCTCAAAAAATTACAATGAAGATTGGAGGCCATTGTAATGGTGATTTAACCACCCTCATCTCTATCCTCAGAGGTGTTGTCCCCTTGTTCAAATTCTATATAAATTACCTCATTGTGGACCTTTCTAAACCAGAATTTCACACTCCAACATTTCCCCGCCTCCTGTTTCAATTCTCTTGTATGCAAGTGATGCAGCCATATAGAAAAATCAAGTGGGGCTTCATAGATGTCTAGCTGCTTTAGTATGCTACTGTTCTAGGGAATTTTTTGAAATCAATTTTGCAAAAACTAAGCTTCTAGTTTTCTCTAGAATGTACTTTAAGTCCCTGGTTAAATGGGAAATTAACAAAAGACCAATTGTTCAGGTTGGTCTTCTAGTACTTGGCATCCACTTCCAATCCTCCACCTTCTGGAGGGAGCTTACTATTAGAGCTTTAACCAGTTTCTAACACAATCTTAAAATATGCTAGTCATCAAGGTAATAATAATTCTGTTGCAGCAATAAAATGTTTAAACCAGAGGTTCTGGGTGTGTTGCTATACAGTACAAAATGTCCTGTTTATAAGGAGGGAATCATTGCAAATTTTCAGGGAGGTTGAAATTCTAAATTAATATTGAAAGGTTTTCATATTTTAAATTGAATTGAACATGAAATATAAAATATCAATGGCTTCCTATATACCTCCCTCCTCCCTCTCTCCCACCCTTTCTTTCTGCATCTGAATGACTATATTTGTCAGCTCTATGGGAAATTTCAGAATTCATCTTATATCATGAAAACCTATCATATACTCCATTACGTTTTTATTGCCGTCTCATGTTTTTTGCTCACTCAACCTATGAAAGATTAGATTGAGAGGTAACAATTGGTTCAAGTCTTGTTTTGATCTGAACCACAGCTTAAATTCTAGATTAACATTCTAATCATTACAATATACTGCCTTTCATACTGTTAAAAAAGTTTTTCAAATAAAACTGTGGTAAAAATTGCTTTTAGGAATTAAACATAAGCGTCAGCAATGTTAAGCTGAGAATTGTCAGTCTTGCCTGAAAATCTTATGTACCCATGGTACTTTAAAACAGTTAGTTTTTTGCATTGAACTCAGACTAAAAATGTTATATATTTTACAACTAAATTATAGTAATAAGTGCTCCAGGTTTTGATAAAATTCACCACTCATAAGACATAGGATTACTATAACATAAATGAGATCCTTTCTTTTATTGGTGTATGCACACAAAGATAAGTGTTACAGTGAGAAGAAGAATAATCTTCTTTAATTTCCTATCGATAATTGAACATTGTTTGTATTGTAGCTTTTATTTCTTTCCATTCACTTAATGTAACACAATTACTCTTGATGTAAAACACTGACAGAAACATTTCCCACAAATATGTTTAATTGTTTTACAATATGATATCATAACTTTATTTTCCTGAACTACAGATTTTATCAGTGTTAGACCAAACTCATGTAGCAGCTCTTTTAATAAAAGAATATATTTCTTTCTCCCTTCTTCCAGTGTACATTATCACTGAAAGTAGCAACAGGAATGACCTAACTGGGTCACCAAACACCAAACTGTTTATTTATTTACTGATTATTTATTTCAATATGAGTGCCAAACTAGTCCCTCTTGTATACTCTTTAATGCCCTTTCCTAATTACAATGAGATTTCTACAGTCCGGGGGTGGGTGAGTGGGTGGGAAATGCATTCAAATATTAGAAGACACTTTTTTTGATGCAATTAATCTTGATGATCATAAGAATGACAAACTGCCATTAGATTCTCCATTACTGAAAGAAGTGAAAAGTTCATAATCGAGTATTATAGGGAGGATTATTGAATGGTATGAGATAGACAATATTCAGAGCCATAATTTGAACTTCATTTTGAAAAAAAATGGTTCATAAGTGCTTTTATCTGTATCTGTATGTCAAATTAACTACATTCTGGTTATTGTGTATATTATTATTTTTGCTAGATAATTTTAATTAGTATTCTTCATTTGCATGCTTATTTTTAGTGTTGTTCTATGGATAAATTAATAGGGTATAATTCCTTCCAGCTTTGATATAGTAAATGCCATCGCTTAATAGCTGAAATAGCACCACAATCAGCTTGGGAAAAACTCTAGGTTGTGCAGCAGAAGAAATATGTTTTAGTGTGTATATACGTGTGTGTGTGTATTTGTTACAAGTCCAGCTTGATTTATCACCCAAGAAACGACCCACTTAATCTCAAATTTCTAGGAATGAATCGATTATCCTCCTTCCCTGTTGTTGCTCTTCATTCACTTCTCTGCTTCTTTTTCTGCCTTCTGCTTTTATAATATGTAAGACTAGAGAACTTAATTGTAAATTGAATATTGGTTGGAAGAAACCATGCTCTTAAGGATGAAGGGCTTCAGAGACTGAAGGGCTGCCAGGTTTTTATGTGTGATTATGGACATTAGCATGTGAGTATGCATGCATTATTATTCTCTGTAAGTGTGTTTTTAGGACAATTTCTGTTACATACTGTTTTCTCCTTTCACATTTTCTGTAAAAGAGAGGGGCTGGAGTTTAGCCCACCAAACAGTGTATAATTTGAGTTGTCCATCAGGCCAGTTGACTACTTTTGTCTAGCTACAGTATGATAGAAATACTCAAATGGATATGCTGGAGATGGATCTCCTCTTTGTACCTTTTATCTTATTGACCTCTCAGTTCCTCTCTTTGCCTCCACTTTGCTTTACCCTGACTGGGAAATTAAGACTCTCAGATTCCCCCTTTATTTTTTTCAGGAGGATAGGAGCATTTACTTCCTTTTTCTCCCACTGTGAGGACAGAAAGTTCAGAGATGCAGACTTTCTATCAGAATATGTTACTTCCTTAATAAACTTAATTTGGCCTTGGGGCTTGAAATAATTGTCTCCAGATATCCTTGTGGAGCTTGGTTCTACTCATTCATACACATTGGGCTAAAAATGGACCCAGTTAATGGGGGTGGAGCCAACATAGCAGCCCAGCAACACACGTTTTAATTTTATATTATTTTTAAATAGTATATTCCAGCTATTTTTGTTTTCTTTAAATAGCTTTAGTTAAATTAAGTATATTAGGTTACAGTTGATTTTAAATTAGATTTTTACTATTAGACTATTTTAAATATATTCTCATTTTTTACGGCAAATGATTGTGGAGTAAAAGGTACAAGCAAAAGTATCTGAGTGGATTTGAACAACATGGGAAAAAGAAAGAAATGACATGGAATCAGTCCAGGCTCTCTCCTCTTCATAGTCTGCTAAACAACCAAAGTTAGAAGAACTTTTTACACAAAAGGAAACTAAGTAAAGCAAATCTTCCTCCCACTTCCAACAAATTTGCAGCCCTTGAATCACTTTAATGGGACTTTCAAACAGAACTGGAAAAACAACAGTTGTTAGAGCTCTCACTATCTGTCAGGGAACAGCTAAATTAAAATTTGGACTCCCTCTCTGTCTCTCACTGTATGTCTCCAATACAACTTGCTAGCTCACCTAATAACTTCAAGGGAAATAAAAGTATGTTTAAAAATAAGATACAAAATCAGAATTTGGAGAGGCTTCCATGGGAAAATCGAATTGAATTGAATTATCCATTCAGTTGTATCCGACCCTTGGCAATTCCATAAGCCAGCTCTCTCCATGATTTCCAATCTTGTACAGCTTCTTTCAGTTCCTTTAAATTTTGGCCTGGGTCTGCTTTGATTACATCCAACCAGCATGTTCTTTGGCGTCCTTCTCATCTTTTGCCACTGACCATTCCAAGCATGGGAAAATACAATGGAGTTTATGGCAAAGCAATGTCTTCTTACAGCTCAAACTGTTATCTCACTATTTGAGCAGCTGTCAACTATAAAATATGACTTTGATCTGCTGAAAAAAGACTTTGAGGCTTGTATTTTAACTCTATATTTTGAAATTGAATAAAATTCTTATTAATAAAATTTAAAAAAATACGCAGCCAGACCTGCCACCTCCATTAAAACTAATGCAGAAGCTCCGGCAAAGCAAGACATTCCTGGCATGTGCTCTGATAAAGGTTGTTAAAGTAAAACAAACTGACAAAAGTGTGCAATGACCAAATGACTGTACTAATAAATCCCTACTCTCTGATAAGGTAATGAGTGGTGGTCTTATACAGACTAACACCTCTCTGGATTCAAAAGAGGAAATTCCCTGCAAGCAAAACCGTTTACTTCAGACACAGCAGGTTGCTATCTCCCTGACTAGTCTCAATATTGGACATTGGGATTCCAGGAGAGCAATCAAAACCTCTTTAGGGCAACTTTTGCACTGTCACTACAGACAGATAGATCTATGTGCTATTGAATGGCTCCCTACTGTACAAAACCAAAAACGGATTTTGCTATCTTTTAATCAGTCTACTATTCCACTAATGCTATTTAAGATGAGACATACTTAGCATCATTTCAAATTTTCCCCATCAGAGTTTTTTGCGATGTAATAGTTAATTCGTTATCTGGCTTTGCTTCATCTAGACTTCATTTTTGTTGTTGTTGTTCAGTCGTTTAGTCATGTCCGACTCTTCGTGACCTCATGGACCATAGCACGCCAGGCCTTCCTGTCCTCCACTGTCTCCTGGAGTTTACTCAAATTCATGTTCGTTACATCGGTGATGCTATCTAACCATCTCATTCTCTGCCGTCCCCTTCTCCTTTTGCCTTCAGTCTTTCCCAGTATCAGGGTCTTTTCCAGTGAGTCCTCTCTTCGCATTAGGTGGCCAAAGTATTTGAGCTTCAGCTTCAGTATCTGTCCTTCCAATGAGCAGTCAGGGTTGATTTCCTTTAGGATTGACTGATTTGACCTCCTTGCAGTCCAAGGGACTCTTAAGAGTCTTCTCCAGCACCACAGTTCAAAATCATCAATTCTTCGGCACTCAGCCTTCCTTATGGTCCAACTCTCACAGCCATACATTACTACTGGGAAAACCATAGCTTTAACTATATGGACCTTTGTCAGCAAGGTGATGTCTCTGCTTTTTAATATGCTGTCTAGGTTTGCCATAGCTTTCCTCCCAAGGAGCAAGGGTCTTTTAATTTCATGGCTGCAGTCACCATCTGCGGTGATCTTGGAGCCCAAGAAAATAAAATGTGTCACTGCTTCCATTTCTTCCCCTTCTATTTGCCAGGAAGTGATGGGACCAGATGCCATCATACCCACTCCAGAACTGTAACAGAGGTTAGCAAGTCCTCCTTCCCACATACAACCTTGAAAAAGCAAGGCAGTGGGAGTCAGCCATTCTTACAAAATGACTGTGTGTCAGACCCAGGTGAAGCCAGTCTTATAAGCGCTTTTGGTTCTCTGCCCAGGTAGGAACAAGATAATAAAATACATAAGCTGGAAAATCTTAAGAAAACCTTACTGGTCACTATTGCTACAGCAGAACCACTTATTGATCTTGTGTCTCCAAATACTGACACAACTTGCCATTATTCGGTGGACAATGAAATGCATGGAAATTGCCACCCAAATAACAATTATTCCAGCCTTTATGGGATGAATGGGGAGCCTGCTGGACCTTGCTAACTATTGAAGAGGGAGTATTTCCCATACCACAGAAAGATGCTGAAGAATGCTCCTTAGATCTTAGATCTTTTCCACATGATGGCCTTTTATTACACCGCTTGGAACCTACTAGCCTTCTTCCTCAAAATTTAGATCTGGATACAGCTACTGGAATTTCTAAAATCATCCAACTGAAAGCCAGCCCCCAAACTCAGGTGGTGCTACAACAGGCAACACAAGATGAAACTCCAACTCTGGCCCCATTCCAGAAGAAAGACTCTGTATCTACAGCTAATTCACTGATAGTACCCTCAGACTCTAAATGACTCTATCCTACAGAAGGGGACATCTCTAACTCTCCTGGAATGTTGCAGGGTGGAAAGTAAAGATGTCAGATGTTTCATTTATTGAATATATTTCTTCTTTCAATATTCTTTTGTTTCAAGAAACATGGGCTATGGAGGATCTATTACTACCCGGATATATTCCCTTTACCTTGAATGCAATTCCCAGTACAAAAAAGGGTAGACCATCAGGTGGCTTTTGTTCTATGGTTTCTGTTAAACTCAATGTCCCAGTATTTATTTCTGGATGGGGTTCTGGATGGGGCTGCATTACCCTATTCAGACCCAGTGCATAACCTGGGGGTTCTCTTGGACTCACAACTCCTGCTTGAAGAGCAGGTAGCAGTCGTGGCCAGGAGAGCCTTTGCCCAACTTCATGTGGTGTGACAGTTACACCCTTTCCTAGACCGAGAGGCCCTTCGAACGGTCAGTCATGCCCTTGTTATCTCACATGTAGACTACTGTAATGCGGTCTACATGGGGCTACCCTTGAAGAATATCCGGAAGCTACAACTGATCCAGAATGCAGCTGCACGGGCAATTTTAGGTGCACCAAGATCAGCACATATAACACCGCTGCTCCGCGAGCTGCACTGGGTTCCACTTTGCTTCCAGGTCCAATTCAAGGTGTTGGTTATCACCTTTAAAGCCCTACATGGCATGGGACCAGGCTATCTGAGGGACCGTCTCATCCCTATTGAATTGACCTGTCCCACCCGGTCATGCAGAGAGGACATGACCCCATCTTTAAAAGAATTCCACCTAGCGGGGTTTCAGAAACATGCCTTCTCTGCAGTAGTACCCGCCCTCTGGAACATCCTTCCCCCAGGGGTGAGACAGGCCCCCTCACTCCTGGACTTCAGGAAAAAAAAATGAAAACCTGGTTTTGCCACCAAGCCTGGGACGGGAGGGGAAATAGTCATTCTTGGGGATGGCTAATGGCCTAGAATGGATTGAGAATGGCCTTGCACTCAGGATTTGAGGAAGAACTGTAGCCATCTGGATTTCATTTCATTTTATTCTATTTACGTATATCTTTCAATAATTATAATGATATTACATATTTATTTCACTTCCATTAGGATTTGTTTTGTATTTTAACTCTGGTTTTATTTTAAACTGCCCAGAGTTCCCCCTTTGGGGGAAGATGGGCGATAATATAAATTAAATAAATAAATAAATAAATTTATACTGAAGTCTTGCTGAAATGTGGCTCTAGCCCTCCTACTCATATTTAAATTTCACACTATTACTTGTTAATGTATATTTTCCCCCAGTTCGTGGGCATAGGGTAATAAATTATTTGTGGGATCAGTTTGATACTTACATAAATTTGCTATCATGTCAGTATCCAGACTCTATCATAATAATAGCTGGTGAATTTAACGCAGGTATTGGACAATCCGATGCCTCTCTGCAAACTCATTTTAAGTGGCCAGTGCCCCCTAAAACTGATGTGGCTATTTATCAGCCAGACAATCTAAAGACCAAAAATGTAATATTGCAGGATTTCGTTTGGCTCAATTTGTGGACAGTTTAGATCTAGTTATACTTAATGGCACTGTCAGGGGTGACATAAAAGGGGAGTTTACATTCTGGTGCCCAAATGGGGGCAGTGTGGTTGAACCGCTCAGGGTCCCCAATGGGGGAGATGGGCGGTAATATAAATTTAATAAATAAATAAATAAATAATATTATGATTTCCAGAACTTTGTATGTCATATAGCTTACTTTTATATTGGAACTCACCCTGATAGTGACCACTTTCCACTGATTTGTCTTTTCGATTCTAAAACAAATCTTGAATCATTAGAAGTAGCCCACTGCCCCATTAACACTACAACGAAGGGGCAAGTAGAAAATAAATGGTCTCAAGATTTGGCTAAAATTATGTCTAGAATTTTGACCTTAGAGCCCCTCCTTCAAATGCATACCGAAATTTGCTCATCTGATTCATAAAAATAGTAATATCACTGTATCAATCAATTATTGTTAATCTTCAAGCTCCCCTGACAAGATTTACAACAGCTAATTGTGTTTATGCACATAAAAGATCTAAATCTTGGTATGATAATGATTGCATTAAAGCTAAAAAGGCTCTCTTAAATGCAATAACTTCCTTTCGCCAGAAAAATTCTGCAAACGCCTCAAAATTACTTAAGATTAAAAAAAATTATAAAGATCTCTTGAAGATAAAGAAATTGCAGGCTATAAGAGAGAATTAGAGTAATTTAATTTTAGGAACAAAGCTCAAGAATTCCACTTGGTTCTGACATTTAATAAATCAGTCTCTTACAGATAGATGTTTTGGCCCTATTACACAAATATCTGCAGATAAATGGGAGGATCATTTTAATAACATCTTTAAAAGGGAATCTGCTCTAATCTCAGATGTGATTCCTCCCGGATTGGCCGCCAGTATCCATAGCTGAGGTTAAAGATCTTATTGTCCATCTAAAACCAGGTAAAGTATCTGGAGGTGATTTTATCCCCCCAGAATTAATAAGGGAAAATAAAGACTGGTGGGCCCCAGTTTTGGCCACTTTATTTACACACATTAATAACACAGGACAATTTCCATCTGACTGGAATCAGGCCATTGTTGTACCGATATACAAAAATAAAGGAAATAGACTTAGTGGACTGGGTACAAAATGAAAATATTATTGCTGAAGAACAGGCCAGATTTAGAGAAGAATGTTTAACACTAGATCATTGTTTGATTTTTTTCACCATTTGGCAGAAAAATATTCTACCCCCCCCCCCTCGTGATTCCCTTTTTGCAATCTTTGTTGATTTTTAGTCAGCTTTTGGTCTAATACCAAGGGAGAGATTGTGGGATAGTCTGAGACATTCCACGATTGACAAAGGCTGCTAGCTCTTATTCAGTCACTTTATTCAAACACCTCCCTGAAAATTAGATGCACCCCTGGGGGCATTTATCTAAAGCAGTCCCAACTTATAGAGGTGTAAGACAAGGTTGCATATTAGCTCCATTACTTTTCTTTTCTTTTTTTATAAGAAGTTTATTATTTTTCAAAGTAAAATTAAAATACAAAATAGAAAGTATAGAAAAGATAGAAAATAGAACTAAAGAAAACATAAAAAACTATAAGAGTGCAAATAGAAAATAGAAATGGAAAGTGACTTCCGACTTTCTCCAATACAGATATAGATAAATTTACAAATATAATCTCTTACCATTAGTTAAATCATAGTAACCTCATTTCTATTAAAACAAACCATTTAATCACTAAAACCCAGAATCAAAACTTCATTTTTTTCCAGCACAAGAAAGTACTCTAAAAGTGGTTGCCAAGTAGATATAAGTCCAGAAATAGAATGATCTCTTATTAATGCTGTTAACTTAGCCATTTGAGCCAAATCTATTAATTTAATAATCCAATCTTCAATTGTATTTGTGGAACTTTCCATCGTTGTACATATAAAAGTCTTGCAGCTGTAATCATGTATCATGCTGGATGATTACAGCAGCTCCATTACTTTTCAATTAGTATCTAAATCCAATAATTCAAGCGCTTGCTGTTTCAGCCCATCATCCACCTATTTTGGTGGATTGTGCAATTCCAGCACTACTGTATTCTGATGATGTAGCCATTATGTCTACTTCACAAGTGGGAATGAGAAAGCACTTAGGCCACTAGCTTTATTCTGCACAGTTCAAAAACTTTCAATAAATTATGAGAAAACTAAAGCCTTAGCTTTTGCCCGACACCATCATAAGATTCACAAACGGCAAATAAATGGGACTCCAATTGAACAGGTGCACAACTATAAATACCTTGAAGTGCAATTCCATGCTTCCTTATCCTGGAACGCTAATTTTCTTTACCAGGCAAGTGTTGCACAGCGTACCTCGTAAGCTATTGCAAGATTCTACCATTCAAAAGGAGCCCATTATATTCCTGCAGCTTGCAAGTTCTTTCAAGCTAAGGTAGTCCCTCAGCTTCTCTATGGCTCTCAAATCTGCTCCCTTGTAAAGCTTAATATTATTGAAACCGTTCAGAATAAGTTCATTAGAGCCATATTGATGGTACCAAAACGTATCAAAAATGCCATCCTACGGGTAGAAATAGGTATAGTTTCATTGGATGCCAGAGCATGGTTCCTTCTTCTTACCTTCTGGCTAAAGTTAATTCTGTTTCCTATAGGTTTAGCCCCATTAGTACTTAGAGATCATTTTAAGTCATCGTGGCTAAAAAAAGCCTTAGATAAAATTCAATTGCTGGACTTCTCTATGGAAAATCTGTGCTCATTAGGATTTCATAATGCTAGATCCACCCTTAAACAACGAATCTGGGATATAGATCTCCAAACAAATTTTAGTAAGGTGCTACACCCCAATATCTGTCATTTCCTTCCAGAACGGTTTGTTCCAGCTTCTTATTTATCATCCATTACATTTTTGAATTTTTGTAAAGCTTTCACTTTAGCCAGGCTGGACATACTGCCCTCAGCAGTCATTTTTCAACGTTTTAAGGGTACTCTTATGCACCTTCGGTTATGTCCATGTGGTGACGGCTCAATAGAAACCCTAAGCCATATGTTGTTATACTGGTCCCTATATAAAGACTCTAGACATATCCTTATGTATCCAATATTAAAGATATTTCCAGGCAGGGAGTGTAATTTCTATTTAATGCTACTTCTTTCGGACAAGGACCCGAAAATATCCTCCCAGATTGCCCATTTTTGTGCTACCCTCTGCACAATATGCCGCACCATTACTTAGGTTTAGAATTTCTTAACATAGTATTCGATTTCAATTTACTGTATACATATGTAAGATTGTTACTATTATATATATTTATTTTATCTGGCCTTAGGGCTGTAACAAACGTGTTGTTGTTGACCCAGTTAATGAAGTCATATTATCTTATTATTTTTCCTTACTGTGACTGCATAGTTGACTAGGATTAGGTAGTACTATTACATCACACAAAGAACGTGATTCCCCAGAGACTATGGGTGGAAAAAACTGATTACGCCTCAGATTTCCACCTCCAATGCCACTTTTTCCAAAACTGAAATTCCCTGTGCCCACAAAATATGAAAGGATTGCTATAATTGTGGTGCTATGGGCCCTAACCTCCCCCCCAAATCTAAAGCCATTGCCCTTTATTACTGCATAGTAACAGTTTAACAGTGATGATCAGAAATTAGCAACATGTTTTCCCATTCTGTTACCTTTTCTTTCTTTCTTTTAAATATAGTTTTTATTGAAGAAATGTTTAGCAAGATAAAAATAATACTAATATTAGAAAAGAAACAAAGAAAATAAGGAAGAATGGTGAATAAGTAAGAAAGAAAATGGAAAAAGCCCAGGATCCCTCCTTGTGGGGGAGATGGGCGGGATATAAATGTAATAAATAAATAAATAAATAAAAAGAAAAAGAAAGAAAGAAAAAAGGAAAAGAAAGAAAATAAAAGATTATAAGTGAAAAGTGGCTTCCAATCTTTTTGACAGCGGTTATAAATGCATTTATATTTTACCATCTCTCTCTCTCTAAGGTTACATCATAATTTCCTTCTATCCATATGCCTATCCTCCTGTTTCCAAACATTGAGAAAAGCTGGAATAAATTTGTATTGAGTCACTGCTCAAAATGTGAGGGATTGTTTAACTGAAAAGGAGGAGGAGGAGGAGGAGGAGGAGGAGGAGGAGGAGGAGGAGGAATGAACTTTGCTTTTTTTCTGCTTCCACCTTATTTATCTCTACTGCTGGTAGAGTGCTTAGAAATATTATCCAGGCTCTCTCAGCAGAGCATAAGATTATTCTTTTAAGAATATGTTTACCTTCAACAGACCATGGCAATATATTTCCTTATACAGATTAAATCTCATATGTATTACTCCTTTATTTTAGACTCTTGGGCATTTTAAGCATCTCAGCCAATAATGAAACCTCTCTGAAATGACTTCAGATTTGTTGTTGTTGTATGGTTTGGGATGCTGTGTTTGCTGCATTGGTTCTAACCTCTAACATGAATGTACATTTTCTACTATTTGAAAATTGTTTTTATTATTTTTTAAAAAAATATTTATGAAAAATGTTAAACTGTCCAATAGCAAAAGCTCTTAATCACTGGAATATATTCATTGTCCTGATTTTCTGAAAGAAATAAGCACAATACTGTTATATAAATAATTAACAGATGTAGGCAGGGCCAGCTTTAGGCTAAGGCCGAATAGGCACTGGCCTAGGGACACCAAATTTTAAGGGGTACCAAAATTGAAAAGGCTTCTGAAAAACACAATAAAAAAGTGAAAAGCAGTAATGGCACACTCCATGAACCGGCACATCTGCTCAAGGGTTAAATATAATTTTGCTGTATAAATAGGTTGAAGATGTCCGAGAAAAGAAAAAGAAAAAGTGTAAAGCTCAAAAACCTGAACAAAAAAGGGACAAGAGGCCGCCTTTTTGAAATTTCTAACAAAATTGGAAGATAAACCAAACCATAGGGGGCACCACAATATGACTTTGCCTAGGGCACAAAAATATCCTGGATGTAGGAGTTTCATTACATCCATTAATAAATGCACTAGTTGTTAGCCTTACGAGTTAGACCAGACAGGAACAATAAAGTAGAATTAGCTCATCTTATCGGGGTTCCTGTCTTTAACCTAGTTAATGTAACAGAATCTTGCAAGTCTGAAAGTGTGGGATATGCTGGCTTATGGGGTTTCGGGCGCAGAGTAAACAAACAGACAGAGTGCAACGTTTAGGGCTAAAAGTGTTTACTTGTAGCATAAGGCAATAAATGCATATATAGTTACATTATTGCAAAAAGGAAGGAAAAAAAAAACCATAAGCAGAGTTTCGTTCCTTGGTTCCATCAGGAGATGTGAAGAATGCCATGGCCTACACAAACAGCCAGGCGTGTATAGGCTATACACAGGACCATATCACATACAGGAACATGGCAACAGGACCAGAAGTCAAGAAGCATAGAACACCATTTTGCATGGTTAGATATTCAGTTCTTCCAGCTTTCTGATTGGATGTACGTTAAGTGTGACACACACCAGGCCTAAAGCACAGGCCATAGCAGTGCTGCATCTAAGCAAGCATGTGATTCCCCCCCTTCCTGCTCTACACAGAGCAAGGCTTCCCACAGAGGTGATCAGGGAACATTATTCCCATGAGAATGTGTAGGCACTAGCCATAACATTGCACACGTGATGGTTGTTATCAGGCCACCTGCACTGCACGTCACCACGAGAACAGAGCAGAGTAATAGTAAACAAAAGGACACAGTAAAGTGAAGAAAACTATTTGATTTTTTTTACACAGAAACCCCGACACCCCTTCCAAATGGTTTTCGGAACACTGTGGCAATTGAAAACTGTCATTTTGCAGGAACACAGAGACACAATAGATTTTATTCCAAACATATTTGTTCAAGTCCCAGTTTCGTGACCATGGCTGCATGTCTCTCACCGCATGTCTCATACTTCTCTCACTGCATCCCCTTTACAGCCCAAAAACTAGGGAGGGTCTCTTCTGAGCCTCTTGCCCTGCCCACATTCCTACTGCGGGCTAAACTGCCTTTTATCTGACTGTTCCCTTGGTTGTGTCTTGTTGCCTTGTCTCCCAAGGTCATCCCCATATACCATTACAGTATTTCAACTCTACTTACCTCTCCCTATATGAGGTCTAGGGAATTTATTTCAGCTGGACTGTCTCTAAAACCACTGGCTTTTTCCTGTCTGGGCAGAGGAAGAAAGTTATGGATATGCCATATAGTACATAGCTTCAAGTCAAATATTTCCTATGTCTGCTCTACACAAATGTAACAACTGCTAAAACATTGAACCTGGTCCTGTGCTCAGGGATCTGATTTTCCATAGAATTTCCCAGCAAGATCCCTTTCAGCATCCTTGCAACTTATTTTTAAATTAAACCCTAAATCTTCTACTGGGGTCTAGGTAAAGGGTAATTTCCCTCCCTTCAGGGATACCTAAGAAGATAAATACCAAGCTACAGGGTATGAACAGACCTGAGGTTTACTATTTGCATTAGAAAAACAACAACCATGCAGATATAGAGACAACATAACCCAGGCAGAGGAATAAGTTAAGGAATGCTAACCTATTTAACTCAATAAATGTGCAATGCTAACTTTTCTTGCCTTTTATCAGCTACCCTAATCTGCTTAATCAGAGCAACTTTATTGAAATGCATTTATTTCTTTACTTCTTTACTTGTTTAGTTAATTAGTTAGTTACAATATTTATCTACCATCCTATTCTATAACACTCCAGATGGAAAAATTAGCCCCAGGTGTATAATGACTTCAAGGCTTAAGGCTCCTATTTATGTTCCTTAGCCCACTCATCCACCCCAAAAACAAAAGTAGGTAGGCAGACAGGCAACTTAATTAAGTTCTGGGGGCTACAACCAAGATGCTAGTAGGTATATGCTTTCCTGGTCTAGAAGACAGCAGTCCTAAAATTCAGCACTCTTTTTAGTTTGTGTGTTTGGGTGGCAACACTCTCTTAAACTATAAAAAATGACCTGCCTTCCCATAAAAATGTTGTTGCATGGAAGTTTTAATTGGACAAGAACTTAATAATTCCTTTCATATTCTTCATTTTAAAATAAACATGATGGGAATATAAGAGATGAATATTTTTTTCTCATTGAAATAACTGACGTTCTCACTGCTTACTTTGAACTTTCATTGCTCTTGAGCAGGAAACTAAATTCTTGTTAAACTTTTAAAGTTTGAAAAGTAATTGGAGGAAAATCCTCTAATGATTGCTAAAATCTAAACAGATTACTAAGGAGGTCACTGGGGTATTCCTCCAAGGCTTGGATGTTGCTCTCCATCCTGACATTGATAAGAACTGTAATTTTAGGAACAAAATTCCTTCATAAGAAATGAAGCTGGGGAGGCGAGAACCAACAGTTTTCAGGCTAAGGGTCCCTCCTTGCGGGGGAGATGGGCGGGATATAAATATGTTTATAAATAAAATAAATAAAAAGAATTTGCTTCGTTTATGAATAATGGAATGATCAAATATCCATTGACTTGAAAAGAGAAAAAAGAAAGGCCTTAAAGTAAAATTCTGGAGCAGAGACTTATGTATAGATTTTGACTCTTATGCAGTACTGCAGGCAGATCTTCTTTCTGTCTGTGGCTTCTTTCTTTAATGCAATAAACTACTCTAGCCATCAGCTGAACAAACCAGCTCTTGAATAAGGCAGTGTCTGGAAAGCAGAGATTTTTAGCCATTCTTATGTGAAGGTTGATGATAAGGGGCATTATTAAATATGTGAGAAGCAATCACTCTAACTGTCATGAATATATTTTACTTTTACTTAGCTTTAAATGAAATGAAATTAAATGAAAATAAGTTTTTGCATGGCCTTGTCTACTTCTTGTATGACCTTGCCTACACATTCAAAACAATGTGCCATATCATTCCAAGCCATTGGCTCAATAAAATTCACACAGTTCTGGGTTCCAAGGGCTCCAGTTTTGATCTGAATTAAGGAAATTATGGTTTAATCTCATTGAAGTCAGAGACAAATGTATCTTTACTAACTTATATCACATTGATTTCAATGGTTCTAGAGTACAACTGATTTCATTGTAGTCTACCATTTTTGTTTTCTCATATGAAAAGGTAGTTTTTCTCTTGCAGAGACAACAGCTTCCAACAGCCTGCACATTATCCATCATTATTTCACTGTCCATTTTTCCATTTTGTACTAAACAGAGTGGAGCATTTTTTCCCCCCAAGGTTATTTCTTTTGCTAGTTAAACCATTGTCAGGGGCAGGTAATGTTGTGAAGAATTCTATACATATAGATGGTTGACCAGAATTCAATAGCCATTAAATCTGCCTCATGAAGAAATATAGAGAGTTTAAGTCAGGATCAAACACCTTCTGAAGTCACAAAAGGAAAATTTATGGCTAATGCTAAGGACATCTATTGTGTCTTTGATGTTTCATCCAAAAGAGGAAATTGTGTATAGTTTGTGTGCTCTTCTAAACAATAAGGTTAGGAAATATCCTACACTAAACTTGAAATGAGGACAAAACAGCAAGCTTTTCCCCATTCTATTCTATTCTATTCTATTCTATTCTATTCTATTCTATTCTATTCTATTCTATTCTATTCTATTCCACTGATCCAAGCTTTCAAGAAATTATAAGGAAGATAAGAAGAACCCTTGTGGATCAGAACAGTGGCCCCTCTAGTACTGTACAGTATTATTTGTCACAGTGTGGCCAATCACATACATTCAGGACACTCATAAACATGGACAGATGGTCTCTAGTTTCTTTATACAATGCTCCCTAGTTATTGGCATTTAAGTGATGCAGCTTGTGATTCTGGAGGAATAAATAGTAAATCTGTACCAAGATATCACTTCAACAAGTAATTTTGTATCACTAAGAGTATGTTATTCACCTCACTGAGGTACTTTGCATTCCTCCATCTGACTCTTCTGATCCTTCATTATGTATGAAGTCCCTTCTAGCTGTTGGAAGTATAAGAAGAAGCCATTACGATAATGTGAACTGAAAGAGTGTAGCAGCTTTTCTTTGCAATATAGAAGTGTTTGGTTGAATTGCTTCACACAGTCACTTCAAAGGGAAGTTAAATCAAAGCATTGTTGAAGAATAACACATCTTTGAAGCTTTGCCATAAGGGTAGTAGTCAATCTTCTATTAATTTGTTCAGTCCCTCTGTAATGTCTTCTAAATTGGTGGCCATCACTACAACTGAGAGCAACAAATCCAATACAATAACTAGATGTGATAAGAAGTTCATCTTTGTATTATTCCTGAGTCTTCTTGAGTTTCAGTGAATGATTCCAGGTTCCAAAACTGAAAGAAGGAGAAAAATATCTCTATTTTTTCATACTAGGCATACTAGGCATGATTTTTTGAATCATGCCTCTCTTACCAATAAGCCCAAAATATTATAGTCTATCCTGAACATTCTTTCATTAAGTCTCCTCCACAATTAAATTGTGAGGAATAGAATGAAAGCGAAGAACCGAAGTTTCAGATTCATAGAAATATGTTCAAGGAATATATCTATATAGGTATTCTATAAAAGATTATAAACAGATTAAATATCTTGAAAATCTTACAGTAATTCCCAAAATTTGGTTTGGATACATCAGATTGCTTTGAGCAAATATCTTCCTTAAAAGATTTCAGCAAAAAGAAACAAACGAACAAAAATCATACTGTAGAATGATAAAGTTGGAAGGGGTCATTTAAGCCATCAGATTCAAATCCTTGCTTGGTGCAAGAATTCAAATGAAAGTATCCCCAACATATTAGACTGCATTTGAACACATCCAGTGAAAGGGACCCCACCAATTCTCTGAGTAGTTTCTTCTTCTGTCAAACTGCTGTTATTGTTAGCAAGTCTTGCCCCCTTAATGTTAATCTGATTTCGTTTCCCTGAATTTAAACCCATTATTCCATAGATGATTCTATGTCTTTCACTCTGGATCTTCATCTTCTTCTAGGTCTTCTGGGTCGCATCCTTTTCTCTAAATTGCTTCCACTTCTCTATCTGCCTAAGACTACCCCCAGTACAACTTTCTTCAATGTTCAGTGTGAGCCTGTAATTGAAAATGTAGTTGAGTCTTGGCATAAGCTTTGAAAACATACTTTGTATTATGCATTTATTTCTTAACTACTTTGTTAACGGAATGCCCCCTTTCAAGCTTCAGAGCTTTTTCACCCAAAACCATTTATTGTACTAAACTGCCAGTAAAATAAACAAGAAAATCAGAGAGCTGTTAAAACAAGCTGATGGGACAAACTCAGAGGTGGTAGGCATTAAAATCCATTTGAAAGTGTGACAGTCTTAAAGTATTTTCCCATCTAGAAATCAATGAAGGGACTGATTCAACCTCTCCTTGGAGAGAATTCAACCAGCGGTGTGCTACATTTCGAAAAGCTGGCTCCTGCCTTCCTGCCAAGCTTCCTCTCTTACTTTGTATGTGAGTCTTGTGAAAATAAAGGCTGCAAGAAAATAATCAAGGGAGGAATTTGTCCTTCTCAACATAAATATAGCTTTTTCATGCATTTTTAAAAATCCCTTTTCTAAAATAACTGGATCAGATTACCTTCCAAGTAACCTGGATTTGACTGAACATTTTCACATCCCAGATTAGGCTATTCAATTGGACGGTGTGGTCCCTGTGTACTTTAGTAGAAAACACAGAGGCTTAGCTCCATGTAATTTATAGTGAACTTTAAGAATTTTATATATGAAACAGATAATTTCTTGGTTTTCCTCCACCTTCTTCCTTACTTCACCCAGCAGCTGGGAACATTTTGATGGCAGAAAGCCTATATCATGAGTCAGAATCATCCTAATAGCATTCTGTCCTGGAACATAAACAGGCTATTGAGAGCTGCCAAGCTACCACATGTTTCTTGTGATAACCACCTAGTATATTCTGGTTAGAAGAAAATCCTTAAAAGTCCCTCTCCCAATCACTAAATCCTCTCAGTGCTCTTGCTGGATAAAATTCCATAAAAATATTGTGCTGGGAGTAGGGAGATACAATTAGTCCTGTGTGAGCTATAGCATTACCATTGTTTTCTAATTTGACCAGTATCTCAATGTTACCACAGGAAACCTAGTTTGTTAATTAATTTTTAAGCTTATGAATCTCTGTCAAATATGTAAAAATAAAAGATATTTTGGTTTGTAATTGCAATTAACAAATGAAGTAACCTTATCACAAAGAACTCAGAGGTGGCTGAATGAGGGTCATATAACTGGAGGGTACTTTGGATAATTGTTTTATTAATTGAAGAAGAAGCCACTATGTAGGACAGATGGGCAGAAGACTAGCAGAGCGCATCCACGAACACCAACTATCAGTCAGAAGACATGATGAAAACTCCTTAATCTTACAACACATGAACAGACTCAACCATACTTTCAACTGGGAAACTGAGCATCTTAAACCAAGCCAAATCCAAAAATGCTAAAGAATTCCTGGAAGCTTGGCACTCAGACAAAGCAGCCATCAACAGACACATAGAGGTAAACAACATTTACATACCATTCAAAAGAGACAATAGAAAAGCCAGAAGACCAGAACACCTCCTTGCCAGCAATCAATACCCAGATATGCAAAGATTAACACCAGGATTAGCACCAGAGGAACAATCAAACAGCACAATATACCCTAATCAAGGAATTATTAACTCAGTCAATCAACCAAGCAGCAAACAACAGCCTAATCAAGGAACTCCTAAGGGGAGAAAAACACCCCCACCAACACAAGCAGGACAAGCCATGGTATATAAACAGAGAGCAAGTCCCACTCCCTTTTCGCACTGAAGATGTTGCCTGGCCTGGCAATAAAACATCTGCAAGAAAACAACAAGGCTTAGAGAGCACCAAGGGCTCCACAGGTTGTTTTATGTCTATTAAAACAGACTGGATGAGACAGTTGTGTTTTGAAATATAAACCACACCATACTAGGCAATTTTGAAAGAGATAATAGGTACTGCAATATACTGTATAATAGAGAGATATAGTGTCTCTGTGATGCTACATCCGAATGTCAAAAAATGCGTAATTTACAAAATTCACCTACTTTTTTCACATTTTCTTCTGAAATCACATATGCCTGAAATAACATCCTTTGTAAAATTATACTCTCTTCAAAGTGGATTGAACATTCAGAGTAAGTAAAATATCTTGCAGCAATATTTCAAAACTCATATTATACTTGTCTTCTGCTTCAGTTTAACACTACTTACATTTTGCCTAGCACTTTCCACAGTCTGAAAATGTCACATCCTTGGTTTTTTGTAATCTTTATAACAACCTTATAATGTAAGAAAAAAACCTGTGTTATTATCTTCATATTCTAGATCTTGGCCCAAGTCCAAAAAGATTGGGTTTGTCTAAGAATCACTTGTAGATTTACAACAATGGCAAGATGCAGATCATGGATCTTTACACAGATGGCTCTTATTGACAAAACACCCATTCTCAGTTAGTTTCATCTGTAATAGTTATGTTTCAAGGGAAGTTGTTAAAAAAACTGCAGACCTCCTACCCAGCATTTCGGCTTTACAATGGACTCTCTGCATAAGTAGAAAGTGTACACTTACATAGTAGTTATACATTGCTATACCAAGAACAATGTGATTCTGAATTGTAGCACAGAGTAGGAAGCATAGCCATGCGGATATGGTCTGAAAACATCTTACAATGTTTAAGTACAGTGGAACTAGAAAGAATCAGTTTGCGTATGTTTGAAAAGCAGATCATCTCTCCTTGTGGATCATTTCTATTTTTGAAACAAATTGCATACAAAGACTTGTATTCTGGATATCCAGAAATATTTTATATTGTTCCTTTATTATTCAATTGTTCAATACTCTCTAAGGGGCACAGTCCATCAAATGATTTTTAGATCAGCCCATGTCATGAAGTAGAAAGAAAAAAAAAACTTCCCTTATATTCATTTGAACAAAGGGGGAAAAAAAAGAAACATAATTTAGGTACATAAATATTTATGAAGAATAGAATAGAAATACTCTGTCTGAAATGTTAAAATGAATGAGAACAAAGGAGTATTGAATCTTCCTAATTATTTTCATGAAGTTATGGCCTTTACTTTGCAAATCCAATCATTACATCTATCACATAATTCCTTAATAAACTCATTTACATCCTGAACATAAAATGAAGCTTCTCAAGGCAGGCTACTCTATATCCTTATTTCCTCTGTATCTCAAAACTCACAGGCAAATATTCTCACTGTCAGCGGAAAATGCAGCTCAGCTTTAATACTGAATGTGCTGCACCTAAGGGCAAAAATATCCTTGTTTATGAATTTGGAAAAACTGAAATCCTCAGAATTTCATTTCTACTTAGGTATCATTGAAAATATATGTTAAAAAAATACATTTGTTTCACAAATGCATCCCCCACAAGTACTGCTATGCCACCTTATCATGGCAGGGATATTCCTGGGAGGGATGAGCAAAGAACATTTATATTATATTTATATTTTAATGTAAGAAAAAAAAACCTGTGTTATTATCATTCTGACTTTTTGTTATGTTATTTCAGTCTTTTGTTTATAATAGGATATTGGGATTACTGCGAATGTGTATTTGAACAGGATAAGTTGCTATTTGGAATGTTGTGTATTGGAGCTTGTCTTTGGCAAAGGAGAAATGGTCTCTGTCATGTTAAATGTGTTTTTTTTAAAAAAAAAATTATCTTAGGATAAAAGGTAAAGGTAAAGGTTCTCCCCCACACACACACACACATTTGTGCAGCCGTGTCCGACTCTAGGGGCCGGTGCTCATCTCCGTTTGTTAGCCGAAGAGCCAGCGTTGTCCAAAGACACTTCCATGGTCATGTGGCCGGCATGACATGGAACGCTGTTACCTACCCACCGAACTGGTACCTATTCATCTACTTGCATTTGCATGCTTTCGAATTGCTTGTCTTAGGATATTGGGGCCATGTTATGCCTTTTAAATGGGATTTTGTTATAGTTAAGAGTTGAGATCTGGAATGTTGAGTTTCATATGTATTAATTAATGTTAAAATTTTAGAGCTTTGTATGGATCTCTTTAGAGCTTTGTATGGAACTGTGTGATCTTTTGCTGGTAACTGGATTGAAGAAGACGTTACTTATTTGATTTGCCTACTATTAAGAAATGGGTTATGGGATGAAGAGTTTTATATTTGTTAGCTACGAGGAGGTGAAGAGGTGAAGAGATCAGGGAATTGTTTATACTTGCCAGGATGAGGGTGGGAAGTCACTTTCTTGTGTGGGGGGATTAGGTGTTGTACATTTTTTCTCTTTTTTCCTTTTTTCCTTGTATTTTTTCTTTCTTTTTTTATCTAGTTTGTATTATCCTTTATTGTTCTATTTAAAACTTTTAATAAAATTATTTTTTTTTAAAAAAAGTTGTTCTCTTTTGACTGAAGCCCAACAACCTGATATTGTGAATGACTGGCTCTATAACTTTCTCCTTCCTCTGTGTCCCTGACAGTGAAGGATACAGTAGCGCTATAGAAAGTTTGGCAGGCTGTAAGACTTGGTTTAGGCTTTTCCAATTTGGGTGCCCTTTACATCTAAGGACTTCCTCTCCCAAAATTCCTAGCTTCCATGGCCATTGCTGAGAATTCTGGGAGATAAAATCCACACACACTGGTACGTTGCATTCAACTTGGTGAAACATGAGTTGCAACAGCTGGGGCTGGGCAAAGTGTTAAGAACAGTTAGCAATGCCATGTCTTCATTATTTTTTTATTTTTTTATTTAACTGCCCAGAGTCTCCTATTCGGGGAGATGGGCAGGGATAAATTAAATAAATAAATAAATAAATAAATAAATATTTATTTATTTATATTTCAACCAAGTGACTCTATGGTATCATATCACACTGTTATGGGTGTGGCTGATTTTTTGGGCCCCTTTTTGGTTTGTTTTTCAGGATGGGGGGAAGGTGTAAGGGACAAAATAGGTGCCTTGGTCCATATAATGACTCATATTGTCCTTTAAACACCATCCTGATATTTGAAACAATCACAATGATTTAATTGTTGCTGTTTAAAAAAAGAGATGAAATGAACCAAGTTTATTATTTTGCAAAAGCCCATTTAAAAATGCAGAACATTTTAGCCCTAGTCATCTTGAGCAGGTTCTGGGAACTGTATGTGGTCCATGAGTTGCCCCTCTCTCAATCTAACTCTTCTGCATGATATGTTTCTCTCTTTCCCTTTTTGTCTCTGTGGGGAAAAGAATCCAAGTGGAAAGGACAGCACATACACTCCTTCGTTTACAGTTTAACTTCCCTATCCCTTGCCTGCCCTTTAATCAATCACCCCCTTGCTGTCAGAAACATAAGGGGCTCAGCCAGCAACACTCATACTGGTTAATGTGATCATGTTGATTAACCTAAAAGTCTTTGTAAAGAATGGTTTCCCTTTCAACTGTTGACAATCATCAGTGACTGGAAAGAGAAATACAGTGTTCATTTAGAATTTGAAATATGTAAGCATTGGTTAAGATCAAAGATGGAAGCATGTCACCTGTCTGTCTATAAAGAATAAACTCTATATTTTTCCATTCATAGGGCTGTAATCATTTATATCATATCTCTTCCCCATCCAAGCATGAAAAAAGCTCTTTGAAATGAATGACAAGCAGATGGCATATCATTTTCCAAACTAGAAATTTTTGGGTACTGTTTGTCACTCCCTGAATAGCAACTGTGTGACTTTTTTATTATTATTATTTATAGTACAGAGTATGAGCTTGCTATCATTTCAAATGCTCATAGGTTTATTGAAGTTGGAACACATAAATTCCATGGGCTTCACATTTACATTCCTGTTTCTGTTATAAGTATTACAGCTATATTCTGCTGCTTTTTAGTTTTTTATTCAGCCTCTAAAACCCGTTCAATGGAAACTCTAGAGGTTTTGTAGCTGCCCCGTGACACACATTGCCCCCACTCAGTTCTAACATCAGACCACTGATATGATTTCTTTCTGAGATGCCCTTTATTGCATATATAGCTTTGCTACAAGTTTACTGCTTTTCTCTTCTGTGGTTGCTTTAATATACTAGAACCTGAAATAATTCCAGTCCAGATTACAAAAACTATAATCTGGGATAGGGCATTTAGCTTTAAATGTATCATATTTATTGGATCTGTATACATGGACTATTTTACTAAACCTTCTGTGACCCTTGTGCAACATTTTGCAATCTGGTGATCTCCAGTTGTGTTTATATTTCAGCTCCCCGAACACCTAACCAGTAAGACCATAGTTGTGCACACATTAAAGGAATATTTCTTTGTATAGTCGAAGGCTTTCATGGCCGGAATCCGATGATTTGGGACTTGGGCACAGAGAGAATCTTCTAGCTGTGCTCCTGTCCTCTGAAGATGCCAGCCACAGCTACTGGCGAAATGTTAGGAACCAAATTTGCCAGAACACGGCCACGCAGCCCGGAAAACCCACAACAACCACTGAATATTTCTTTCCTTATAAAACCTAGGCAGGAAAAGTAAAATTAAAGTCTCATTTGAGTCAAGCTTGACTTCTGGTGACTTCATAACCATGTAATTTTCTTGGCAATCATATGTGAGATATTTTTCATTGCCTTATTCTAGAATTGTTTTTACTTCCCATTCTAGCCTATAGTCTTACAATTTCCTGATGTTTTCTCATTCCAGTTTTAAACAATCTGACCACTGTTTTTTATTTATTTTTTGTTAGTTTTGGTGGGGGGTTGTTTTGAGATAGCCATTCCTGTAAGCATCAAGAATGATAACAGTATCACAGAATAATAGAAAGTAAATGAGACACTATCATAAGAACATAAGCAGATAAGCAGAACACTAGCAAGTCCCTGCTGGATTGGACCTCTGGCCCATCTAGTCCAGCAGTTTGAACAATCTATCCTGTCTTCTCTATGACAGCTGAAGACTGTTATCTCTTCTTCTTATAATATTATCTTCTCTAAGGTAAACATACTCAACACCCCCCCACCATTCCAATTCCCTACATAAAATGCAGAGCCCAGAATTGGAATCTGCAGACTTTTGTGTAGTCTGACCATCACAAAATAGACAGGAACAATGCTTTCCCCCCGCCCCTTGATTCTGATCCTAAGCCTCTGTTGATAGAGCCTCAGATTTTAATGTATTTAATTTGCTCATGTTCAACTTGTGAACCACAAAGGTGTCCAGATTATTTTGCACTGCTGTCCAGTATGGTCTCCCCCATCCTATATTCATGCTTTTGATTTTTTCTAGCCAAATGAAGGATTTTGTATTTTTGCTTGTTGAAATGTATCTTGCTCTTTTTTGTCCATTATTCCATCTTGTCAAGATCCTCCTGAATCTTGATACTATATATAAATGTTTGCTATCCACAAATTTGATAATTATACTTTCTAACCCATCATCCAAGTTCATTATAAATATTTTGAAGTGTATAGTAGACCACTCTACATTTTTTCAGCTTGAGCAAGCACCATTGATGTACACTTGTTGGGTAAAATTGTTCAACCAGTTCTCTATCCATACAAAGGAAGAATAGTCCAGGGAACCTTTTGCCATATTCTTTATTAGATTTTCATGAGGAAAATGGGAGGCAGAAGAAGATTTTGTGAGTATGGCTAATCCTATATTATCTGCCATGTTCACTACTGTATACCCAAATGATAAACAGAGATGGATAAGCCAATCTACTTCCAATTCACCTTAAATTTACATACAGTCATCAAAAGTCAGTTCTATCCCATAGCTGCATCAATCTGCTCTTCAAAATGAAGAGCTAGTGGAGAGGAAAGTGGCAGGAGGGTTCCAAGGGCTACATGTACATGTTGCCCATATGTTTATCTTAAATGATGCCTATACATTCTGGTTGTTGTTCTCCCAAAACACCTGGAGGACATCAGGTTCATAACCCAGTACACATTCAGTTCCTAACGTTCAACAGATGCTGAAGGGCATGGAAAATCAATATTGAAATAAGATTCAACTGCACATCCAGGTAGTATCTCCATTAGCAGATCCAGTTGGTATCTGCTTCTTCAGCTTTTAATGGACAAAGAGATGTCCACCTTGTTCTTTGCCTTAGCAGTGGGCCTTCGAGTGGGCCAGTCTGGATGGGAAACAACAGGCTTCAACTGAACCCTGGTAAGACGGAGTGGCTGTGGATTGATGGCCCCCCTGGATCCGGGAAGTTGTCATCTTTGGTTCTGGGTGGGGTTGCACTACCCCAGTTGGATCCAGTGCGGAATCTGGGGGTCCTCTTGGACTCGCGACTCCTGCTCAAAGAGCAGGTGGCAGTCGTGGCCAGGAGGGCCTTTGCACAGCTTCGAGTTGTGCACCAGTTATGCCCTTTCCTGGATCAGGAGGCCCTCCAAACAGTCACTCACACCCTTGTCATCTCCCGTATAGACTATTGTAATGCGCTCTACATGGGGCTACCCTTGAAGAGTATCCGGAAGTTTCAGCTGGTGCAGAATGTGGCGGCGCAAGCAGTTATGGGTGCCAGGAGATCGGCACATTTGACACCTCTGCTACGCGAGCTGCATTGGGTGCCAGTTTGCTTCCAGGTCCAATTCAAGGTGTTGGTGATTACCTTTAAAGCCCTACATGGCATAGGGCCAGGGTACCTGAGGGACCGTCTCGTCCCGATAACATCGGCCCGCCCCACCCATGCATGCAGAGAGGGCATGCTTCGGACCCCATCAACAAGAGAATTCCATCTAGCGGGGTCCAGGAGGCGTGCCTTCTCTGCGATAGCACCCGCCTTATGGAATATCTTGCCCCCGGAGGTGAGACTGGCCCCCTCCCTCCTGGCCTTTCGGAAGGCCCTTAAGACCTGGCTCTGCCACCTGGCCTGGGACGACGGAGGTGATAGTGCCTCCTGGGGTTGGCTGGCCCCGTAGCCCCATGATCCATTCTGCGGGTCCTAATCCATCTTGGATTTTATTTTATTTATTTTACGCTTGTGAGATATTTTGTATATTTTTTAAATTTTATTTATTGTAACCCGCCCAGAGTCCCTTGCATGGGAGATGGGCGGGGAATAAATTTGAAAAATAAATAAATAAATAAATAAATAAATAAATAAATAAATAATAAGGTCTCTGCCTTTGGTCTGCTGTATAATAGTTTCAGAAATCTTAAATTTAATGATGATTCTTTGACTGATTACAATAGCAAATTACCTTTGAGAGAGTTCCCATACTTAAATATCATCAATGAAATTAGGAGTAGAGTACAGAGTTTGTAAAATGGAGTAACATTATATGGCATGCTTCTTAGATGCTTTACTAAAATGGATCTG
The DNA here is from genome assembly GCA_023362775.1 of Charina bottae. Taxonomy (NCBI): domain Eukaryota; kingdom Metazoa; phylum Chordata; class Lepidosauria; order Squamata; family Charinaidae; genus Charina; species Charina bottae. The sequence goes on from JALMGJ010000005.1 coordinate 11,208,883, forward strand.
GAAGAAGGTAAACAAACTATTATGTGATCTATAGTAACAGGTTCCCTTTGGACCTTATAGGCTGCATATATGTTATACAGTACATTTTTTTCCAGCTCAATATGCTTTGAATTGAATCTATATTGTTCAGTATACTTTCTCTCACAGACAGGAAATGATATTTTGGCTTAATAAGGTTTAGAAGCTTAAGCTAGTTTGTTTAATGTATTTTTTATCTAATGTATGAAATATCTACTACACTTAACTAAAAAGAAAACAAACTAGTAAAGATGACAATTGGTCTTAATTCTGGTACACATCTGCTTTGATGGGTTATGAAGGTTAGGTTTAACCATTGTATCATGACTACCAGAATCTTGCTTGAAACATGGGAAAATTTTTAGCAACATAACATATTGATTAGGGTACCTGTTTTAATTTTACCCAAGCCACAAGCAGCATTCCTTGTTAACAATAATGATAGAACAGGTCAGTTTGGGCATAATTTGGCTAGTGTGTCATGAACACAACCAAAGCCCAATTTTATCCCAAGGACACTCATGCTATTACGTGCAAGCTGAGATCTCTACCTTGGATACTACTCCCTGCATCCCACCAACTAGGAGGTACTTGCAATTACTGACACACATAATGGTATTTCTTTTCCTTTTCTCATATCTTTATATTATTAGGTTTACTATTTCTATTCTGAAAGGGAATAGTATAAGCATGCATTTTGCATGCTCTATTTTCGTATTTGGAGTTCAGGTAATCTACTTTTTGTATGTGTCCACTTGAACCATTGGTGTTTTGTGTTGCATATGGTAGTTGGGACTGTAAAAAAGCTGTCATCAAAAACATTTGGAAATAAGTCTAGTTTGTCATTTGTAGTCAAGATTAGGTTGCACTTACTTAAGATAATCATGTGGATCTCATAACCCCTAAAGCTGATTTGTGAATATTCTGAAAGTATTTCATTGACATTGCTCTGCTTAAGATATTTAACTAACATCATCTTATTTGCTACATGATCTCTGAACTAGGAGGATCCCTCCTTTGAGTGATGTAAGTAGTGGGATAAAGCAGCAGTGATGGGTGGGAAATGGAACCATCATTTCAAAATGTGATTTTAAAAACTGAGTAATAGTACCAATCGAAGATAGTAATAGTAATTATTCATTCAATCAAAGGCTGTTGGGAATTCACTCAGAAACTACTATTTCTTGCATGAATGATTGAAATGAGGGAGTAAAACTGCACTTATCCAAATGAATTGATGATTTCCCCCCCAAATAATTAACTTTGAATTGGATAGAGGTCACCATACACTCAATGTGTGTGTACGTGTGCGCGTTCAAGTCAGTGTTGACTCCTGGCGACTGCTTGGACATGTCCCTGCATTTTTATTGGTAAGATTTCAGAAGTGGTTTGCCATTGCCTCCTTCCTAGGGCTGAGAGAGAGGGACTGGCCCAACATCACCTAGCTGGCTTTGTCCCTAAGACGGGACTAGAACTCATGGACTCCCACTTTCTAGTCCGGTGCCTTAGCCACTACACCAAACTGACCATACTTTCAATGATAATATGTTATTAGAAAAATCCTAGTGGAAAAAGACCGGGTGACTTCAAAGGAATCCTGGAAAGGGGAAAAACAAGCACACTAGCCATGTAATCCTCTTATCATATTCCATATGTAGAAGATGAATGTCTGCTTTTGAAATCCTCCTGTACAGTATCTGCAGAGGCTCTCCATATAATTAAGGACTCCAGAAGGTCAGGACTCTCCATTGGTGGAGAGAATATAAAGAAAGAGAGGCTCTCTCTCTATTCACCCTCTACCTGTGGAAGAGGATGAGAAGAGAATAAAGAAGATATGCTGACTGAACAGGATTAGAAGTCCTAAGCTCCTTACCTGAATTAAAGGCACTGAACTCAGTAACAATGGGTAGGAAGCACTGAACTATTGATGAGGTGTATATTTATTTATGCTTGCTGAACCCAGATTTCCATAAATTACTCTCTGTGAGTGTGTGTATATGTTTGTGTGAGAGAGAGTAAGCTTGTGTCAGAATGGAGAAATGAATTAATTTTACAAATGTGGTGCCTCATTTTGAAAGCAGTTAATCAGTAGTTATGATGACACTGAAGATGATGGTGATGATGATGATGTCCATCTATCCTTTATTGAAGTATGGCTTCTGTAAAGGACATGTATGTTGATATTGTAATGGTATGTGGGAATGACCTTGAGGGATGAGGGGAAGAGATGATGCCTAGGGAACAATCAGACAAGAGAGGAAGGAGCCCGCAACTGCTTAACGGTCAGAGGTAGAAACTTAGGAAGGATCTGCCCTAATTAATCAGGCTGTAAAAAGAGACAGTGGGACATTTGTACTTTCAGAGTTGCAAAATTCTGTTAATGTAGTTACAGATTTGGTAATTCTACTTTATACAATAAAGTAGAATTACCAGATCTGGTCATGTTTCTTGTTTGGTTTACCTGGGAGGGCTGACAGATATGAATACTCTATGCAACTATTTCAAATGCATATCTTTGTTTGTTTTTTGTTTGTTTTTTCAGTGTGTGTGTGTGTGTGTGTGTGTGTATGGAAAAACGAGGAATATATGTATTGCAAAGCAGAGGAATCAAGCCCAGTGTGTGTATATCAGATCCAGGGCTTTGTTAAATCCTAGGCATTTTCCTTATGTATTTTTGAATCCTAGATTCCTGGCCACTTTTTCCCCAACTGTGAAGATTGATATTTGCTGCACATTTACACAATGATCCTGCCATGTCTTATTTACTACATTAATCTTAGCTCTTACACAGTGAGATTTGGCAACCCTACTTTGGCCACCTAATGCCAAGAGAGGACTCACTGGAAAAGACCCTGATGCTGGGAAAGACTGAAGGCAAAAGGAGAAGGGGACGGCAGATGATGAGATGGTTAGATAGCATCACCAATGTAATGAACATGAATTTGAGTAAACTCCGGGAGACAGTGGAGGACAGAAAGGCCTGGCGTGCTATGGTCCATGAGTTCACGAAGAGTCAGACACGACTGAACGACTGAACAACAACAACAACAAAAGTTAACAGTCTATAATAGTGGGCAGTGTACAGAATTATTTTATTTATGTTTATAATCTGTTATATTATAATCCAATTTCAGACCTCCAGCTCCAGCTGAACAGAATACTGAATCCAATGTGTGCCCACTACATAATGGGGTCAGATACTGTATCAGTTGCAATAGCCAATAGGAAGACATGAAAGCTTGAGCCTTGTCTGCCTGAGCATCCTCAACATGGAGATTGAAAAGAAAGATACCTCTAGGTAGTCCACAGCCACCATAGATATCATTTTGGGTTCCATTTTTTAATAACACGGGATTCAATAATTAATCACTCCTCCAGACTTAATCATAAGCTCTAAATTAGCATTTGCAGTTCATAGAGGACAAATATGGAACATTTTATAGGACCAATTCATTAATATTCCAGATTCTTCTTAAAACATGTTATTGTAGGTACAGTATGTATATATAACATACACTGCTTCCCCTGATGTTATTATACCAATTACTAGCATCAGATTTTCCTATATGAAAGTATTTTTTTAAAAGAATGAAGCTTCTTTTCCAATGATATTATGTGACATGGTTTGGCAGAAACCTGCAGAGCTGACATTGTGAGGCCAAGTTCAAACATGCTTCTGTTTCTCAGATTGCTTCCTTGACTTCCTTCATTGAAGACGCCAAATAGAAAGATTATGCAATCTCACCATTTCTAGACTAGATGTTCTTACATCAGTTCAAGGAGGATTGACATGTGGAATAAAGAGTTCAAAATTCAGGACCTTTTGTGCATTAGAAACTGAAGGGTGAATGCCCATATTGAAATCCCTTGGACTTTGAATGCTGCTGATTAAATTATACTTTGCTCAAACAAGAGCATCAAGGACAGGGTATATAAATAGATGTTCTTCATTTGCCTGTTCCCTGGAGACATCAGATAAGTTGGGTAAAGAGTCTTAGTCTTTATAAACTTATATCAGGAATTTACCACAAGGCAAAAAATAATACAACTATTCAACTTTATTTGGCATGTGATAGTTCATGTCTCCATCAAGATAATGGGTGCATAACTTTTTGATGGTTAAGGGCCACAGTTGACCTTTGAATTGTGTGCTACTCTCAAAAGGTGGTGAGACAGGGCAAGCTCTTACATTTTATTTCATTTATCTGATTTCAGTCACAATCAGTTAATTAATCAAGTATAGGTAAAATACTGTACTTTTCTTGCATGTAATAAATTTCCCCTTCTGCCCCCTTCAAGCATTACAATTTAACAGAAATTTTTGGAGGAGCAATCCTGGGCTTTATACTGATTGACCTTGATGCATGTGAGACCATCATGCTCAAAACACAAAATCAACTAGCACAAACTCAACAATGAAGGGGATTGAGGGCCCCACATTTCCTTCAGATCATTCCACTGATCAGAAACCTGCGTGGCCCAAGAGCTGATTTTTCCTAGAGAAAAATAAATTGCCCTATTATTTATCCATATCAGTATTCCATTCATTTGCCCATAGGTTTGTTCTATGGGGCGTGGTGGCTCAGCGGGTAAGACTCCAGGCTTGTCGATCAGAAGATCTCAAGTTCGGAGGTTCAAATCCCTAGCCCTGGGTGCAGAGTGAGCTCCCACACCAGCTCCAGCTCTATCCAACGTAGCAATTCGAAAGCATGCAAATGCAAGTAGATGAATAGGTACCACTTCGGTGGGTAGGTAACAGCATTCCGGACACATCATGCGGCCACATGACCGTGGAAGCGTCTTCGGACAACGCTGGCTCTTCGGCTAACAAACGGAGATGAGCACCGTCCCCTAGAGTCGGACACGACTGCACAACTGTGCGGGGGGAACCTTTACCTTTACCTTGTTCTACACAATTTGCATTTGTTGTTGTTGTTGTTCAGTCGTTTAGTCGTGTCCGACTCTTCGTGACCTCATGGACCATAGCACGCCAGGCCTTCCTGTCTTCCACTGTCACCCGGAGTTTACTCAAATTCATGTTCATTACATCGGTGATGCTATCTAACCATCTCATCCTCTGCCGTCCCCTTCTCCTTTTGCCTTCAGTCTTTCCCAACATCAGGGTCTTTTCCAGTGAGTCCTCTCTTCGCATTAGGTGGCCAAAGTATTTGAGCTTCAGCTTCAGCATCTGTCCTTCCAATGAGCAGTCAGGGTTGATTTCCTTTAGGATTGACTGATTTGACTTCCTTGCAGTCCAAGGGACTCTTTAGAGTCTTCTCCAGCACCACAGTTCGAAAGCATCAATTCTTCGGCGCTCAGCCTTCCTTATGGTCCAACTCTCACAGCCATACATTACTACTGGGAAAACCATAGCTTTAACTATACGGACCTTTGTCGGCAAGGTGATGTCTCTGCTTTTTAATATGCTGTCTAGGTTTACCATAGCTTTCCTCCCAAGGAGCAAGCATCTTTTAATTTCATGGCTGCAGTCACCGTCTGCGGTGATCTTGGAGCCCAAGAAAATAAAATCTGTCACTGCTTCCATTTCTTCCCCTTCTATTTGCCAGGAAGTGATGGGACCAGATGCCATGATCTGAGTTTGTTTAATGTTGAGTTTCAAGCCAGATTTTGCACTCTCCTCTTTCACCCTCATCAAGAGGCTCTTTAGTTCTTCTTCACTTTCTGCCCTTAGGGTGGTATCGTCTGCATATCTGAGGTTGTTGATATTTCTCCCGGCAATCTTAACTCCGGCTTGTGATTCATCCAGCCCAGCATTTCTCATGTACTGATGTACTCTGCATATAAATTAAATAAGCAGGGTGATAATATACAGACTTGTCGTACTCCTTTCCCAATTTTGAACCAGTCGGTTGTTCCATGTCTGGTTCTAACTGTTGCTTCTTGACCCGCATACAGGTTTCTCAGGAGACAGGTAAGGTGGTCTGGGACTCCCATCTCTTTAAGAATTTGCCACAGTTTTTTGTGATCCACACAATCAAAGGCTTTAGCGTACTCAATGAAGCAGAAGTAGATGTTTTTCTGGAACTCTCTTGCTTTTTCCATGATCCAGCGAATGTTGGCAATCTGATCTCTAGTTCCTCTGCCTCTTCAAAACCCAGCTTGCACTTCTGGTAGTTCTCAGTTCACATGCTGCTGAAGCCTAGCTTGTAGGATTTTGAGCATAACCTTGCTAGCATGTGAAATGAGCGCAATTGTACGGTAGTGTGAACATTCTTTGGCATTGCCCTTCTTTGGAATTGGAATGTAAACTGACCTTTTCCAATCCTGTGGCCACTGTTGAGTTTTCCAAATTTGTTGGCATATTGAGTGCAGCACTTTAACAGCATCATATTTTAGTATTTTAAATAGCTCAGCTGGGATACTGTCTTCTCCTCTAGCTTTGTTGTTAGCAATGCTTCCTAAGGCACACTTGACTTCACTCTCTAGGATGTCCGGCTCAAGGTCAGTGAGCACACCATCTTATTTATCAGGGTCTTTCTTATTTATCAGATCTTTCTTGTATAGTTCTTCTGTATATTCTTCCCACCTCTTCTTAATCTCTTCTGCCTCTCTTAGGTCCCTGCCTTTTTTGTCCTTTATCATGCCCATCTTTGCACAAAACGTTCCCTTGATGTCTCCGATTTTCTTGAAGAGATCTCTAGTCTTCCCAATTCTATTGTTTTCCTCGATTTCTTTGCATTGTTCATTTAAGAAGGCCTTCTTATCTCTCCTTGCCATTCTCTGGAAATCTGCATTCAGTTGGTTATATCTTTCCCTTTCTCCCTTGCCTTTTACTTCCCTTCTTTCCTCAGCTATTTGTAAAGCTTCATCAGTCAGCCACTTTGCTTTCTTGCATTTCTTTTTCTTTGGGATGGTTTTAGTTGCTGCCTCCTGTACAATGTTACGGACCACCATCCATAGTTCTTCAGGCACTCTGTCTACCAGATCTAATCCTTTAAATCTATTCCTCACCTCCACTGTATATTCATAAGGGATATGATTTAGGTCATACCTGAGTGGTCTAGTGGTTTTCCCTACGTTCTTCAATTTAAGCCTAAATTTTGCGATAAGAAGCTCATGATCTGAGCCACAGTCAGCTCCAGGTCTTGTTTTTGCTGATTGTATAGAGCTTCTCCATCTTTGGCTGCAAAGTATATAATCAATCTGATTTCGGTATTGACCATCTGGTGATGTCCATGTGTAGAGTCGTCTCTTGTGTTGTTGGAAAAGAGTGTTTGCTATGACCAGCTTGTTCTCTTGACAAAACTCTATTAGCCTTTGCCCTGCTTCATTTTGTACTCCGAGGCCAAACTTGCCTGTTATTCCCATTATTTTTTGACTTCCTACTTTAGCATTCCAGTCCCCTATGATGTAAATGACATCTTTTTTTGGTGTTAGTTCTAGAAGGTGTTGTAGGTCTTCATAGAACCGGTCAACTTCAGCTTCTTCGGCATCAGTGGTTGGGGCATAGACTTGGATTACTGTGATGTTGAATGGTTTGCCTTGGATTCGAACTGAAAGCATTCTGTCGTTTTTGAGGTTGTACCCCAGTACTGCCTTTCCCACTCTTTTATTGACTATGAGAGCTACTCCATTTCTTCTAAGGGATTCTTGCCCACAGTAGTATATATAATGGTCTCCTGAATTAAATTCGCCCATTCCTGTCCATTTTAGTTCGCTGATTCCCAATATGTCGATGTTCAATCTTGTCATCTCATGTTTGACCACATCCAGCTTACCTTGATTCATTGATCTTACATTCCAGGTTCCTATGCAATATTGTTCTTTACAGCATCGGACTTTCCTTCCACTTCCAGACACATCCACAACTGAGTGTCCTTTCGGGTTTGGCCCAGCCGCTTCACTCTTTCTGGAGCTACTCGGAATTGCCCTCTGCTCTTCCCCAGTAGCATATTGGATACCTTCCAACCTGAGGGGCTCATCTTCCGGCATCATATCTTTTAGCCTTTTGATACTGTCCATGGGTTTTCTTGGCAAGGATACTGGAGTGGTTTGCCATTCCCTCCTCCAGTGGACCACGTTTTGTCAGAACTCTCCGTCATGACCTGTCTTCATTGAGTTACGCAAGCCCCTTCGCCACGACAAGGCAGTGATCCATGAAGGGGCACAATTTGCATACTAGTCATCAAATTATGATGGGAGAGGAACAGGAGGAGGAAAAGCAGAAGATACATTAAAATTAATTATGTTGGAAGTAGAATTAATTATTGCAATGTTAATGGCTGTCTGATTCTGTCATTTTAGTTTCTTACCAGATTTTTCATTTAACCAACAGCAAGTACTTCAGTCCCATATCTCCATCAGTTTATGTATCTGTCTTTTCAAAATCCACCTGAACAATGACTACATTGTTATTTTTAGTGCATGTTTTTGTATGCACTACTTTTTACATGCATACTGTTTTTTATAAGTCCTATCAGTGAAATACAATACATTATTTATTCCTATCACAATGTCCCTGAAATAATGTTTTGCCATCATGCAGCAATGAGAATTTGTGGTAAACAACTGCAATCCCTCTTTACTATTTTCTCTGGATTTATGTTTCATGATATTAAAATACTGATCCAGGAAATAAAACTGAAATGATATTTTTGGTGGTTCCCACTGAGAGACCCAAAAAGAACCATTTGATATCAGCATCCTTGAAACCATCACCCCTCCAAACAGTAGACCATTCACACATATAGTTGTAAGAAAGCAGAGTGTATAAAAAGGTTCATCCCTGATTATAAACGTCAGGTAACTTAAAAGAAAGAAAATGCAGAGCCAAATAACTGAGACACAACTAGCAAATAAATAAGCAGATCATTTTTAAAGTCTGGAAGTCTTGGGTATGGAATTAATTCATATTGATTTAATAATCTATATAAAAAAGCATAAGGGAAAATAGGAAGGTGCAGTTCTTCAGAGCGGCCAATGACCTATGCTTTCCTATGCCATACACAAATGGTCCCCAACCTTTTTGGCACCAGGGACCGATCGTGGAAGACAATTTTTCCACGGACTGGGGGGTGGGGTTTACAGGCAGGAGCCAATTGTGCGCAATGGGGGGTGGGGTTTGCAGGCAGGAGCCAATCGCATGCACTGGGGGGCTGCAGGGGGGAGCCAATTATGCACACCGGGGGCGGGGTAATCGCACGTGTTGGGGGGTGGGGTTTGCAGGCGGGAGCCCCACGGCCCACTTTCTAACAGTCTATTCTGGTAAGGTAATTCATTCTGCCACCATTATCTTAACAGGGGAAAAAAGTCATTTGGTGGAGGGATGTTACTATGTCCTTCTGCCTCAAACACACACACAGACACACATGGGGGGGGGGGAGAGAAACGTTCATAGCTTGCATAACAGTGTGCCATCTTTAAAACCCATCATGCCATTAAACTTAAACCAGTCAAAATAATTAGCAAAAATTCATTAAATAGCATGCATTTAATTTGCTGTGATAAATAGCATCTTGTAAGCTCTATAAGTATTCTTCTCTAATAATTTAAATGCTGTCATGAAGTCTTTCTGGTGGTTTAGCCAGGTATTCTAAAAGATTTGATTTTAAAAATTCCATGGAGTCAGCATATAATAATCAGAATAATAAGTAGTGAATTATATATCTAAGATAATGGCATTGAACAACATATTTTTGCTTATGTTGTGTTGTGAGATATCTCATTATGTCTCTTCAATATATGCAGATAGAATTCCTTGAATTTCAAAAAAGATAACATTCTGGAAGGGGACTTAGTATTTATTTATTTATTTATTTATTTATTTATTTATTTATTTATTTATTTATTTATTTACACTCCTCTCCTCCAATATGTGTTCTGAGTGTCAATTCCTAAAAAGATAGATTCAGCAGTACAAGTCTGTGCCACAGAGGGGGACGTTTTCCACTAACCCATATTAAATACAGAAAAGTGGCAGATTAAAAAAATAAATAAATAACATCTCTCCTCTCACAACAATTAAAGCAGGAGGCTATATAGGGAGCCACATCTGCCCACATGCTTCTACTCTTCCAGATGTGGCACACTTCTAGCCACTGTAGCTACAGGCAAACACACAAAATAGTATGTTGTTCCATAGTCCTCTCAAGGTAGCAGAGGAGTCACTGCAGGTTAAACAATTTGCGAAAGGAGGGTAATTGTCTCCCTTTTTGCTTTCCACAGCAAAGCTGCTCCCTTGTTGCTCGGAAATAATTTCTGTCCCATGGATGTGGAACTTCAATTTAAATCTAATGGCATGGAACCAACTCCCAGCTAAGCCTGCATGGGTTTGCAGATTACCCTTTTCCACAAAGCTGCTAGACATCTGAGGTCCTTATTTCTTCACCTTCTTGCCTCCCTAGTGCTCTAGAGAACAATAAAAGAAAGAGCTCAAGCATAGAATCGGAAAATCTACTGAGTTTCTGTTCCCCAACCCTCTGAATAGCTTTAAAAAGACTACATTTGGCTGCAACTATTACCTCTGCTGAGGAGGTAGTGACTGAGGAAGAGGTGAGGCCGGCATAGGTTGGACTCTTGTCCTGTGAATCTCTTTGGCTTAAAGATGTGGCCTCCTTGGTGCCACAAAAGACAAGACTTGCTGAGAAATAAATGGAGCACAGCAACCACTATGCCAGTCCCACTCTACTGTGATGTATCCATTCAGGGAATCTAGGAGCTGAGTTTCTCTGCTGCCTGCCACAGCCGCAATCTGCTGCCTCATAGCTCATTATAGCCTCTTTCAAAATGAACAAGCAATTCTAGATATTTTAGTTATTTTTAGATTCCTGGCAAGAGGGGAGATTCAGAGTCTAAAAAGAGCATTTGTCCAGGATATGCTGCCTATATGGTAACCTTAGAGAATGTCCTATGTAACTGGAAGAAGCTCATAGTTTGAGATATTTTTTTCCTGATAAAATTGTTTCACAATTTTAGCATATCTCCAAAATACTTGTCTAGCTCTCATCACTGATATTATTCTGAACATCACAACCCACTGGAACCATCCCCACAAATTCCTGGAATTTCTACAATTCTGCTTCTTAAGCCACAATCTACCTTTTTCTTTCAGATTGTCAGTCCACCAAACGTTTACTCAAA